>CAJHNH020002226.1:7500-118701 GCA_905116865.2 Candidula unifasciata | reverse complement strand
AAGGGGGAGGAAACACAGGGCATTTATCTTCATTTTCAGAAAGATTTCCCCAAGTTATTATAAAACGTGTCCTGTTTTCAAAACAAAAAAAGAAATTAGAGGCAATGTTACATCTTGTAACAAAGAATTATTGTAAAACAGCTCCAGAAAGTGAAAATTAGAAAACCTTTTATTCTTTTTATGTCTATGTATGGTATGCTTGTATAAAAAGTAGATGTGGTGGTATGTACACGTATGTCGTATATGAGTTTGTGTATGAAAGTGGATATGTATACTGTGTGTGAGTGGTACGTTGGTAACATGATGTGTGTTGCATTATTCTAAATTTATATTTTTTTATTATATCCATAACATGCATTTTTTGATAACGGGTATTGGTACTCAAAAAATGTTACTTAGAAGGGCCGAATGTAGACTGCCTGGGGGCCCAAATTTTTGAAACCCCTTAAAAAAAATTTTGTCGTTCGTTCTTCTTCTTTTTTCTTTTTCACCATTTACTCGGCGGGTTTTCCCGGGGGAGATGCGGGATCTTTGTCCCCTTTGTCAATGCTTGAAAAGTGGTTTTCATTTGTTTGGTTCCCCTGAAAGCGTCTTCCATCGATCCAGCGGCGCGCATGAGCTTTCGCCCTTTGGCCCAATGCCATGTAGTGGAATTTGCATGTTTTCACAAAGCTGTTCTTTTCCTCCGTACAAGGTGTTCCACTTGTCTGGTCTCGGAGGGAGTAGCGTTCTTTCTTGTCTCACTGAGTTTTGGGCACTCAAAGAGATGGTGTTCAACAGTTTCGTAGGGGTAGTTACATAGCTGGCACTCTGGGGAGTGTTGTGGCTGTATTCTGTTTAGGTGTCCATTGAGTGGAGTATGTTGCGTTCTAAGTCTGAAGATGGTGGCCTGGTCCCTTCTTGTTAGATGGTTAATGCTGTCATTAGGATCAGGGCCAGACATATGTCTATAAACCTCTCTTCCAGTGTCTCCCATGGCCCATCTGTTCAACCAAGTCTCTTTGTTTATAGCTCTTATCAGTGTTTTTGCTGTCTGGAGGGTTGTCGCTGTAGGTGGTTGTTCTTGTGTTGCTCCTTTCTTTGCCAATCTGTCAGCTCTGTCATTACCTGGTGTGCCGGAGTGACCTGGAATCCACTGCATCACTATTCTGATGTTGTATGAGGTAATAAGATGATCGGCATCCAGGATTATCTTGGCTATGTCAGTTCTGCAGCGTTCATTGCCCTCCAGAGCTTGAAGGGCAGACATTGAATCTGTGAAGATGACAATATTTTGGACCTTTGAGGGGTAAACATCCATTACAGTCTTTAGGTGGTATACTGCTGTTTCCAGTGCAATTATTTCAGCTTCATAGTTTGAACAGAATTCCCCGCATGCATCAAAAATCTCTTCAACAGATCCATCGGGATAACCTATGTAGATTCCGTAACCTGCTTTAATGGTAGCTTTAAATGCTGATCCATCAGTATAGACATGTATCCATTCTTGGGGGTAAGAATCAACGGTCTTTAGTGATGAGTTCATAAGAGCGATTGGGTCGGACTGTTTGGTTTCCTCGCCTACCAATTTAGTTTGGACTTCTGGAGCTTTAAAGCGAGCATGTGGTGGTAGGTTTTTTGCAACATTCTGAATTCCTTGACGTCTTTCTGGGAGGTGGTATCTGTCCTGAATTTCATTTACACAGTGTAAAACCGATTTGTGCTTTATTCTTTGTTTGGATTCCCAGTTTTCTACAAGATGTCTATTAGGATGGTTACGATTTTTCCTAACGCATCTTTCATAAATTTCTAAAGTGGCTTTTTCTCTCCGCAACCCGAGGGGTTCCACATTTGTATGGATTTCACATGCAGCAGTTGGTGTAGACTGCATAGCTCCGCAGATTAATCGGAGGGCATTATTTTGTACTCTGTCAAGAGTCTCTAGGTTAGTTTTGGAACAAGTTGTAAGCAGTGAGTTGTTGTACTCTATCACAGAGCGAACATATCCTAGGTATAAGCCCCTCAGAGTTTCCTTGTCTGATCCCCATGATGTACCTGCAAGTCTCTTTAATAACTGTAACCGCCTCAATGCCTTATTCCTGATGTTTTCAATATGGTTCTTGAGGCTGAGCTGCGGGTCAAGTGTGACTCCAAGGTATGTGGGATGCTCTTCTTTCATCACTTGGTGTTTGTCTAACCTCAGGTTAATATTCTTCCTTGCTACTTGGTGGCTTTTGGTAAAGATTGTGTAGACCGTCTTTGCACAGTTAATCTTGAGTTTCCATCTTTGGCAGTAATCATGCAGTCTTCTAAGGTCTCCATTCAGTCTTTGGGCTCCACTTTCCACATTTTCATGACTCTGCCATATTGCTAGGTCATCAGCGTACAAGGCTTTTTCGGCCTTGATTTGTTCTGGCAGGTCATTGATAAAGATTAGGAATAGTGTACAGCTCAATGATGAGCCTTGTGGCAAGCCCTCCTCCAAG
Organism: Candidula unifasciata; assembly: GCA_905116865.2. Taxonomy (NCBI): domain Eukaryota; kingdom Metazoa; phylum Mollusca; class Gastropoda; order Stylommatophora; family Geomitridae; genus Candidula; species Candidula unifasciata. Next base: position 116,236 of record CAJHNH020002226.1, on the reverse strand, counting down.
ACTTCTTTAGAAGAGATTGCGTTGTGCATCTTAGTCTGGATTGTTCTATCTATCAGGAAGTATTTCACCCAGTTATACAATCTGCCATGTATTCCTATGCTCATCATCTTCATCAGGAGACCTTTTCTCCATACTCTGTCATAGGCCTGCTGGAGGTCGACAAAGACTGCCACTGTGTGTTTCTTATTCTGGAAGCCATCATGTATTCTTTGTGTCAGTCTGAACAGCTGGTCTTCTGTGCAGCTGTTGGTTCTGAAGCCTGCCTGTTCATGGCATAGAACACCAGAACTCTCAAGGAACCAATATAAGCGCCTGTTTATCATTCTTTCTGCAACTTTGCCCAAGCATGATGTTAAGGATATCGGGCGGTAGCTTTTGGGGTCATCTGGAGGCTTTTTGGTTTTAAGGATGGGGACGATATATGCATTCCTCCATGCCCTTGGAAGTTTGCTTGACCTCCAAGTTTTATTAATAAGCCTGAGAACTACTTCTCTCCCAGACCGGCCAAGATGTAGCAGCATTTCGTTGTGGATCTTATCTGGGCCTGGAGATTTTCTAGGTTTTAATTTCTTCAGGGCTTGCTCTAATTCATCCATGCTAAATTCATTTTCAAAAAGGGAGTCGCTGGCTGTTGGAGCTCTCTCTTGTTTCTTCAACTGAGAGAGCTGTGTTCTATCGAGTTCTGACAGCTTACCTGCTCTGTTAACTGAGGCAAAATAATGATTGAAATGTTCTGCTTTCTTCTTGTCTTCAGTGATTGTCTTACTCCCATCTGTCACTGGTTTTGGGTTCACCCTTCTACTTTCTCCGGAGAGGTTTTTAACTAAAGTCCATGCTTTATTTCCATTCTGTCTAAGGTCTAAGTTGGAGCAAGTTTCTGTCCATTTATCTCTTTTAGCCTTATTAACTACAAGCTTTACTCTGGCACATGCTTTATTGTATTGGATCTTTGCTTCTGTTGAACGTGCAGTTTCGAGAAATATTCTTGCTTTATTCCTTTCAGATATAGTATTTTGAATTTCTTGATTCCAAAAAGGTTTATATGCCTTCCGGCTGCCCCTTGGGATGGCTTTCGACGCTGCATTCAGGATTGCTTGTGTTATGTCTTCACAAAAAGTTTCCACACAGCTGTTGTCAATTCTTCCCAGGAGGCAGTCAGATGTTTCCTGAAATAGTTTCCAGTTTGCTTTTCGGAAATTCCAACGGGTTCTCTGCTTGAAGCGTAATTTAGGGGTGGTGCTTACAGTTGTGAGTATAGGTTTGTGGTCACTTCCTATGTCGTCCAGGACTTGGGGATAGCTTGCGTCTGCTAAGTCGGATGAGCAGATGGTCAGGTCTGGTCTGCTGAGAGATAGGTGGGCCCTGTGTAACAGTGTAGGTGTAGACTCTGTGTCCTGCAGCACTAATAGGTTAGTTGTTTCACAAGTATCTTCGATGTACTTCCCTGTGCTATTGTAGTCAGGGTAACCCCAACGTGGCGAGTGTCCGTTGAAGTCACCAACAAGAAGGGTTTTATGGTACTGTGTCTTGTATAGTTCTGGTATGTTGCATGTTGTCTGAGGTGGGCTGTACACGTTGTATATCGTGTATTTGCTTCCATTGTGCCAGATAGTTATTTTTTGCACATCTGTAGGGTGAGATGTCGACAGCATTGTTACATCTCCTTGTATGTCATTTCTGATATAGGTCACTATGCCCCGGCAGTCATTGCACTTACAGGCATAACTAGTATATCCAGTGAGATGCAGATCAGAGTCTTTATGCAGGGTTTCTTGTAGGGCAGCCACGTGTACCCTGTGGTTGTTTAGCAGTTTGGCAAGTTCAAGTTTCTTATTTCTTATTCCACAGATGTTCAGCTGCAGAATATTGAGCATCTGTGTATTTTTTGCTGTGCTGTCTGAGTTCTTTTTGCTCTCCCTCCCACTCTTCCTCCTCCTGGGGTGTCTGTTTTCCCTATTTATTTCAAATTTTCCAGTAGCCAATTTTTCGCACATGACAGCCTGGTTTCCCACTGTCTGGCGCGGGCCTTGATAGACGAGGCGACGACCGATCTCGTATGTATTCTTAAATTTTGACATATTCATGGCATTGTGGTGCTGGGGTGTCTGTGGATTACCTACCTCCCCGGGCAGCAGCTAGAAATGCCCCTGTACCAGTTCTAAAGGAAATATGGGTTGTGTTTCTGCCTTTCCCTTTAACACGTAGCTAAGGTGGGGCTCACAGTGTGCTCATTCCCCGCCACCAGATTGCCTGCAGGTTTCGCTGAGCTCTTCATGTCTCTAAGCATGGCCTAAGCATGAGTAGTTGGGGCAACTGGATCGTCACGTCCTGAGTCCCTGTGCCTTCACGATAGTTTCCGGTATTCAGGGGGGTTAGCATACTTGTTTCCATTCCTAAGACTGTTCAGCACACCTCTGGCTCCTTCCCTCCCACAGGGGGCAGTACGGTGTGGTGCACCGGGTTTATTATCGAGGTTTGCTCCTCTAGATCCATTGTGTTTTGCCTGGGGATTCGCACCCCCAGTTACCGGGACTACCTCGGGGAGGCTGTGACTCTTCGCCACGCACAATGGTCTTGAGGTAAGAGAGGTTTTGCTAGGTCAAGAGGCTGACACCACAATGGACGCTCCTTTCGTGAAAAGATATTCACTAGACCTAGGGTGAAGTAAGGGGGAGAACCCACTACCCACAACACCAACACTTCTTATTCCTCATATTATATTTCTCACTGAGTACTGACTAGGGTTTATTTGGTCCTGTAAATTCTTTTGGATATCTGTGAATAACAATTCTGGGGAAATCATCCTTTTCTTTGCAACCAGCAATCAATTCAGAAAATTTTAATGCCCATAAAAAAATAAGTTACCTTTAGTGTAAATACGTCCATTACCCACCCAGGAAAGTAGGTTAAATTCTTGCCCACATAGGACTGCAGGTCACACCGGGCTGATGTGGCCATTAAGGGTGCTCTAATGATAACTTCCTTGCAGGTTAAATGGGAGTATCTAGGCTTGTTCTGTTAGTCTGCCATCAGCACTGAGATTCTTTAACCGTATGGCATCAAACCTTCAGGTCCTGCTAGTCTGCCATCAGCACTGAGATACTTTAACCGTATGGCATCAAACCTTCAGGTCCTGCTAGTCTGCCATCAGCACTGAGATTCTTTAACCGTATGGCATCCAACCTTCAGGTCCTGCTAGTCTGCCATCAGCACTGAGATACTTTAACCGTATGGCATCAAACCTTCAGGTCCTGCTAGTCTGCCATCAGCACTGAGATACTTTAACCGTATGGCATCAAACCTTCAGGTCCTGTTAGTCTGCCATCAGCACTGAGATTCTTTAACCGTATGGCATCAAACCTTCAGGTCCTGTTAGTCTGCCATCCAGACTGTGTTCTTCTGATCTCAGGGTATAAGCTTTTCCGGGCTTTTCAGGTGGTGAGAGGGGGGCTGCATGCATGCCCAGAACAACAAGATAAACATAATATATGTTATCTTGCCAAATCATACAAGGCACACACCAAAACAAGAGAAGGACGTAGAGCACAAGGCAGACCAAGAAAAATATGGAAAGATAACAGCAAAGAAACTCTACAACAGCACAATGTATCTATGGTCAAGGTAGCCAGAACAGCAAAAAGCAGAACCTAATATCTCCCTCGGCACCAGAAGCGGTAAAATAGGATGTAAAGAAAAAGAAAAAAAGATACATTATTCCCAACCCTACACTGTAATGCAGTTTACTTTGTAACCATACGGCTATCCTGATATTAACTGTGTTATACGGTTAAACAAGGCTTATGGGATTTTCCTCCTGTTTGATTCTCATCACTGAGATGTTAATCTTGTAGATACTGGCCAGGGAGGTGAACTATGACCTTCCAACCTGTCCAAGACAGCAATGTAGCCATTGTGTTGGCACCTTTCCAGACAACAGTGTTATAATGTGTTGTGAGGAGGCATAGGACTCACAGCTCATGGCAATGGCGAGTGCAACAAGAAAAACCCACCCATGTTGAGAAAAGTCTTCCACAATTAGAGAATGGGATTTCAGGACTGTTACTGCTATTGTATGTATTTAGTGTGTGTCTGCTTAGATGCTCAGCTTTCATCCTTTCTGCAATAATTTGTTCCTTCATTCTCATTAACTTCTTGATTCCCCCTCCCCCCACCCCTATGACATTTTGGCTATAATCCGACTAAGGGTCGGTAAAGATGGCGGCCGCAAAATAACCTTTCGAGCCACAGTCACGTGACTTAATTTGCGGTTCTCCTGCGGTTTTCCGGTGACAACCGCCATCGCCACGTGTCCCCCACATGGCGGGGAATGGGGCTAAACTAGATGGTTAGGACCCACGAGCAGCAGCGTGCGCAATTAAGTCACATGACTGAGGCTCAAAAGGATATTTTGTGGCCGCCATCTTTACCGACCGTTAGTCGGAGGATAGCCGACATTTTTTCCCCATGAATCTACCTCAATACCTGTATCATTCAGATCCTACTTGTACACATCTTTATATCTTAGTTGAAGCCAGCCTCGACATCTCCCTTCCATCTATAGTTCACCACAAAGAATGTCCTTCGGGACTCTACCATCCTCAATTCTTCAGGTGTCACCCTGCCACCTGATCAAGGCAGCCATTACAGGTGTCCCACTTATAACTTCACTGGAGACTGAACAGGGTATCCGGGACTCCCCCCCCCCCCCTCCCAGAGACTCTAGAAGTCTCAGGGGTGATTAAACCTTCAGGCTGCAACTGTTTTCCTCTTGCATTGTAGACCCAAATACTCTCTCTTAACTGACGACAAAGTAGTCAGTCCCTTTTGCCACTCTTATAGCGTCATCTTTCTGACATGAGGTACTTTTATTTCTCTCCATACTATTGGTCTAAACTTGTACCTCACCTTCAGTTCTTGTTTTTGTTGATCTATTGTATCTATATTTTTTGTTTTTGTTACTCTGATGTATAGATATTTTTGTTTGTTCTATGCAATAGATTTCTTTTTCTTATTTTTCTGTGCAACAGATCGTTTTGTACTGTCTGTGTAACATATTATGTTTATGTTCTGTGCTATAGATATTTTGCTGTTATGTTTTGAAAAAAAACACCAATACAAAGTACTTTGTGGTCTAAGAATTAATGAAAACAATTTCAATTATGGCTTGTCTGTTAGCTAGGCAAACTTGTTCATAAGTGTGTCAGAAATTATATAAGTACCTTACAATAACTCATTATTATATTTTATTCATATATAAAGTACCTTAAATTTCACATTTGTCTCTGAAACATCCAACAGTGCTAAACTCTGAAAATATCTCAGAAAGTTGACAGACTTTACAGATATTCCAGAATTACCTACAAATAAGAAAACAAATAATTGTTAATTAAATGACACATATATATATACCAGCGGAAATAGTGTACATGTCACATATTGCCTGGTTCTAATTCCTATGACAGACTGAGCTAAAACTCTTGAAGTCTGAAACCTTAGGGCAGGGCTATTTAACTGGCACCCCAAGAGCTAAATGCGGCCTGCAGAGGCATAGCAAGTGGATTGCAGATCATTGCCATTTGTATTGTATTAATGATATCTATATGCTGAAGCACAAGTCTGTTGAATGTTGAATTAAGAATCAAATTCACAGAATTCAGGACACTCCCTTAAGTGCTCAGTCTCCATCTTCAGCAGCAAGCGAAGAGTTCCAATTCTGATGCTACCAGTTACCGTCTGATTGTATATTCATTCTCATCCTTTTCCTGAGTGTTGGGCATTGGCCAGATTCCCTGGTAACTCCTCGCAGTGCCATTCTCCTCAGAATATAATGATCCATCTGCGCCTCTGCACTGTTCTGAAGCACAAGTCTTTGACCCATAAGGATCCACACTGTCATCAAGTTGGCCCCTGAGTAAACTTAGTCCTACCTTACAGCCATGCTTTTAACCTAGTGATCTGCCAAAAATGTGTCTTCAAAGCTTTTCTTCCTTCTCTGTTGTTCGCCCTTAAAAAGGTGGTCTTGGCTTGGCTTGCATTGTGGACCAAAATCAAAACCAAAAAATTGTCCCGTTTAACCAGCATCCCCAAAGGGGGAGGTTAAGGTTATAACTGTGACTAGGTTTATGTGCACCATAAAATAAAATGGCTTAGCATTTCTCACCACCAAGTATCCCTGGAAAGAACTCTTGCAGTGTTGATGCGAGCAAAAGAGACAGACCTAAATACTCTCTCTTAACTGACAACAAAGTCGTCTATCGGCCAGCCAAAGGGTGACTCAGTCAGCAATCTTTAAGAGGTGGTTGTGATTTGCACCTAGGCTGTGATGTCTACGCCTTTTGGCCCAATACATCACATTTCAGCAATTTCTTAATCACTAACTTTTTTTTGTTTAGGGGCAGTGGGTCTATTCTCCCCCCCCCCCCCCCCCCCCCCCCCCGCAATGGGGCTTCAGAGCCCACACAGGAAGTCTGAGCTCTGAAAAAGGCTTTATTATATGAGTGAGGTTAGTGTACAGATTTGTTTCATTTGTTAAAGAAGCACCTTCTCCACAGACACTGTTGTACAGAGCTCTCCTTCCCCTCTCCATATACAGAAACCACTGAGGTGTGCAAGAATGGTACCGGTACTTCACAAAGGCAGAGGAATTTCAGTTGGTAACCAACTCAGCATTCAGCACAGAGCATACAGACTGCTGGCTGTGTTCTCATGCGGGCTGGGGTCTCATGCAAGAGACTCAGGTTTGGACCTAAGTAAGGATGAAGATTTTGTTTATCCCAGCAGAAAAAAAAAAACCCTAACCATCACAGTTCATGGTAAACTGCACAAGAAATGTGACCATAAATCCGCAGAGTCATGACCCTTCTTCCCTACACTGCTCTAAAAGTGGTAGTGCAGGCAGTAAAAAAATGTTTGACACACAGACTGGCTTGGATCAGGCCTCGGTTGGTGATGTTTCCTTTGGTAACAGAATGAGTCCAAATGTCCTGACAAAAATTATACTAATGTTTTTCCCATTTGGGTTCCATAGCCCCATTGGGGGGAAAAGGGGGAGGGGAGGACAAAATCTAAAACCACCTTATCATAGTTTCTGTGAGGCAGAAAGACTCATTTGTTTGTTAATTATTTTTTTGTTTAATGTTTAACTTGGAATTACAACTTTAGTTAAAAAAAAAAAAAAAATGACCCTGCAAGACTGGCTATGTGGACCTTGTATGTTTGAGGGATTGCCTTTAACTCCTTTCTATAAATCCTGATTACTGTTATAACAAATTTATAACAGAAGTTATTCTTTATATATGTTACTCTTAACTGGTCTGTGATGATGATGACATCACTCAACTGTAAACACATGTGTGCTCACTCATCGTAATCCTCTTCTTTGCTCACCGGCTGTAAGCCACGACAAAAAAGTCCTGGGTTTTCATCCATTTGGACCTTGGCTGTGTGCCAGGGCCTGAGTTTTGCGTGTACACCCGTTTTACTGGCTTATTTGTGTGCAGTTGGTTGTTCCTTACTGCTTGGGTAGATGCAGTCCCACTTCAAAGGAAGCCCCGAATCAGTCGGCTCCTACCACATGCTAGTTGGGGAGACAGTGGGTGTACTCTGGTTTTCTCCACATGGGGCCCCAGGAACCCAGACGGAATCTCATTTTAATGAATACTGAAAGATCTCTATCTTCTTTTACCCCACCGGTACATCACACAAGCGACAAACACCCGATGACACAAAGTGCCATAATGTGGATGAGGTGGAGAGGTCCCAGAAACTGAGTTCAGCCATTAGACCATGTTTATGGCCCGGCTATATTGTGGCCCCTGGCAACAGCCAGAGTAGGGCTTCAAAGAACGAAAAATTGCATCCCACAAGGGGATGACAAAATAAAATACTGAAAGACTGACTGACTGACTTTCTACCCCACCAGGACATCACACAAGCGATAAAACCCCATGACACAATGTGCCACCATGTGGGTGAGGATCACCGTGGAGAGGTCCCAGAAACCGCGTTCAGCCTTTAGGCCATATTTATGGCCAGGCTATATTGCGGCCCCTGGCAAAAGCCAGAGTAGGGCTTCAAATAACGAAACATTTCATCCTAAAAAGGAGGAAAAATGTAATTGTAACACTGAAAGATGTATAAGTGTTAATTTATATGCCAGCTTATAAATTGCTAAAACATCTAGATTTCTGATTGGATGCAGAGCTGAGCCAAGCTGATTAGATGCAGAGGTGCTGAGCCACATGTGGTGATGTGCTAGGACTAGGGCTCATACTAGTCAAAACATATCAACGCCTCTTCACGGTTAGACTAGGAACCAGTTCCTTACCTTAGGCCTGGCCACCTTAGATAGGATCAATGTTTCCTTATATATCTGCATCAGTTATGTAAAACAGATGTGCACACAAGTCCTAGCAGAAGGACAATGTCCCGAAGTAGAAAAACAAAAAGGACTTCCCACAGGGGTTTACAGTTGAATACTAAGAAAAAATCTGGCCTAGTATATCCTTTTCCCTAAATGTTTACCCACAGCATTACCATTACCTTTTATTCTTGTATAAGATATTATTTAATTATACCAACCAGACATATCCAAATTCTTGAGAACTAAAGAGCTCGACTGGGACATCCTTGATTTAACTGTTAACCTGCGTACTCCCTCATCTGTCACCTGATTATCCTTCAGACTCAGAGTCTGCAGTCTAAAATTGAAAGAAACCACAGAAAGTTATAAAAAAAAATCTGTGTTTTGTAGTCAACAGACAGCATTCACTTTTATATTTGCTAATGTTTACACATTTAAATAGTTGATATCTTTCAGACGACAGTGTTCCAGACAGGCATGAGAATCACACCTCATGGTAATGGCAAATGTGACTAGCAAGACCAGCTTGTGTTGAGAATCTTCCATAAAAATGACATGTTTTTTTTGGCATTCACCGGCTGTAAAACCTTGGGGGGGGGGGGGGGGGGGGGTTGAGGAGTGACCTGCTTGTTGGTTCATTAATGGACTTTGGCTTCGATCCAGGAGCTTGCGTTTGCATCTGTTTTACAGATCTTGCTTACTTGTATGCAGACTGTTGGTTCCTTGCCTATCAAGCAGATGCACTACGACTTTGAAGGAAGCCTCACAGTGAGTTGACTCTTATGACATGTTTGTTGGGGTGGCAGAAGGTCTATTCTTGTTTTCCCCACAATGGGACTCCCAGAACCCACACCTGCAAGAATTACATGTGATTTCAGGACTACTGTTGCCATTGTTGCTTCTGGTCTATATGTTGGAGAGGCAGGTTTACTTTTTTCAATACTGGCAACTGTTTGCTTCTGAAATTAGTAAGCTGTTGCATTTTCCTACATATGTCGACTGAAAGAATATAGTTCCATCACCGAGCTACTGAGCTCAGTGCATGGTGCGACAATATAAGCTGTGGATTTCATTTGTAATGCTTTTCGGCTGTGCTCAACATGGTCTGTGTTGTGAACTAAAGATTCAGAGAATTTCGAGTGGCCTGTTGCCACAGAATTTGTGCTGCCTTTTGTGATTAATTGCATGTACAACTACTGATCTGTCGTAATTGCAGTAGATAGATAGACAGAAGGTAGGTAGATAAGTAGGGAGGTAAGTATGTAGGTAGACACATACTGATAAAAAGTTAGATGAAAAATAACTAAGTGACAAACACAAGGACAGAGGGGTGAACAGGAAAAGAGATTGACAGGATATTTTTAGTTCCTCACCTGAACATTCTGTCTATCCCAACCAAAAAATCATGTCCATCTCCAATCCCACATGAGGATAAGTCGAGACACACCAAGTATTCAAATATCCACCAGCAGCCATCAATGATGTCATTAAAAAATATGTGATCTCCACTCAGAGACAAGCTTGGCAGTATATCGCCATCTCCATATGCATCAAAGAAAAGCTGAAGAAGAAGATGATGGACATGTCAGGAACAGAAATACCTTGGTCATAACATTATGGAACAGGTCCTTTGCAGAACATTGTCCTCGACAGCCTGCCTGAAAGAAACTCAGTCTTTCGCCAACTCTTCCACCTTGTGCAGTTTCCTATTCAAGATGTCAATTATAAATACTTATATTCTGTGCTCCTCTTTCCTGGTACCATGCTTGTTTCAATTATATTTTCCAGTCCATCATGGCAACTGATATGGCCCAAAACTATTTCAGTTTCTGAGACAAGACACTATTCACTAGCCTGCTTCCATTGTTTTAGGATGTCATTACTTCTTGGTCCATGGTTTTCTGAGAATTTTTAACATCATTTCAGCTCATAAAAAAGAGACAAACACTGTTCTTTGGCCACATGAGAAGAGAGACATTGGAGAACATCGTGACAACTGGAAAGATCAGTGGAAAAGGGGTTAGAAGACGAAGAGAGATGATGCTGGATGGGCTGAAATGATGGCAGAAGGGATATCATCAAGAGAGCTGTTCTAGGCAACCAGGGATCGGGATCTGTGGAGACGCATGAGCACCTACGTCAGCTGGCAGTGCATATGATGATTTCAGCTCAGAAACCCCTATTTTCTTCCTTAAGGACTCTGAGATAATCACAAATCAGATCCATATCCATATGTTGCTGCCTTGGTCATACCGCAGTGAATTAGAAAGAACAATACTGAAAGGCAAGGTAAGCGCCTCGTGGAAGAGAAGACTGATGTCAACCATAATGAGACAGGTGGGCACCAGTTATTGTTGCTGCTCCCCAGGAGGGTCCGGGCCCATTTGTGGGGGAAGGGTGGGGGGGTGGATGTTTTAAAAATTAACTTACTGCTGTCCCTAAAAAGCATGTCGCAAAATCGACTAAATAGGGGCTCTTCCTTCTAAGTCAGAATGCATCTGCCTAAGAGATGAGGAAACAACAGTCTGCATAAAAAGAGACAGATCTGTGAAATTGATGTGCATGCAAAGCTCAAGTTCTGGAATAAGACTAAGTCCAGAGGTGGAAGAACAACCAGAACTTTCTGCTAGAGCTTGCAGCCAGTAAACGCCAAGAAACAGATTGTTGTTGATACAATCTATATCAGGCAGGGGAACTAGCTAGGGACCAACAGTTGTTCTGGCCAAAATAGAAGCAAAAGACCTGCTAAATCAAAATGATGATTATTCTGTTTCTAATGATTGGCTCTGGTGTCAAATAAGCCTAAACTCTTAAACATGAGTACAAGTACTACATCTTGACCTTTCTTGTTGGATTTGTTATTTTTATCAAATAATCGTCTATGCTATGAAGCTGTAAGTTTATTAATTAAAAAATCCATTATATAAATCTTCACTAGGGTCCCTATTATTTATTACGAAATTGTTAAAAACAATTAGTTCTGGCAGTTCTGCTGCATGTTCCCTGTCTGAGGCGTCCAGTAGATTGTTGGTCCACTTATACCGGAAGATCTTGCATGCTCTCCAAGCATTAACCTTACTGGGTTTAGAAATCAGGACTAAACATGGTAGGTGATCACTCCCATGGTAATTCAGGACAGTCCATTTAACATCTAAAACCGACGACTGAGAGGCAAATGTCAAGTCAATGGCTGTGTCTGCATCGCCAGACCTCATTACCATTCTAGTCGGCCTCCCATCATTGATGCAGACCATATCGGAGTCAACCATGGCCTCTGCAAGAGCAATTCCTTGTCAGGTTTATCTGCTGCTGTCCCATTCTCTGTTCCTCACGTTGAAATCCCCACATATGAGTAACCTATCACCTGGTAACTCCTCCAATTTCTTAAGCCAGCCCCCTTGTTTACTTCTGACAAAACAGTCTACCGTGGCATATATATTTAAGAGGTTCCAACATAAGCCACCAATCTCCACCTGTATCCCTTGAACCTCTCTTACTGTGGTTCCACTGGCTCAAGTCAAGCACCAATTTAATTATAATTATTTATAATGAAATACCTTAATGCTCCCAGTTTATGACTTTTTTAAATACGTCAATAAATCATTATTTGTATAGTATAGTTAAAAAAAAGATTGGCTCTCCTAGCAGATTTGGCCGGCAAGCTGGACGGCGTCGGTCGGCTTAGTGGGAGTTATGTCCCTTCGCCAAACTCAAAACAAGTCGCGGAAAAAGTCACGAATCAAATGACATACTTACCTATCATCATCCGGGTGCGTGTAGGGTTGCGTACGGTTGCGTCTAGGGTTACCTATCATCCTACGGTTACGTGTAGGGCTGCGTAGGGTGTCTATAATCCTCCTACGGTTGCGTGTAGGGCTGCTTATTGCATGTAGGTTTGTTGTTTGCGTAAAATGAGGGGTAGGGTTAGGGTTTAGGGTTAGGGTTTAGGTTTAGGGTTAGGGTTTAGGGTTAGGGGTTAGAGGTATGGTTAGATGTGAAAATTGTCACGTAGGAGGTCGACAATCTGATGCTTGTGGGAGTGGCGCTACTGAAACTCTGCCAAATATGACGCCAATAGCGTGCGACTGTGCGCGATTATAGGGAACTACGGCGTCACAATTGTCACATCTAACGCAAAACCTAACCCTATCCCTAACCCTACCCCTAACCCTAATCCTACCGCTAACCCTACCTTTAACCCTAACCGTAACCATAACGCTACCCCTAACCCTAACCGTAACCCTAACCCTACCCCTAACCCAAACCCTAATCCTACCGCTAACCCTAACCCAACCGCTAACCACGCAAATTTATCGGTCATTAAAGCTTACAGATCGGCAACACACCCACACAAAAACCCCCAGATTTTCCCGCAGCGTCAAAAGAAAAACCCAGATCTGGGGGACACAACCAAGCAGTGGCAGCCCTGATGTCGACCTCACTGTCTTGTTTGATTCGTGACTTTTTCCGCGACTTGTTGTGAGTGCGGCCAAGGGAAAGAACTCCCACTAAGCCGACCGACGCCGTCTAGCTTGCCGGCCAAATCTGCTAGGAGAGCCAAAAGATTATATGTGTTTGTAACATGCAATTATGAATAAATACAATAAAAAAAATGTATAGTTCATTATAAAGTTTATATACCAAATTCGCAGTCCCTGATATAAATCCACGACCTTCAAATATTTAAGGAACATTGGGGGGGGGGGGGGGTAGTCGAAGAAGAGGAGAGCAAAGAAGCTTAGAATGACAACATATGGACAAGGCTAAGTTTTCGTACACTTATTCATCAAGCAGAAAACAGAGAAAGGGGTTTTATGTGCTAGTGCTTCCATTAATACACATCCACGACCCTTATGGGCCAAGGGTTATATTATGTTTAATATCTTATTATATACCTGCAAAGATTTTTGACCACTGGATGATTTAAAACTAATCAAATCCTCCGTGAAATCATCAACAGCTGTTTGAAATATTTCTCTCCCTATCATCTCGGGAAACCCAACGAGAGATTCTATCAACAACAGATTCGATGAGACATATTTTTTGCAATAACAATATAAGGATTTCGGGTTGTGATAGACAACTGTTAGTTCATCCATGGAGTCAAATGTGGGAACACTGCTATAGCTTCACACAGTCGACGTCGTCGACACTTTCAATCTCCCGCCATGTTTTCGTCTCCAATCAGGTAATATGCGAATTGTTTAAATACCGAAGACCAGGGCTGCCAATGAGATTTTTGTCAAAAACCCAGATGGGGCTGGCGAAAACCCAAGATATGAACAAAAAATAAAATAAAAAACCCAGCACTGTGCAAAAGGTATTTTATAGTTATGAAACTGAACATATACCCACCTTTATTAAACTGTTACTCTAACAGCTCTCCTTCTTCACCAATTTCAATTGTCACCGTCTCTTTCTGTTTTTTCTAATTCTGTTTAAATATCTTTGACTAACTGCGCCACTTTGCAATTCTTTTAGCAATTCTTTATTAGGTGTCCATGTCGTGCAGTCGCTATTTCCTCTTGTGATTGCTTGCCTTGCAAGAATTCGATCTTTTACAGTGTCTGCTTTCAGAAAATTAGTTTTTTTAGTTTTGACACAGATCAACAGGGAAAATATGCGTTCAACCGTTGCTGACGAGTGAGGCAAAATGGTGAGATTGGTCATAAAAGCGGATAAAATGTCATATTTTACAGTTTAGGCCATCTTTTATGCTTCTCAATTGGTACCTATACTGCCATTCCTCTTTGAAACACTGAGCATACCATTTTCTTTTCTTCGATGGTGTAATCTGTTCACACCATTTTGAATTCAACAAGGTTATAATCAGAGTAAATTTTGATAGCACAGTTCAACAAACCACAACACAGAAAAAAAAAAAAAATGGTGAAAACTTAACTAAAGGTACTTAACCCTAGTAGTCCTTAGTTGGTTTCTGCTAATCTGCTTTCTTTCAATTCAACCAATGAGACGCTACAATGTCAGGTCAATAACCCCTAGAAGAGAGGAAAGGCCTCCCAAACTTTCTTCAGTAATTAAATGTCAGGTCCCTTCTTTCTTCTGTAAATTTTACGATCAAAAGTCCCAGGCTTCATCTATTTTGCTTCTCCGCCCCTAGTATCTGTTACTTAAAGGACACTACTTGGGGATCGTATATCTGGTCCTTTGGTGGTCTGCTACATGTTTCCTGAATAGCCCTGGAGTTAACCTTTGTATTCTGTTACATTAATTACACTGAGTTTATTTTAAGTGTTTGTAGGACATTCCAAAATATAATTTGCGGGTAAAACTATTATAGATATGTATACACACATTATTCTTGTTAGAATATTTATTAATTGTATTTTTTTTTTTTTTTTATCATTAAGACTGAAAACCTAAGATTTTCAATAATTTTCAAAATAAAAACCAAGAAACCAAGACGGCAACTAAAAAACCAAGATCTTGGGGAAAACCCAGCATTCGCATCCCTGCCGAAGACATGAAGTTTCTTTTAGGGTTGCCAGATTAAAAACTCCATAATATGCCAAACCACTACCCAAAATGTGCCAGAAAATGCCAAATAAAATATAACATTGTACTCGCTTCACATCAAAAGCTCTAGATTGAATTCTTCACTATCATCCTCACTGAAACAAGTGGAAGACACAGCGTAAACCTTTTCGAAAATAACATCTTTAAGCATTTTCTCAGATGGAATGTAGTCTTTGCAACTCATCTATCTATACTGATGGCACATTTCTTGTTCTGAAAATCATCTATGAGGTCAACCTTGTTCAGGCGTTATTATAAATATATTTTTTAATTATGCATGAACATTTAGTTATATGCAGCTATATGTGCTCCAATGTACTTCCCTGACCACGCGCTCTCATGGTTTCACTTAGATAATCAACTGTGCGTTTTGCACAATGACAGGTCATGCCTACAGCAAGTTGCAACTCTGCTGTTTTAACTTTATCATTACTTTGCCTAGGAGTCATTGTTATAATAAGCTGTGTCTGGCTTTTTGACAGAGTTTTTATCCTGTGTTTTTCGGATTTTTCATGATTTGATATGCTACTAATTCTTGGTGCAACAGTGCACTGACACAGTTTACAATATTCTGCCTCTGATCCGTCTGAAGATCTTTTGAGCCGTGGGTATGTTTTCTTATAGTTACTATTTTACTTGCTATGTCATAAGATGCTTTCCATGTGTGTGTGTGTGTGTGTGTGTGTGTGTGTGTGTGTGTGTGTGTGTGGATGACGTGGCCATTGGTAAAAGCAATAAAATCTATCACAGATAGAACTAGGTCTATATCCTCTCTATTTTATGTCCTCGAGTAGTTTCTGAACCGTCTGAATCACTTGGTATCATTGGTTGGTTTTGGTTTTATATCCCACATTTATTCTAGTAGATTAACATAAATTACAGAGGGCCTTGGTTTATCGAAGTCACGATCTGTTTATGAAGACAACAAATACAATAAGAAATTGTGAGAATCTCCGTTATTCCGTACCAGGACATCACAACAAAGTCAAACTGAAACAAAGATGTTAACTGTAGGTCTACATTGCTTTTAGTAAATCTGCGTGTTTCTAACGGACAAACCATGAAGCAAATGCGAGCACATCTTGATAAGAGAAGCCAGGAAAAACCCAAATCTGCCAAAATATACCAGTTCATTATCGTATCATCATGTAGCAGTTCCTTTGCAGAACGTCGCTCTCATCACAGTCTGCCTGAAAGAAACTCGGTCTCTCGCCAGTTCTCCCGCCTCATGCACTTTCACACTCAAGGAGTCACTTATATCCTAGCCCATCTTCGTGTCGGTCGGCCCCTGCCTCTCCTTGCTGGTACCATGCCTTGTGCTATATTTTTTTCCAATCCGTCGTGGCGCTTGAAATGACCAAAATATTTTAGCTTTCGAGAAAGGATGCTGTTTATTAACCAGTCTTTCTTCATTGAATTATCTTATGCCAATTTCAAATATGCCAAATTTGAGGAATCTGGCATAAAAAAATGCCAATTTGCTTTCTATCGTGTAAATAGTCGTCCCCATATGGGTTGCAAGTTCGTGTTATTTGGAGCCCCACCATGGCTTCTGCCGGGGGCCCTGAATATAGCCGGGTCATAGATATGGCCTAGTCATAGATATAGCCTAACGGCTGAAAGGGGTTTCCGGGACCTCATCCGCATGGTGGCACTTTGTGTCACAGGGTATTTATCGCTTGTGTGATGTCCTGGTGAGGTGCAACAGCTGCCTACCCCTCTCTCTCTCTAGCTAGCAGCAGGTTGAACTTGGTCGAGATTTCAATTTTTTTCTTAAATGGATCGGAAAAGCTCTCTCTCTCTCTCTCTCTCTCTCTCTCTCTCTCTCTCTCTCTCTCTCTCTCTCTCTGTGGGTGGGGGGAGAGTTCTATGTGACGAAGTGGCATAGTCATTTGGCCTGTGCCTTTAAGGTCGGGGATTTATATCAGAGACTGCGAATTTCCGTCTCAATTTGGATTCAAACCTTCGACTTTCGGATCCGCAGGCGAGCGTCATGCCACATCACAGCGGCTCCCGTTGTCCGGAGTGCTACAATGATATTCATTGTTCACTTGATAATTTCCAGAACTGTCTGGGATTGAAATTAACCGACCACCCCACCTCATATGTTGCGACCTAGAACGTGTGAAAATCTAACACTCCACATCCCAGTAGTGTTGTTTGGGTTCAACCGGACCAGTCAGGCATTTTTTACTTGTTCATGTATTCTGAATGAATGTCCAAAGACATTTTATCTATCAAACATATTAGCAATTTTAATATTTATCAGATATGAAACCAGACATTTTAATATTTACAACCATGTAATCAAACGTGTGTCGGCTCTGTGGCTAAGTCGATGTGAACGCTTTGTAATGCCGGGGTACCGGGTTCGATCCCAGCTGCAGGCCATGCCCCTTGCGTTGGTTTCGACAGTGGTATCGGTGGGCTGACCGTCCAGAAAGCAATGGCAAACTACTGGACGTAAATTTGCCTAGAGAAACCACACAACAGACAGGTGCTGCTGGAATTGGTTCTGCAACGTCCTGTAAAGGATACGCAACTAACTAATCAAACCTGGTAGCAAGAGTTTAGTAATTTCAGGTAAACAGATTTTATCATGTATACGAAATTATTAATTCAAGATTATATATTTAAAGCCTATAAAGAAGGCTGTGAAAAGACAAAGTTGCCAATTCCAGTCAGCATAGACTATACGGGAGAGATGGAGAAAAAGGGGGGGGGGGGACTACAATTTCGCCTTGTCCCTGTCGAACCACAAAATGGCTGGTATTGGTTATGCAACATCCTGTAAAGGATACACAACTAACTTTTAATTTTTTTATTTTTAGTCCACTCAAACATTTAGACAACTGAAAAAAACATTACGTTTAGTTCACTCAAGCATGTTAGACAACGGAAACAACAATATGAATAGTTCACTCAAGCTTATTAAACAACTAAATCAACAATCAGCTTAGTTCACTGTTTATTCCACTTAAACATAATATAAAAATTAAATCATAAAATGATGAAAAGAACAATCTGTTTAGTTCACCCTCAAAATCCAGCAGTGGTAGAACAATTTATTTTCTTCACTCCAACATAATAAATAATAAAGAGAACAAAATTTTAACTTTTATCCCACAAGCCATCAGTAGGCAAAAAAAAAAAAATTCAGATTAATGGATTAGGTGAAGGCAAAGGACCTTTCTCCACACCTTCTGAAGACCTACAGGGCATATAGGGTTAGACCCCTATTTTTTGTATACACCAATCTGCATTTGGTGGGAGATGTGGTCAATGTCCAGCCAACCACCCTTACCTTGCAGGACTGTACCTGGTATCCATTTTCAGCTGAGTCGATCTGGAAGTCAAGGTCATTTTTTTTTAAAGTGCGGGTTTCTCAGGACCTCAACTCACGACCCTCTGGTCTAGCTGCTACATTACGGTGGCTCTCAATTAACAGATTAGCCCACCCTAACAAGAAACATTAATTCCCCAGTGCAGTGATGTCAATTCTTGATTCATTCATATCCCAAGTTTTACCTCAGTACTCTGAGCGTTGAGAGAGAACCAAACAAATTCCAGTGAATCAAAAGATGAAGGAACCAGCATTAACTCATTTCCCGTAAGATTTAATGGGAAACTGGGTTTTGAGAACAAACTTTTCAAGAGTCTGGAATGAATTAAGCTCGTTAGTCCAGATACCACTATGAAGTTAAAATGTCTTTGCACTGGAACTTACAGGGGGCAAAGAAATAATGGCAAACCCAAAAGCAAACACAAAAAATCCCTGAGAAGGGAGCTAGAGAATGAAGTTAAAAAGACATGGGGTGAGCTACATGCAATGACAAAGGATAGGACCACTTGGTGTTGAGTTGGTCGAGGGCCTATGCTCCATTGGGGGATAAAGGGCAGAAGAAGAAGAAGACGTACCCCAGAAAGATTTACTCCAGAAAGATTTACTGTAATGTTTTGTGCCACAAGCAACACACCATATTTCATCTATTCTTTGTCTGTCCCAATCATAATCATTTGATTGTACATCTTTTGTTTAGTCACAGAATGTTGCAGAAATGTGTATGTCTCATTCAAGGTGTTTATATTTGGCCCCTTTTAAAGTAAAACAGCTAAAAATTGTGTAAACTATGCACACATTTGATTTTCTAGAAAAAAAAAATATGCAGTACTGACATAAAAGTGTCTATTATTACAGAAGCACATAAAATAAATAATGAAACAAAAAAAAATGCAGATACGGTGTACCATTGCATACTGCCAGAAAATAAATCTCTCATTCTATACACACACACACACATATATATATCATCATCATCAGGTGCCTTGCCTGCTGGCGTGGGCGATCATGCCTCTCAACAATCTGCGATCTCCTGCAGCATGTTTCAGTTCGTGTGCTGACACACCTCCATGCCACGCAACAAGACTGTCAAGAATCTTCTCTCGTCTTTCTCTATCCCTCCTTCCACAATTCTTTCCTGTGGTCACAACATGTTCTATTTTCCCTCTTCTCATAACATAGCCGAAAAATTATGACTGTCTCCTTCTGATGTCTGTGATAAGTTGTCTTCGGGCTCCCGCCTCTTTCAAAACCTCTTGGTTGCTCTTTTTTGGCTGTCTAAGGTATTCTAAGCATTCTTCTGTAAAACCACATCTCTGAGACCTCAAGAAATTGTTTGGCCTGTCTACTGATTGTCCAGGATTCACAGCCATATGTTAAAATGTTAAAACTGCATGTATTTATATATATATATATATATATATATATATATATATATATATATATATATATATATATATATATATATATATATATATATATATATATATATATATATATATATATATATATATATATATATATATATTTGAATTACCAATTTATGATTATTTAACACACACTCACACACACACAAAAGAGGAAAGCTTTGTGAACCCCAGAATATTTCTGTTTAGTTACAAGGCAAATGTATGCTTAGTCATTTGCCACTGCTTTCTGATGTGCATGCCATGTCAAAATCAATGCATAGTAGTCTGCTGCCAAATAATCTGGTATGTCAGAATTATGAGCCTGTATTGATAACGTTAAGTTACAGATATAAATTATAAATTTCATCTCCTCTCAAATGCAATCAAAGTAATTGGTGTCTAAAAAGTTAAGATGAGCTGATTCAAGAATTGACATCACAGCACTTGGGGCATTCCCATGTGTTCTCCGTCCCCATTTTCAGCAGCCATGCAGAGTTCCAATACTGATGGTACCAGTCACAATCTGGTTATATGTCCGTCTTACCTTTTTTCTGAGTATAGTGAGCCGGCCAGACCCTCTGGTTACACCCAGGTGCCTCATTATCTCAGGCCATAATAATCTTGTTTCTCTGATTCAGTTGCTTGTTCCCAAAGGGCCTTGACCAAACCTGCCTTGTCAAGCATCAATTCACCACCCAGTGATGCAGATCCAGCCAATCAGTCTGCCTGTTCATTACCCACTATGCCGGCATATACTGGAGAAAAAAACCAAAGTATGCTCCCTACCCGTGACCTTCACAGTGAAGCTTGCCACTCTGCTCAAAACATCCCTGGTGTCTAAAGAATGAACGTGTTATATTTACTGGGAAAATATTATTTATACAACTTTATTACATCCACATAGAATAGAAATGCTGGTGCTGAAAACATTGATAAATGTACTGCAGTGAAATAGGGATATTTAAATGTAGACAGGATATGCCACATGTTAAAGCTATGAACTCTTAGAGTCCCAAGAAATGCATCATATGTTTTAGGTTCTTACCGTGAAGCCCAATTAACGTAATATGTACTGAATTTAAGTCTCTCTTTACTACCTCTTGGTCTTGTGATGCTAAACCCACTGGGACTCAAAAGAGTTAGGATTTCAATATGTTTACATTCCCCCCCCCCCCTTCCTCACAAACTAGTAACCGTATGGTACCCTAATATAACTGTTTTATACGGCTGAACAGGGTTTTACAGGATTCACTCCTACTGGATCTGCATTCTCAGAGTTAACAATGAACAATATTTATGAGTTATGAAGGTGTTAAACATCACAAAGCAAAAATATAGTTTCCTTGATGGTTACCAAGTTCAGTAACTTCTCCAGGATTTAAAATCGTATCTGTTCATTCTGTCAAAACTAAACTGATTTTATCATAGTCAGAAAAGTAGCATATACAAATTATAACCAAGATAAATGGGAGTTGTGCAAAAGTCACACATTCACAAAACTGGAGAAAAGTGGCCCCACAAATGGTTGCTTTGTTATAAATTAATTATTACACTCTGAGCCAGGTGGTATTTTAGTCCACTGTGTCGATAATATCCACTCTATTTCATTATCATTATTATCCTGTTGTGGCATTTATATATCCCGTCTTTTAAAATGTTAATATTATGAATGGGTCAAGCAAATGGTGTCACTGGTGGCAGAGGATTTAAAAAGAAAAGTTAAATATCACAGTATGTGTACATAGTTTTATTGTTATACACGCAAGCAAACATTTCCACCAAACTTTTTTTCTTTCTTTCCTTTTCTTCTTCTTTTGAATTCAACTGCCAACTATCCTTACCAAAAATATTAACCAATAAAGAGCAATGACGGAAAACGCTTAAAAAAAAAAAAGTATATATCCCATAAAACGCGCACATAAGTTGCTAAACAGCACCCCTTTTGAGGCGGCAAAAAAATCAATATACTGACACAAAAGCAGCTATTTGTACCAACTTTGTACAATCCAAAACTAGACATGGACAGTCAACACACACACACAAGATGCAAAATCATGGTACGTGAGATGAGATGTATATGAAATATAGTGGGGAAAAACAATCGAGAGACCAGATCACCAATAAAGAACAATGGCAGGCACAGTATTGGTAAAAACGATTTCATATAACCTCAAAGAATCAAATGCTCAGAATGGAACAAATTCTGCCAGAAACTGGAGCATACAGCATGAGAAAAGTAGGCTACAGGTCAAGAGGCCGGACTAAGAAAGAGATCGGTGGAGAGAGTTTAAAAAAAAAAGACTACAGAAAAGCAATATAACATCAACACAAGCTACTAAACTAGCAAAAACCAGGAAACAACATCTAACTCCTCTCTGTGACGCTTTATGGCACAAGCGATTCCTGACTCCATTCTTTTTGTGCAATCCTTTGAATACCATCAATAAAATCGAATCTCTGGCCTCTCATCAGTATTCTTCAAGGGATTTCTCTTGGACATCCTGATTTTTGCAATACAGTTGTTTGTCTCTCATTTCTCTACCCTTAGTAATCTTTTGTACAATTCATCTCAGTATGTGCAAAATATATTATTATCTTCGTTCTCTTATAACTGTTGATACAAGCCTCTGTTCTGAAATTTCTCCGACTTCTTTGCTTTTCTTCAATTTATTTAATATTTATCAATTTCTTCTAAAACTTGCTTTCAAATGCATTTAATTTCACTCCATGTTTTTACCAGTTCTCCAACCTTTTTGGCAAATACTGGAACCGAAGGAAAACTCATGCTAGCTAGAACTGAAAATTTGTCACTGGGCACAATTTTTTAGTTTCATACTTTTTTTTAAAATTAAAAAAATGCAATGCCAATGCATATCATAATATCTGTGTTATATAGGCCCTGAAGATTGCCTTGACTACTTGAAAAGTCTACTTTCTCCACCTTCAAGACTACTTAGGCAAACCATTTTCTAAACCCTCATCGAAACTACCAGCAATGGCATTTCATGCTATGACCATTTAAAAAAAAATATTTTGAAGCCAGTTTTTTTTTTCTTAATTGTTTTATTGACTGATATCCTTGATGCTTATTGACTTAATTTCTTTTGATCTCATTGTTGAATGTTGAATTATGAATCGACATCACAGCACTCGGGACACTCTCATAAGTGCTCAGTCCCCATTTTCAGCAGTAAGCAAAAAGTTCCAATTCTGATGGCACAAGTAAACGTCTGATAGTATATCCGTCTTATCCTTCCGCTGAGTGTACAGCCTCAGCCAGATCCCCTGGTAACTCCTCACAGCGCCATTCTCCTTAGACCGTAATGATCTGTCTGCACCTATGCACTGTTCACTTGCTCCCAAAGGGCCCTTACAACATCAAACTTGACATACATCAGTTCACCACAAAGTGATGCAGAGTCAGCCAGTCTATCTGCCTGTTCATTTCCCAACGACAAAGGAAGGATCGGCCTATCACAACAGGCATTATATACACTGACAATGGTATATACCAATGACAACAGACAAAGAGAAAGGGGAAGCATTTTTGGAGAGATTTATAGCCCTGACTGAGCATAATGATAGGGAACTTAGAAATCCAGTTAGAGATAATCTGTCCAGTACTATAGCCAGCATACCGCGATCGAAACCCACTGCAGGCTGCGTGGATTTTTGTCGTGGTATGGGACGTCGCAGGTCGACCCAGCCTAAAATGGGTACCAGGATGGGCTGTCCTGGGAAAGTAAAGACAGCCGGCGTAATGCTGACCACATTACCCACCGAGTGCTGATGGTCTGTAAAAATATGGGACGCTCTGCCCATATGCCCGATGCACCGAATGGCGTGAAAAGGGATCTTTACTTTACTTTACTTTTACTTTACATAATAACTATTTTTCAGGATATCACTAGGGTGGAGGATATAAAATATATATTGTAAAAATCAAAAGACACTGCGATTGGGGCCAGACGGAGTCAGGTATGCCCACATGAACAGCATGAGTAATGAGGACTCGAAAGAGATGGCTTTTAACTTCAACCAGAGCACTAGAATAGTTTCAATACTCCATGTCCTCGCCTGTGTCTTGGGCATTGCGAATGCACTTCGGAACCCCAGGTTTGACCCCAGCTGCAGGCCTTCTGCTTGCATGGATTTCGACAGTGGTATGAGCGCTGAATTTCAAGAAAGCAATGGCAAACTACTGGATGAAAATGTGCCTAGAAAAAACACACCATAACAGCCAAAAAATGCTGTGGTTGGTTCCTCAATGTCCTGTGAAGGATAAACAAATGACTTTAACTTAATGTCCAAATTAGTAACTGACTCACTGAGCAGGCTGAGAAAGGTGGAGACAATCATGCCCCGTGCAGAGTAAGTAAAGTAAAGATCCCTTTTCACGCCTTTCGGGTAGATGGGAAGAGCGCCCATATTTTACAGACCATCGGCACTAGGTGGGTGATGTAGTCAGCATTACGCCGGCCGTCCTTGCTTCGCCCGGACAGACATCCTGGTACCCATTTCAGGCTGGGTCGAACTACAACGCCCCATACCATGATACAAATCCACGCAGCAACGCGATACGTTGGAATTATGAGATGCCCCCCCCCCCTCCCCGTGCAGAGTGGCAAGCATAATTTTAGAAGCCCCTGGCATTTAGCGTCCTTTGGATATTTTCTCCAGGTGATGCCGATGTGCTGGGAAATGAGCAGGCAGACAGACTGGCTGGTCCTACGCCAACTTGTGGTGAGCTGATGTATCTCAAGATAGATTTTGTCAGGGCCCTTTAGGAGCGAGTGAACAGTGCAGAGGCACCAATAGCTCTTTAGGGTTTGAGGAGAAAGGCGCTGAAGAGAGTTACCATGGGATCTGGCTGATGCTCAACACACAAGGGAAACACAAGACGAATATACAGTCAGACAGTTACTGGAATTTGAACTCTTCGCTTGCTGCTGAAGATGGGGACTGAGCGCTTATGGAAGTGTCCCGAGTGCTATGATGCTGATTCTTGATTCAACATTTTGACCCAAAAGCTATTTATTTTACAATTATTTTCTGTCCCAAACAACAAATGTGACACAGGCTGTTATTAAAATGTACCATTTTTAGTCCGATTGTATTGACAACATTAAAATTTTTTTTTTAATCTGGCAAAACTGTGTAGACAAAGTGTACCTATTTGGCCCCAGTGAAATTAACAGTGTTACTATTACACCTGCTGGTTAGTCAAAACTGCTTCTTCCATCAATGACGAACTAATATTTGTGTGTTAGACTATGTGTTGGCACCTCTTGTGGCTGCCATATGCATTTAATGCAGTTTGTCACAAAGTCAGAACCGCAACCGACAACTTGACTCATCTGAGCATTTATAATTATATGTGATTTTCTAGGACCAAGAAAGGATAAGCAGCAATATTCTAAGACCCAAACAGAATGAATCAACAACTGGTATCACTGCACTAGTGACATTCCCACATGTGCTCTGTCTCCTTTTCAGTAGCCAATAAAGAGTCAACGTGCTAATAGTATCAGATGCAATCTCATTAAAAATCTGCCTTAGTTTCTCCCTCCATGTCGAACATCTTCCACAACCTCTACTCAAGGCCCAGTGAATTAGTCTTTCGATGTATGGATTGTCTGTCTGTTCTACTGCACCGTCCATTTCATCCCAGAGAACCTTCACCATTTCCGCTTTATCATAAAGTAGCTCCATGCTCAGAAGAGTGGCAACAGCTAATCTCTCAGCCTGCTCGTTACCTTGCAAACCCGAATATCCTGGACAGAAAATCCATGATATGCTTCTGACCCAAACAGTTAATGACCTAACACAGCCGGTGTCAGCTGTATGCTTTCTTTACTGGGGTTCCTGTTTTTTAATTTATTAAACTGTTAGTGAAGTTTCATAGACAATAATTAGCATAAAAGTGTACAAACTTGTCATTTCTTCTTCTTGTTTTGCATTTACCATTTAAAGAGTGGATTTGTAGTCTACAGCTAGGCTGCGATACATGTGCCTTTAGGTCCCATACATCCAATTTCAGCAAACCTTTAATTAGTTGTCAGTTCTGACCTGACTGTTAGGAGGCAGGAGGCAGTGGGTAGGGTAACCCCCCCCCCCCCCCCCCCAAAGGCCTTGGAACCCACACAGAGAAAACTTGCTATGCTGACCACATCACGTGCTGATTGGTCTATAAAAATATAAGTCTGGCCCTATATTCCTAACGCATCTGAAGGCAGGAAAGGGGTCCTTTAGTTAGTGTAAACAAATGGCTAACAAAACTATAAATTACTTGGAAATATTTATAAACAGGCAGGTTTTGGCTTCAGTAATTTGTCTCCGAAATTACAGACACAGGGCTTGTCTGTGGCCTAGAGGTTATGATGACAGTTTGCAAGCAATTTGGCAACAGAGCATTTTGTGATAATTTTGACAATAGTATGAGTGTAGACTGTTCAGAGGCATAGCAAACTAGTGAATAAGAAAGAATAAGAAGAACTCCACAAGGAATCATGTACAGCAGGGGTCCACCGATTATCAGTAGAAAGATCTCTCGTTGACGATTGTTTCAGCACATTACTTCCTATACAATCTCGGAAGGTGGGCCGACCTGGGTCATAAAGCCAGGCCTCGATCTTTCCCTGCCGCAATTTACCGGATTTTCTTGGACAGGGACAAGATGATATGGTGATTTGTAACAGGTGTTGTGAGAATTATAGGTTGTTGCTGTGATAGCAAATTAGATCAGCCTACTACCTTACGAGAATGGTGACAAGCTTCCGGTTGGTTCATCAGACAGGTGTTAGACTTGGGCATTTAGACTGTGGGAGTCGACAGAGACACTGGCAGACATTTATCTGACACTTTGGCATTTGAGATATAAGACGTCCTTTTCCACTCTACGGACTCGGACCAGCCTACCGAGGCTCATCTCCCATGATGTTCCACTGCGTCCAGAATTTAACATTGACTAGTAAAACTACAAATAGCCAGCAAATGCTGGGGGTTGGTTTGTGAAGGATATACCATTTAAAATGTCAAAACTTAAGACATGGGTCACACAAGTATGTTGTTCAAACTGAACTATCACGAAGAAAACATAATATTCTCGAGTGCTGTCTTCATAATCCAGTCTACTGCCAGTAAAAACAGTAGAGGTGACGAAAGACATCCCTGTCGCACACCTGTTTTAATTTCAAATGCATCTGTTAGCTTTCCCTGATGAAGAAACTCAACATTTCATGTCTTTGTATGTTGGCTTTACTAAGTTAATAATTTTATGTGGGATTCCATAGCGCCCCATTAATTTTCAAGAGAAATTCCCTATCACAGTAATATCACGGAAAAATAGGAAACCGAAAGCAAAAGTAGATCAGCGAGCTTCACAATATAACCTACACAAACAAAAACGTGAATGTTGCGGCTATTCAGCCTTTACCAGCACATTTAAAAAAAATCAAACAAAACAACACGAATACACAAAATCACTCAACTGAGTCTCCAGAAGCAGCTAAAGTATATTACAAAATTTAAAAAAACCGTAATGTTAAACAACAGAACACAGTACAGATGAGGGTGACTGGCATAAACAGATAGTAGCAGTTCTGGGAGGGCGGGACATACAAGCTAGGTGAAATTAATGAACTGCTGTG
This sequence comes from Candidula unifasciata, assembly GCA_905116865.2. Lineage (NCBI taxonomy): Eukaryota > Metazoa > Mollusca > Gastropoda > Stylommatophora > Geomitridae > Candidula > Candidula unifasciata. The sequence goes on along the minus strand of CAJHNH020002226.1, from coordinate 88,939 downwards.
AAGCTATTTACAACTGTAAGTAAGGGATCCTTTTTTGACACCCCTGGCTCACCTGACAAATGATGCTAGACATATTTTTATTGGAAAAAGGGGGGGGGGGGTGGGTGTTGTGATGTGGTCAACATAACAGTGACTTCCTTTACTTCCAAGGACATTATGACATTACCTGGTACCTAGTATAGACTGGATCGACCTGTGAGCCAAGTTCAATTTTGACCAAAAAACCTGACTCGAGCCTAATACATTCACAGCTCCCCCTGCTGCCATATAAAGCTAGCAAAAATAATTTGGTCTGGCTCTGCTAGGACAATCACAGGTGGGGAAAAAAAAACTGCAAACAGCTTCTTCAATTGTATGTCCTACTGCTTGTATTGTAAAGCATTAAAGAGAGTCAGATGTAGTTTCCTGTCTTTTGCAGACATTGCCAACAGCAGCATTATCAATACCCGCTCTAACATCACACCCCCCCCCCCCCCCCCCTTTCACCAAAGAGAAGACTGGTGGTTCCTCACTTTTCAAGCAGATGCACTCTGATTTAGAAGGAGCCCCCCCTAAAATAAGTCTACTCTTATAACATGCTTGTTGGGGCATCAGTTAATTAAAGCAAACTTAAAAATGCTTTAAACAAACTGGTGGGGGGGGGGGGGGGGGGGGGGGGGGGGGGGGGACAATACACAATCATTAGGAAGTGTGTAGCAAACCATTTTCTCCTTGATAAGTTATGTTACAGAAAGAATGACGTCAGGTAATAAATATGAATGAGATATTTAAATGTAACGAGCGCAAAGCCGAGATGCACAGGGAAAATGTTGGCCAAATGAAACCCGTGTGAATTGGAGAACACGAGGAAGTCGTATGTGGGCAATTATAATGTGGGCGGTAGAAGATTATATAATGCCTTAGAAAGAGCATGTGGACAGTCTCCTTTGGGCAAAGAAACTGTATGCATGGAGAGCGGAGAAGTACGTGTATGTATCTGATGTATTTGTAAAGTTTTTAACGCCTACTTGGCCAGCAGCAAGGACTGAGGGAAAATTGGCTGCCAGCTGATTGTGTGTGTTTGCCGTCATGGAGAATAGTTGTTTTTGTCCAATTGCTATTGTGTAATGGAAGTTGTGTTTTTCAGCTAAAAGGTAAAGTTGTTCCTTATAAATACATCTTAGGATAGATATGAGTAACTAGACATTTCACCTCACCATGTACCGGCTGAGGAAACAGCGAGTGGAGAATAAACAGTGAAACCGCATTGTGTTGTTCACTGTCGTCCATTTTTCATTGTTGACTGTCAGTGCATGAATGAAAAGTCTGGAAGTGACTGAAGCCAAAGTGAATAAGAAGAGAGTCATTGCAAAGTGTCTTGACATTTTCCCCCTGTCTTAGCCCTTTCTGTCCAGATATATATATCAATTCATTTGTCGATTTCTGTCTTTCTATTTGTAAAACTAGCAATGGTACAGGATAGAATGAAACAGAAAAATAAATTCCATACTCTATGTGATGTATATAACGGCACAACAAGAAAATATGATGATTTGTAAAAGTATCTTCTCTAGTATCTTCTATATTTTCTCTTAGCTCTTTCCTCTAGTTCTTTATTCCTTATTAACTTTCAAGAACCGACATCACAGCACTCAGGGCATTCCCACAAGCGCTCCGTCCCCATCTTCAGCAGCCAGCAAAGAGTTCTGATACTAATGGTGCCAGTAGCATTTTGACTGAACATCTATCTTGCCTTTCCTCTGAGCCTCCAGCATCTGCCAGAACCTCTCGTCACCCCCCCCCCCTCCTTTGCATCAAACTCACCAGACTGTGGTGATCCATCTGCTCCTCCAAACTGTACACACTCTCCCACAAGGCACTAACCATGTCTGCCTTATCATGTATCAGTATTCCACCAAGTTGTGCAGAGCCAGCCAGTCTGTCTGCCTGTTTCTTTCCAAACACATCCGGTGAAAAAATCTAGACAATACTCCTCACCAGTGTCCTCTGCAGCGTAGCATGCCACTCTGCACGAAGCATACCTGTTCTGAATTCCTCAGCATGCTTTCTGAATCAGTTACAATCACGATGTGTGTGTGTGCGTGTCGTGGACTCTAGGCAGCGGAAAGCTGCAGTGACCACCTCCACCCTCCAGCTGGACGTTATGGTATCATATGCCAGGCTCTTCTGTACACACTCTCCCACAAGGCACTAACCACGTCTGCCTTATCTCCCAGCTTTGCTATGCTCATGACATAACCAGATGTGAAAATGAATAAGTAAAAAAGTAAAGATCCCTTTTCATGCCTTTTAGGACATATAGGAAGAGCACCCATATTTTTAGACCAATCGGCACTAGGCGGATAGTGTGGTAAGCATTACGCCGGCCATCTTTACTTCCCCAGGACATAAATACACCCGCGTGTGTATACTCAGTGATTCAATGAGTATGATCTGGAGGGTTCAGGCAGGTTCAGTGCGAAGACAATGGCTTGAATCATTACAGAAGTCCACTGTGCGTGGAGTCACCTTTATTTTTTGTTCCGGGACACGCAGGCGTCGATGGAAATGAAAGAGCTGACAGGTTGGCTGGATCCGCTATCACTACCGACGGTCAGCCTACGGATCATGCTGATATTATTAATGCCCTCAGAGAAATGGGAAGGATAGAGGACTTTGGTGGCAGTGAATCCACATCACTCGCCAGAATGGCAGACTTGGGAATTAAGATCGGCACAGCAAAAAACGAGACGCACACCAGACACGCCAGAAGACTTGTTAATCAACAAAGAACTGGTACTATTGGCCATCGATCGTTGGGATTCATACTGAGGGGAGGATCTGAGCACCTATGGACATGTCCGGAGTGCAATGAGGATAACCCAACTAACTAATATATCCTGTGAAAATGAATACTGGTATATCATCTCAACCTAACAACAATATGCTGCTGTACTCTAGCAAACATTGATTTATTTACAGTAAATGTATTTATTTAAGATAGATCAGTGTTTTGCAACCTTTTCTGTGTGCCATGCCCCACTTAAGCTTCCTAAAATGTGTATGCCTCTTATGTAACATATACATAATACTTTAAACTCTGGACAAGTCCACTTTCAAACTGCCCCCCTAAAGAATCAAATGGCCCTCCCTGTAGGGTGTGGGCCAAACACTGGGGAAACACTGAGCTAGAGCCCTTTAGGTACGAGTGAACAGTGCAGAGGCACAGTCAGAGTCTGATGAGAATGGTGCAGCACGGACCGAGCAGGGGATCACTCAACACTCAGAGGAAAAGAAGGACTGATATACACTGAGACTGCCAGTGGAAATGGAACAGAACTGACTGATAAAGATGGGGACAGAGTGCTTGTGAGGAAGTGTTGAGTGCTATGATGTCGGTTCAAGTAAAAAAAAATAAAATTGTCATTAAGCAAATGTGGATCTTCTTCCATAAATTGTTGTTATTTCACTGTCAACACATCCCAAGATGAACTTTTGTAACATAAAAAAATATGTTTATGAATAATAAACAATACACAGTTGAATGTTGAATTAAGAATTGACATCACAGCACTCGGGACACCTACATTAGCACTCCGTCCCCATCTTCAGCAGCAAGCAAAGGGTTAAAACTCTGATGGTACCAATATAAATTAATTAATCTGTTTTTGGCACACTTAGGTTGCACGTTCCTTGATCAGGAAATCCCTTCTACAATCAAGACCTTTGTGTGTGACCGAAGAGGCACAACGGATCTAGAGAAGACAACCTCGATAAAAAACCCTAAGCCTACGGTGGACCTATGTGCCTATGGGCTGAATGACTGTGGGTTTTACAGTCATGAACATGGAACGTCTGGTTAGTGGGTCGGGCGGTGACAGGCGTATGGACTCTGTCAGGACATCCCTTGCCTCTTCCCTAGCAAGCAGACAATACTAGGGTGACTGTTTACTTCCTGCATTGAAAGATTATTTTCTATGTATTTTGTATACAGTTTCAGAAGTCTATTATTGAAATATACACTGGACTTTCCTTAAACAAATGTGGCTCTTCCTCCTTGAATGTGTGGGTATATCATTGTTAACACACCCCAACCCAGTGCCAAAATGAACTATTGTGTGACACAGAACAAAAATGCTTGATAAATAAACAATAATATACACACTGTTTTATAAGTCTATTATTGTAATAAACACTCCACGTTCATTAAACAAACCTAGATTATCCATGTTGGTCATACAAGACAATATTGAGACAGTAAGTGTGTCAGCATGAAAGCATCTTTAGTGGGGACTGAATATGTACAAAGATTAAATAATTCTTCAAAAAATGACATTTGCTTCTTTGTAACTGTAGGGATGTTCGGTGATCTGGCTTCAAATATACTAGGTTATGACATTATGCACTGTTGTCCAATCTTTTTCTTACAAAAAACATGAGATATGAAATGTACATAGTTCAACCCCCTAGCTGTGTGTGGCTGAAAGGCGGATGTATCACAGAATCTTCTTCTTCGTGTATACCAGCTGTGAACTCTGGCAGAAAGTTCTGGTTGTCCATCCACTTATGGACTTCAGCCTTGTTCCAGAACCCGAGTTTTGTATGCACATCCGTTTTACAGACCCGGCTAATCTATATGCAGACTTGGTTCCCTGCCTCTCGGGCAGATGCACCATGACTTTAAAGGAAACATCCCTAACTGGTCGACTCTTACGATATGTTTGTTGTGGAAGTGCGGAAAGTGTGTCTATTCTTCACTCCCACAATGAGGCTACAGAACCCTTACAGAGAATCAATGAATATAAAGAAAAAAAATGAATAAAGAAAAAAAAGCCGCATTTCACACCAGTAGTACATCAGGCATAAGACAACGGACTCATATTTTTTCTAGACCAACTGGCATTCAATGGGGGATGCATTCCACATCCTGCTGGCCACCTTTATTTTCTAGGACACATTACCAGTACCCACTGTACACTGCAATGACCTGGGAGCCAAGGTCAATTAATTGTTCCCAAATCGGCCTGGTGCAAACCTGAACACTAGACCTTTAGACCAATGAAATATGCAAGGCAAATAAATTGTGCAAACTATTTTCTGTGCCATTATTTCAAGAATCTGTTTCTGTAACCTTGTTTTTACCTTGTTTTCTGTTCTATTCCATTTAACTTTAAGAATTGATATTTTTCTTAAGCTGCGTGAATGTGAAAGTATCTTGGTTTCCCCAAAAGAATCACAACTCAACCGGAGATTTAACTCGTTCAGTACAAAAGTTGGTTAGCTTCTCTTCTGAGAGGTGAAAAGTGAAATTAAGTGGTCTGCCAACAACCCCTAGAGCACCCAAGAACCCTAGCTCTCTTTCATGTAAGCTGGTAAACTGAAGCCATAAGGTTTTGAACTAACGGGGCAATAGCTCACCTGTGAGGACACTTTGTTCTTGCCCCACCATGTGTCGGGCCTAGCAAACTGGCTGTGCTGTAATCAATTGCTAATAAAATGAATTGTACACCCCTTCTTTATGCTAACAATGCTAAATATAAATATGGAAAATGAATATGGCATTAGTACAAAAAATAACTTTATGAGAAATATGCTGTCTCTGTAAGGTCGCTAACAACACTAGCAGGGAGATGGTTACTAATACCAGTATTAGAGAGACAGCTGGAATAAGACAGTGTCTGATAGATACGGACAGACAAAGAATCAAATGATTCAGCCATCTAGTGAGAATGCAACCAGACCAAATTGCATATGAGTTTTTTTTCCTTTCTTTTTTTTTAAAGTAGAACATCTGGGAGGAAGGTGTGGGGAAGACCAAGAAGGAGATGGATACATGGTGTAGATGAAATCTGCACACAAAAAAAAAACCTGAACACATCCATTACCTAAGCCATCTGAAACGCACAAGACAAAGACAGAAAACTATGTCCCTGGACTACAACCTGCTAACAGTAAGACCAAAGAAAAAAAAAAGGAAGTACCAAGCATATGTTACTTTTATTCATTGTATTCCAAGAAGTTGCTACTTTACATAATCAAAGTCTGGGTCCCAGTGGTTGAAATAATACTGCTTATGGGCAGCAGGAGTTAAAGTGGGTCGAAACTAGTATTATTTTCTTGCAGGAGATGTGGCTCCTAGTTTTTCAACTGTCCAAATGTGTGATGAATAATTTTGTGAGAAACCTTCACTTTCAGATATGTGGTTATATGTATTCTTGTTTGTAACCAAGGCAGATGTGGTCAAAGCCCTTTGGGAACAAGCAACGGAATCAGTAGAGAAACAAGATTATTATGGTCTGGAGAGAATGAGGCACCTGGATGTAACCAGAGGGTCTGGCCGGCTCACTACACTCAGAGGAAAGGCAAGACGGACATATAACCAGATTGTGACTGGTACCATCAGTATTGGAACTATGTGCTGGCTGCTGAAGATGAGGACGGAGCAAGCATGGGAATGCCCCAAGTGCTGTAATGTAAATTCTTGACCCAACTCTTGTTTGTAACCGCATCACTGCCACTTTGTGACATATGCTGATGACAGCTTTCTAGCCAAAACATTCATATGTCCTTCATGAGTGCGACAATATGAAACTGACTAGCTCTACTTCTGGGGTCTGATCTGATGTTTCAGGGAGTTAAAGTGGCAATTAGGGTAGAGTGGGTCAGCATAAAAACTGGATGGGTTAAAAGGAGTTTTAAAAAAGTGTAACAAAACAGTATGACAGTTGAAACCAACAAATGCATGACGAGTTGCCCCAGAACCACTGAATGGGTAGAATAGTCAATGATTGAAGATTTCTTCTGCAGCTATTGAAAAATTCATCACTATCATCATCATGTAGCAGGTCCTATGCAGTATGTCACTCTCATCATGGTCTGCCTGGAAGAAACTCGGGTCTCTTGCTAGCTCTCCTGCCTTGTGCATTTTCATACCCAAGGAATTACTTATATCCTGTACCTATCTTTGGGCTGGTCGGCCCTGCCCCTCTTTGCTGGTACCATGCCTTCTGCTATTATTGTTTCTCATAATTCAGTTTTAGAGAAACAGTGCTGTTTACTTGCCCATCCCCCTTATTAGGATGTCAGATTTCTCTTCTTTGTCCATGCCATTCAGAGACTCTTTCTACAGCATTTCAGCTCAAAAATGCTGATTTCCTTTGCTAATGACTGTGAGAAAATCCACGACTCATATCCGTATGTTTTAAAGAGAAGTTGCAGGCTCTAACAATTTTGACTTTGATTTTTTTGCTGGTGCCTAACTATAAACATAATCCTGTTTAATCTTTGCACTGCAATGGCCAACCTCCTTTTGACTTCTGTCTCTATTGCTATTTATTTTGGGAAGATACAAGTAAAAATAATAAAAATTCTTCAATTCCATGGACAATTCAGTGTGCATAATGTAGGCTAAGCCGATATGGAGGTTCTGGTTAACTTGAAAAAAAAAAAGTCTGCTTTTACTCTTTTAGTACCAGAAGGTATTATTAGCTGATGTCTGAGTAGGGCAATAATGACAACAAAACTCACAGGTGTGCTAGATCAAAACAGGAGCCAAATACAAACTGAAGTAAAGGATTCTTTACCACGCTTTCAGGCAAACTGGGCATACAGCACCAGAGCTATATGTTGTAGACCAAGCAGAACTTACTGGAAGATGTGGTCAACATCACGCCGGCCGCCTTTACTTCTCAGGTTGTTACATCTTCTTCTGCCTTTCTAAACCCCTAATGGAGCATAGGCCCTCAACCATCTCACACCAACTCGTTTCATCTTTCGCTTTCGCTGGCAGTTCTCCCCATTTTTTTGTTTCAACTTCACTCTCTAGCTCTCTTCTCCATGTGTTTCGTGGTCTTCCTCTGCTTCTATGGGTACCAGTGCAAAGACTTTCTAGTTATACCGTTCTTAGGTTTTCTCAACTTGTGTCCTATCCAACGCCAGTGTCTTTCTTTGACCTCTTGGTTCACTGGAACTCGTTTAGTTTTCTCCCAAAGCTCTCCATTAGTGATTTTATCATACCATTTAATTCCCTTTATTCTGCACAGGCACCAGATCTGGGAGTAAAGGGCATTTTTGAAAACAGTCTAAATAGACAGACACTGCTTGTGGGAAAACAAATGTGTTGCTGAGAATGCTCTGATTCAGTGTACGACGTATTAACATACATATATATATATAATATTACCACGACCATATTAACATATCCAGTCTCACATGGGTGCACTGTTTTCGACCAAATGAGTTCATATAAATTCAAACCTGAGACCTTTGCGTTGCCAGGTAACCATTTATCTGCTGCTATCTCCTGTCCCAGGAATCTTGGGACATCAAGTTATTTTAATTTTAAAAAAAAATAATATTAATTTCTTTTCACAAAGCTAATTGTCAGATGAAGCAAATATGTGTATTATCCCAGGCTGCAGAGTACTTGAAACTGTAAAATGTATGGTGCCTACACACAGTTTGAATATGAGACATCACAACATCACAAATTCTTCAGAATCATTGGAAAATGTTCGGCGTCTCTGCCCATTCTGGTCCATATGGTAATGGGTCAATCGGACCCTCCTGTCAACAGTAGGATAAACTTGCTTCAAAGAAGACTCATTCATGTGCCCATCTGCAAAGATGAACAGAGGGTAAGCTCCCTTCTCATCTGGTGGAGACGCATACTGAAAATAAATTATTATATTTATTAGAAAAGGTATATGTTCAAATAGAGGAGAGAAAAGGATGAGGAGGAGAAAGACAGAAAATAAAAAGAAAAGATGGAGATACTATCACAATGTGAGATATAATTTTTTTGTGTGTACAAAGATGAAGACAGGGTAGGCTCCCTTTTCTCATCTGGTGGAAACATACTGAAAATAAATTATTATATATATCAGTAAATGTATAGGTTTGAATAGAGGGAAGAAAAGGAGGAGGAGAAGAGAAAGAACAAACAAAAAAGAGGGAGCTTGGGTCATGATGAGAGATATACTTTTGCAGACTTACGGAAACCATGACAATGGGATTCGTCTTCTTCTTGTGTCCGCTTTATGATTTACACTGACAGACAAATTCAGGGGAAATAGAGAAAAGTGTTGTGAATGTTTTGTCTGTGTTGAAGGCAACATGTTTTGTCTGTGTTAATGGAAACATGTTTGTCTGTGTTGATGGAAACATGTTTGTCTGAGTTGAAGGCAACATGTTTGTCTGTGTTGAAGGCAACATGTTTGTCTGTGTTGATGGAAACCTGTTTGTCTGTATTGAAGGCAACATGTTTGTCTGTGTTGAAGGCAACATGTTTGTCTGTGTTGATGGTGACATGTTTGTCTGTGTTGATGGAAACATGTTGTGTCTGTGTTGAAGGCAACATGTTGTGTCTGTGTTGAAGGCAACATGTTGTGTCTGTGTTGAAGGCAACATGTTTGTATGTGTTGAAGGCAACATGTTTGTATGTGTTGAAGGCAACATGTTTGTATGTGTTGATGGCAACATGTTGTGTCTGTGTTGAAGGCAACATGTTGTGTCTGTGTTGAAGGCAACATGTTGTGTCTGTGTTGAAGGCAACATGTTGTGTCTGTGTTGAAGGCGACATGTTTGTATGTGTTGATGGTGACATGTTTGTCTGTGTTGAAGGCAACATGTTTGTATGTGTTGAAGGCAACATGTTTGTATGTGTTGATGGCAACATGTTGTGTCTGTGTTGAAGGCAACATGTTGTGTCTGTGTTGAAGGCAACATGTTGTGTCTGTGTTGAAGGCAACATGTTGTGTCTGTGTTGAAGGCAACATGTTTGTATGTGTTGAAGGCAACATGTTTGTATGTGTTGAAGGCAACATGTTTGTATGTGTTGAAGGCAACATGTTTGTATGTGTTGAAGGCAACATGTTTGTCTGTGTTGAAGGCAACATGTTTGTATGTGTTGAAGGCAACATGTTTGTCTGTGTTGAAGGCAACATGTTTGTATGTGTTGAAGGCAACATGTTTGTCTGTGTTGATGGAAACCTGTTTGTCTGTATTGAAGGCAACATGTTTGTCTGTGTTGAAGGCAACATGTTTGTCTGTGTTGATGGTGACATGTTTGTCTGTGTTGATGGAAACATGTTGTGTCTGTGTTGAAGGCAACATGTTGTGTCTGTGTTGAAGGCAACATGTTGTGTCTGTGTTGAAGGCAACATGTTTGTATGTGTTGAAGGCAACATGTTTTGTATGTGTTGAAGGCAACATGTTTGTATGTGTTGATGGGCAACATGGTTGTGTCTGTGTTGAAGGCAACATGTTGTGTCTGTGTTGAAGGCAACATGTTGTGTCTGTGTTGAAGGCAACATGTTGTGTCTGTGTTGAAGGCAACATGTTTGTATGTGTTGATGGTGACATGTTTGTCTGTGTTGAAGGCAACATGTTTGTATGTGTTGAAGGCAACATGTTTGTATGTGTTGATGGCAACATGTTGTGTCTGTGTTGAAGGCAACATGTTGTGTCTGTGTTGAAGGCAACATGTTGTGTCTGTGTTGAAGGCAACATGTTGTGTCTGTGTTGAAGGCAACATGTTTGTATGTGTTGAAGGCAACATGTTTGTATGTGTTGAAGGCAACATGTTTGTATGTGTTGAAGGCAACATGTTTGTATGTGTTGAAGGCAACATGTTTGTATGTGTTGAAGGCAACATGTTTGTCTGTGTTGAAGGCAACATGTTTGTATGTGTTGAAGGCAACATGTTTGTCTGTGTTGAAGGCAACATGTTTGTATGTGTTGAAGGCAACATGTTTGTATGTGTTGAAGGCAACATGTTTGTCTGTGTTGATGGCAACATGTTGTGTCTGTGTTGAAGGCAACATGTTTGTATGTGTTGAAGGCAATATGTTTGTATGTGTTGAAGGCAACATGTTTGTCTGTGTTGAAGGCAACATGTCTGTCTGTGTTGATGGAAACATGCTCTTATCTGCCCATATTATTAAAAGATCTGCTGCTCGCTGCATTCTTAGATTTGCCACTGTGGTATGTTCATCAGTACACCAGAGTGCACAAAATTATCTGCATACAGGGCAGCCTTCACTCCTGGAGGGAGGCCCTTCACCAGGTCACTGATATAAACAAGACACTGGGCTATAACCTGGTATCAGTGAGATAACAAAAGAAGAAGGAAGAAAGAAAGAAATACTGAAACCAACAGTTACTATGAAGAAGGCAACAAATCTGAACAGAAACGTGCAGAAAATATGGGATAAAACAAATAACATACATGGGTGACATAATTTTAACTCTACCTGTGTAACCTGCTGTACAAAATGCTTGAAATCTTGTTCATCCTTGATGTAGAACCCTACTGTACAACTGGGATCCATCTTGGTAATGGCCAGCCTCCTTGGAGTCATGCAGTGGTAAGTCTAGCAGATAACAATAAAATAAAATAAATATGAAGAGGAACTGGACACTAAGAAGAGTCCTAGAGTAAAAACAAAAGTACTCCATGGGTGATGTGGTCATCATCAACCAGCCTCTTTTACTTATACACTATTCAAATTAAAAAAAAAATGATGATGAGCCATAAACACAGTGCAAGTTTTACTTTTAAAATAAAATGCAGGTTTGTAGAAATAAGTATTTTTTTGGACAGTAATTATATTCAAAATTGGTTCTATGCATTAAAAGGATCCTTCACTTTACTTACTTTTACATCTCCCGTCCCATGTTGTTCATGCAGACCCTCTTCTAGGACCACTGTTGCTATCTCAGGTTGACAAGTTTCTTCTTAATCACCCAGCTCTTAACCTATATTCCATAAGTATTCCCATCTGGATTGTTTCTATCCATGTAACACAATCTATGACATCCTGGTAGCATGAATCCATCTTAAACATACATCTTTATACTGTAGTAGAGTACGGTAGATTGACCCCAATATTTTCTCTAACTTAAACATACATCTTTATACTATAGTAGAGAACTGTAGATTGACCCCAATATTTTCTCTATCTTAAACATATATCTTTACACTGTAGTAGAGAACTGTAGATTGACCCCAATATTTTCTCTATCTTAAACATACATCTTTATACTGTAGTAGAGAACTGTAGATTGACCACAATATTTTCTCTATCTTAAACACACATCTTTATACTGTAGTAGAGAACTGTAGATTGACCCCAATATTTTCTCTATCTTAAACATACATCTTTATACTGTAGTAGAGAACTGTAGATTGACCCCAATATTTTCTCTATCTAAATCATACATCTTTATACTGTAGTAGAGTACTGTAGATTGAAGCCAATATTTTCTCTATCTTAAACATACATCTTTATACTGTAGTAGAGTACTGTAGATTGAAGCCAATATTTTCTCTATCTTAAACATACATCTTTATACTGTAGTAGAGTACTGTAGATTGAAGCCAATATTTTCTCTATCTTAAACATACATCTTTATACTGTAGTAGAGTACTGTAGATTGAAGCCAATATTTTCTCTATCTTAAACATACATCTTTATACTGTAGTAGAGTACTGTAGATTGACCCCAATATTTTCTCTATCTTAAACATACATCTTTATACTGTAGTAGAGAGTAGAGAACTGAAGATTGACCCCAATATTTTCTAACCACATGTAATTCACCACAGACAATGTCGTTAGGCACTCTATCTTTCTCTATCATTTGAGTGTGTCCCAGTACTACACACAATGTACTTAGGAACTGGATCTTTCTTTATTATCTGAGTGTGCCCTAGTACTGCAGACAACGTCCTTAGGCACTCTATCAATGTCTATCATATTAGTGTGTCCTAGTACTGCACACACTGTCCTCAGGTACTATCTTTCTCTATTATCTGAGTGTGCCCTAGTACTGCAGACATGGTCTTTAGGCACTCTATTCTCTATTGTGTGAGTGTGTCCTAGTGCTGCAGGCAATGTCCTTAGGCACTCTATCTTTCTCTATCATGTGAGTGTGTCTAAGTACTGCACACAATGTCCTAAGGGGCTCTATCTTTCTCTATCATGTGAGCGTGTCCTAAGGCTGCAGGCAATGTCCTTAGGCACTCTATCTTTCTCAATCCTCTAAGCATGTCTTATTACTGCAGAAAATGTCCTTTGGTACTCTTTCTCTATCCTTTGAGCATTTACTAGCCAAGTGAGAACCTTGTACAAAAGATAAAGAGTGAGCAGTAGTGTAATGACCACATGTTGCCTTCTTGGCCTGCCTTGTTTACTTTGAAGGAAAAAAAACACCAGCAATTTAGGAAAAAAGCAGGCTGCAAAAGCTGCTGGATCAGCAGAACACATTAGTGCTTTATCTGACCATCTCTCATAGCTTCCCTCTTAGATCAGCTGACAACCACAGCTAAGATACTTTACACGTGTATGACTTCTTATAAAATATATATATATATGAATATGTTTGAGATTCTGGCCCTTACCTCTATCCTGAAATCTGAGCTAGTTGTATCCACTGCTTCTCTGCACAAATGAGGGTCTAGGTAGATAAGTTTATCATCTGTCAAATACAACAAGAAATTATTTTTAATTTAAAAAAATTGAAAGAAATTCTGGGACCTCATTCTCAGGAAAACAGAACCGTATCACTGCCTCCCTAACAAGTATGTAGTTAAGGTGACTAATTAGGGGTGTTTCCTTCGAAGTCATAGTGCATATGCCTGAGAGGCGAGGAACTGACTTATGCATACAAATAAGCCAAATCTGTAAAACGGTTCAGAATGCAAAACCGAAGTTCAGAAGTAGATAAACAACTAGCACTTTCTTTCAAAGGTCACAGAAGGTAAATGAAAAGAAGAAAAAGATAGTAGTGAAAGTTTATGAAAACATCACATACTCTACACTTGTAGAGACCGTATCTCTATTTCCTTAGCTCTTCTTCTTCTTCTTCTTCTTCACGTTCACTGGCTGTAAACTCCGGCAGAAAGTTCTGGTTCTTTGTCCACTTCTGGATTTGAGTCTTGTTCCAGAGCCTGAGTATTGCATACAGGCCCATTTTACATATCTGACCTATTTGTATGCAGACTGTTGGTTCCTGCCTCTCAGGCAGATGTACTCCAACTTTGAAGGAAGCCTCCCACTAGTCGACTCTTGCAACATGCATGTTGGGGAGGGGGGCAGTGGGTGGTCTTGCTTTCCTCAAAAAAACTATCTTATATTTACATATTGTTGCATGGAGGAGGATAACCAGGAAAGGAACGGAATAACTAGGAAGGGAACGGGATAACTAGGAAAGGAATGGGATAACCAAGAAGGGAACTGGATAACCAGGAAGGAAACGGGATAACCAGGAAGGGAACGGGATAACCAGAAAGGGAAAGGAATAACCAAGAAGGGAACAGGATAACCAGGAAGGGAACAGGATAACCAGGAAGGGAACAGGTATAAAGGAGAAAATTATTGCAGACATGTTAAGGACTGAGTATCTAAACAGAATCATGTTAAATACAAGCAACGGAAACAACAGATCTGAAAGCCCAAGCTTAATGCAAGTGGGTCTTGCACACCCGTCATCATTATGGCCGTGATTCCCAGTCCTCCTTATAGAACAGTACAAAACTTTCATCTGCAAAGATGTAACGCTATATTTATACATGCTGAACCATAAACATTCTTTTGTGGGAACACTTTCTACTTCTGAAAATGAGCTTCATGAGTGGCTTATTTGGCATGCTCTTTTCAATTTAGGTGCTTTATGAATATATTTTTCCAAACAGGGGAAATACACAGGTAACGGGACACTCTAATATTTCAGGGGTGGTAGATAGGCTGCATGCAGTCGTGGGACCTAGGCTGCACTCTCTTGTGGGATGTAGGTGGGTTGGGGTTAGGGCTAGTTCTAGATGTTTTGTGGTCGATAAAAGCATCAGAAAGTTGGGAAACCCAGTCTTACCACCCTTGAAAATGCTGGACTGTCCTGTGATGTCATCTGGGGTAGGGTATTAATAAAGAACCTCAATTTGCATCTGCTGTTTGCATCTTTAGTACTACTGCATTTTCAATTTCACCACTGACAATTTTTTACTGATATGTTCCTCTGTCCGCTTCTTCTTTAGTATTACTGTTTATGCAATAAAGAGTTACAAAGGAGCTAGATGTAGTTTTCTGTCTTTTACCATCGGGACTGAGCCTCGAGAGGCAGGGGGTAAGAAGTGTTGGTGTTGTGGGTAGTGGGTTCCCCCCCCCTTACTTCACCCTAGGTCTAGTGAATATCTGTTCACGAAAGGAGCGTCCATTGTGGTGTCAGCCTCTTGACCTAGCAAAACCTCTCTTACCTCAAGACCATTGTGCGTGGCGAAGAGTCACAGCCTCCCCGAGGTAGTCCCGGTAACTGGGGGTGCGAATCCCCAGGCAAAACACAATGGATCTAGAGGAGCAAACCTCGATAATAAACCCGGTGCACCACACCGTACTGTGCCCCTGTGGGAGGGAAGGAGCCAGAGGTGTGCTGAACAGTCTTAGGAATGGAAACAAGTATGCTAACCCCCCTGAATACCGGAAACTATCGTGAAGGCACAGGGACTCAGGACGTGACGATCCAGTTGCCCCAACTACTCATGCTTAGGCCATGCTTAGAGACATGAAGAGCTCAGCGAAACCTGCAGGCAATCTGGTGGCGGGGAATGAGCACACTGTGAGCCCCACCTTAGCTACGTGTTAAAGGGAAAGGCAGAAACACAACCCATATTTCCCTTAGAACTGGTACAGGGCATTTCTAGCTGCTGCCCGGGGAGGTAGGTAATCCACAGACACCCCAGCACCACAATGCCATGAATATGTCTTTTACCATCCATGTCTGGTAGTGAGAGACCAAAGCTGGCACAAACAACTCTTTTATCGCCTCTTTTGTGTGTGTGTACATGTTGATAGTTCCATGTCTCAAAAGTGGCGGCTTGAGAATCAGCTGTACACACACGTCGTCATTGTAACTGACTCACAGAGCATGCTGAGAAAGGTGGAGACAGGCATGCTCCATGCAGAGTGGCAAGCATCACTTCAGAGGTCCCGGGCACTTTGTATCTGTTGGATATTTTCTCCACGTCATGCCGGTGTGTTGGGAAATGAGCAGGCAGATAGACTAGGGTTCTGCACCACGTGGTGGTGAACTGATGTACGACAAGGTGGATGTTGTAAGGGCCCTTTAGGAGCGAGTGCACAGTGCAGAGGAACAGAGAGATCGTTACAGTCTGAGAAGAATGGCACTACGAGAAGTTACAAGGGGATTTGGCCGATGCTCGACACTCAGGGAACAGGCGAGACGGATACGCAATCAGACAGTAACTGGTACCATCGGAATTTTAACTCTTAGCTTGCTGCTGAAGATGGTGACGGAGCTCAACTTTCAACATTCAAAAGTGCTGCTATTTGGTATTTATGTTGTTGGCCTTCTGGATTGTTTTCTTTTTCTCTGACACTGCCCAATCCTCCATCCTCAGTAAATACATTATCTGCACACTTCTTCTTCTTTCGTTCGCCTGAAATAAGTTGTCTATATCAGCAGTTTTGTCTCTTGTATAAATTTCACTGTCGCTGTTAGTTCATTCAGTGGTCCATAGAGTTTACGTTCCACTGTTGTTCTTTCTGGCCAAAAGGTTTGCCTTAATGTGTCAAAATCGGTGCAGTCCTGGAGTACATGCTCTGCTGTTTGGGGCACATTTCCACAGGTGCACATGGCTGATACACCTATCTTGAATTTTGTGTACATGTGGTTACGTAATAGGTTGTGCCCTGTTCTGAGGCGGAGGATAATGACTTGTTCTGGTCTGTCCATAATAAAATAGTTGTCTTGTGCTGGGGCTGGCGGTTTCCTGATCGATTTAATGATTCTTTTCTTTTGGTGGTATGTTACTGGTACATCCGGCTGCTCTTTTGTCACACCTTTCCCTGCCAGTTGATCAGCTTTCTCATTTCCAGGCACTCCACAATGAGACGGTCTCCACTGCATTACGACTCTTCGCTGAACGCTGAGTTGTGTCTGCAATTCTGGTAGTTTCCTAGACTGAAGTGCTTCAAGTACTGATTTAGCATCTGTCAGCATTACCACATACTGTGAGCCAAGGTTGGTATTTAGCAGTTTCTCTGTAACTATCTTGATAGCCTGGGTTTCTGCATCGTAGTTATGGCAGTACTTCCCGGTTGGTAAGCTGGACTTATCCCTAGTACCATCTGGGAATTCGATGTACACTCCAGCGCCACCATTTCTAATTGCACTTTCTGCGGACCCATCTGTATACACTCTGACCCATTGTTCTTGTGGGTATTCTTCATCAATATAACTGAGGGTGGCCATTCTGCGTTGTACACTATCTTGCTCTTTCTTGTCAAATATCCCTTTCACATTTGTCTGGATTTGTACCGCTAGTTTACATTTTTCTCTCCATGGGGTTTGTTCCGGAATACTTTTAAGTGGGCAACCAATTTTTGGAAGGTCAGGAGTTCGTCTACATATTCTTTTTGCTTGGTGTATAAAGCTGCTTCTTTTTAACCGTCCCAAGGCTAGGTTCTTAAATCTATTTTCCATCGGGTGATCTGGCATACTGAGGAACTTTTCAGCTTGTATTTGCAACTTTGTATCTCTGCGTTCTCTCAGTGCCTGTGTTTTCCCAGCTTTCTCCATTTCTAATATGGAGGTTGATTTCATCCCTCCTGTGATGACTCTGAGCGCTTGATTTTGCACTTTGTCTAACTCCTTTAATGTGGTACTAGATGCTGAATACCATGCAGTTGACCCATATTCCAAGTGTGGAAGTATGCTCTGCTTGTATACTTTATTGAGTATTTTCCCATCGGCTCCCCATGTAGTTCCATTTAGTTTTCTTAGTATTGCTGTCTTCCTCCTGGCTTTGGTTGCTGCCTTGTTGATATGTTTTCTCCATGTCAACCTGTCATCAAATGTGACTCCTAGGTATGTGGGCTCTTTATCATCTCTCAGGGGTATTCCGTTTATTTTGATGGTGCCGGCTTTTTGCTTTGGGGAGAGGGTGAATAGTGTGGTGCTATATTTGTCTGTGTTGATGCTGACACACCATCTATTGGCAAATGCCTCAAGTGCATTTGTAGCCCGCTGTAGTGTTTTTGTGGCTATCGTTGCATGTTCATTGGTGCACCACAGTACCAGGTCGTCGGCATACATTGCCATTTTGATTCCATTTGGTATCTCAGCAACCAGATCGTTAATGAATAAAAGGAAAAGTGTGGGCGACAGGACACCACCTTGAGGGACGCCTTGTCGCAGTAGAACTTTTTAACTTTTAAAACCATCTACCTGTACCCGGGCAATGATGCACAATACAAGACTCTTAATGTCTATTAGCCTCTCTTGCTCAAGCCTACCTCACTTTCACGTGGTGGACACTGTTCTTCCCAGCAATCCAGTTGAAGGTTGGGGTCTCAACCCCCAGCGGGAAACTGGATGGGACAACAAACGAGGTAAAGGCGAAAGACGAATGGATGAGCCTACTCTCCTCGAGTATGATCACAGTCTACCCTAGCAAAACAAAGTTCTGAAGTCGGAGGCAACCAGCCAAGAGGCGCACCACAGCAATCAGGATGCCACGCATACACGCCATGGAAATATGTCTATATCAGCAAAACGTTATGGTGCTCGCCCTGTGATGGACCTGCACACTTAAAACTATTACTACTTCCTGTATTTACCATGTTTCAGGGTGGTACAGGCAGGTTTGTTTCTTTAGCTTCAGGATTTATGACCTTAAGGATTTTGCTAGACCTTAAGGATTTTGCTAGAGCAGTCACCACATCAGATTGTACAGATAATTTTTTTTTTTGGTATTCACACAAAAAATCCATAACCTAACCAAGGATTCCAGCATGAAAGCCCAGTATTTTTAATACGCCACTACTCAGTCGGGACACTCATCATCATCATCATGTGCTCTGCCAGCTGGCGTAGGCGCTCATGCATCTCCACAGATCACGATCCCTGGTTGCCTGGAACAGCTCTCTTGATGATATCCCTCCATGCTATCGTTTCAGACCATCCAGCATCATCTCTTTTTGGCTGCCTCTATCCCTCTTTCCACTGATCTTTCCAGTTTTCCAATGCCTCTCTTCGCGTTACGAGGCCAAAGAACAGTGTTTGTCTCCTCCGTATTGTTGTATATAGAGATCTACTTTCATTAGCTTCTTTCAAACATTCTTTGTTAGTTACTCTGGTCGTCCAAGGTGTCTGGACACTACACTCATAAAATTCAACCTTTAAATCTGACTACCTATAAAGCCTGTGTACCATACACCTCTGCAAATTATAGTCAAGATTTGCTGGTAAAAACAAGGGTGTTTTATTGATATCCTACCCCCAGATGACGACACAGGACAGTCCAATATTTTCAAGGGTGGTAAGAATGGGTTTCCAAGCTTTCTGATAGTTTTAACGACCCCAAAACATCTAGAACTGACCCTAAACCCAACCCACCTACATTCCGCTAGAGAGTGCAGCCTAGGTCCCATGAATGCATGCAGCCTAGGTCCCACGACTGCATGCAGCCTATCTACCACCCCCTGAAATATTAGACTGTCCCCTGACCTGTGGATGTCCCCTGTTTTGGGTAGGATATTAATAAAGCACCAAAATAACTGACACTATTCACAGACTTACCTTGCCAGCCAATAAAATACAAGGAATGTTTAGGTTTTCCACCAATGATACCCATGCAGTTTTCTTGGGATAAGAGCTGCTGGACACAAGGAATATAGATCTCATTCATCGTTTCTCCTCCCAGGCGGATCGGTATTAGAAGTATTAGAGATCTCTGCCATTTTTCAGTCTAAAATTCAAAAGAAAGTTTCCATCATTAGCAAAGTACGAGGGCTATTTCAAAATCAACCTTTGATTAGCCGGCAAAAAAAAAAAACATTTGCTACAGCAACACCATTAATTGCTTGCATCATTCTGTAGCTTTTTAGCTCACTTCACACCAACCTACAGTTGCATTCGTTCAGTGGTGCATGAACCGTGAACGAATAAACATCGACACTATCACTGCTTGTCCCACCAGATGTAAAATTCATGTTGGCATTTGTTTCTTAAAACAGAAGATCAAAATGCTCAGCTCAACAATATTACAATTGCTTTACACTGGAACCCACAAGGGTATAGAAAAAAGGTAGGCTGAAAAAAAAAACAAAGATGGAAAAGGACAACTACGGAGTGAAGTTTTAAAAACAAAATGGGAAAGGCATGGGGTGAGCCGCGTGTGACAGATATAATAGGACAATCTGGCGTGAGTTGGTTGAGGGCCTATGCTCCACTGGGGAAACAAAGCACAGAAGAAGAAGACTGTCAGCAGCAGCAGTTGGCTGACTGGTTGAAGCACTGAGCTCTCAGGCAGGAGACCCAGGTTCGATCCTTGGTAAGAAAATGAAGATGTTTTATGTCGGGGGGAGGGCGGGGGTGTGTGGTGTGAAAAAATATCATAAACTGCAGTTTCTTCTTCTTCTGCCTTTCTATCCCCCAATGGAGCATAGGCCCTCAACCAACTCACGCCAAGTCGTTCTATCCTTCGCCATTGCATGGAGCTCTCCCCATGTCCTCCCAATCTTTCTAACCTCATTCTCCAGCTCTCTTCTCCATGTGTTTTTTGGCCTCCCTTTATTCCTATGCCCCTGTGGGTTCCAATGCAAAGACATTCTAGTTATGCTGTTCTCCTGTTTTCTTAGTGTGTGCCCTATCCAACGCCAGCATCTTTTCCTCACCTCCTGATCCACTGGAGCCTGTTTAGTTCTCTCCCAAAGTTCTACATTAGTTATTCTATCATACCATTTTATTCCCTCTATTCTGCGCAGGCACCAGTTAATAAATGTCTGTAATTTATTAGTAATTGCCTTGGTTGTTCTCCATGTTTCCGCCCCATACAATAGTACTGATTTGACATTAGAATTAAAAATTTTTTAGTTGAGTATTTCTTTTAATTTCTTTTGACCTCCTTTTGTATTCTTATTTTAATATCTCTATCAGTTCCTCCATCTTTATCTACATTACTGCCTAAATAGGTGTACGAATCCACGTCTTGGAGTGGGGTGCCATTAAGAGAAACCACATTACTATTTGCCTGATTTATTCTCATTATCTTTGTCTTTCCTTATGGATTTTCAGACCAAGCTGCTGTGATCTCGCATTAAGTATATTTAATTTATCTTGTATCTGATTCCGTGAATGGGACAGAAGAGCAATATCATCAGCGAAGTCCAGATCATCAAGCTGTTTTGTAGGGGTCCACTGAATTCCATTCTTGGTGTTAGCAGTTACTGTTTTCATAGTCCAGTCTATAGCCAGTAAAAATAAGAGAGGCGACAAAAGACATCCCTGTCGCACACCTGTTTTTATTTCAAATGCATTTGTTAGCTTTCCCTCATGAAGAACTCGACATTTCATGTCTTTATATGTTGCCTTTACTAAGTTGATAATTTTCTGTGGGATTCCATAGTGCCCCATCAATTTCCAGAGAGATTCCCTATCAACGCAGTTTATGCAGCCGTAAATTATCAGGACCAACACCTCCCCCCCCCCTCCACAAAGTGGTAAACACAAGCAATAAAGACAGTACTGTACGAACGGCAAAAAAAGGTTAATGTATTTTTCTTCTTGGCATTCACCGGCTGTAAACTCCAGCAAAAAGTTCTTGTGGTTCATTCACTTCTTGACTCTAATCTTGTTCCAGAACTTGAGTTCTACACGCACATCCATCCATTTTACAGATCTGGCTTATCAGTATGCAGACTCTTGGTTCCTCAACTCTAACGCAGATGCATTCTGACTTCAAAGGAAACTCCTAATTTAATGACATGCTTGTTGGGTAAGGCGGAAAAGGGGGGGGGGGGCAGTGGGTTGATTGTGCCCCCCCCCCTTTCCTTATTATAAGACCCCAAAACCCACATAAGCAGGTTAATGTATCCAAAACAAAACAGGTAAATAACTTACTCCCTGACATGAAGATGCTGCTTCAGAATCACATTCAGATGTACTGCCCACACTTTCTGATTGTTGTCTCTCTGTGCACATTTTGATGACATCGTCTATGTACACTGCAACAAGCACAGAAATGTCTGTTTAAAATAATTATCCTGTCTGTGTACTTATTGTGTATATGTATAGTAAATCTCAAAAACAACATACACCACAAATGTACAGTTGAGTTAACTCCTTCCAGAAAAAAAAAATCTTATGTTAAGTGAGCGACTCTGAAGAACTCTGAGAACAAATTTGTTCTCCGCAAGGGTTGTATATTTGGCCCCTCTGGAAGTAGCATACCCATGAGTTTAGTACTGCCATTCTTAACTCCCTGGGACATAAGCTAGGAGTTTGTCGGACTGAAAGAGTGAAGAACCAACATAGCAGCACTCGGGGCATTCCAATTAGTGCTCCGCCCCCATCACCAGCAGTCAGTGAAGAGTTCTATCTGTGATGTTACTGGCAGTAGTCTGACTATGCCGGTCTTGCCATTTTCCTGATTGTTGAAAGTCTGCCAGATCACCTGGTCACTCCTCACTGTACCATTCTGTTAATCTGGTAGGTAATCTTAGTTTCAGCTTTATAGCAAACGGGTCACCCCATAGTTGCTCTGCTTCTGTGCCAATGAAAAACACAGAATATTTATCACAGTCCCTTGTAGAAAGATTGACAGACTGCTGTCTCAGCATATGCACTAGCATACATTAAAAGCATATAGTAGCCATCCGAAAGGCTAACACACAAATACAGTTCATCATGGATGGTAGCAGAAGTCACCAACAGATCAGCAGTTGCACATGCGATCAAATTTAATTGCATAATGGCACAACCAATATTACAACAACAGACGACAGGCATCGCACCATTTTCTGAATCTACAAATCACACCCCCATGTCACAGTAGAAAAACATTCCAAATTAAATCAGCAGCTCACAGTGTCACAAAATGCACTCAACTCAGAAGCTGGGTGACGAAACTATCCTTTCAGTCTACAAATGGAGTAAAAATGCATCGGCCACCATCTGGCAGAAGCAAAAAAATGTGCCACAGCTCACAACAGTGACCGTGCCTAGCGTCCATTTTGACCGGAAAGCCTTCACCACTCTACAACAGTAAAGACAAAAGGAGTCTCCGATGCAAAATGGTTGGGTAAATGCTTCATATTTTTTTTTGGTTTCATTTTGAACATGTTCTGTTTGCTAGTGCAGGTGTTTTATAAATGACCTGAGGGGTCATTGTTGAGTGTCACAGAGAGAGTGAGAGGGAGAGAATGTGTGGAAGAGTGTGTCTGCAGGACAGTGAAAAACGGTGAATGTGTGAAAGTAAGGGACAGAGAATGAACTAACATTTCAGCTTTGATTATATCTGTATATGTCCTTTTTCTTATACATTTGCCCATAACAGGTCAGTTGGCACGATGTGTTGTGGTTTAAAGCTAGACTGCAATATCTGCACCTTTTAGCCCTACCCAACCATCTCTGACTTCAGCAAATCCCTAATCATTCATCTTTTATGACATGCTTGTTATAAAGTATCAGAGAATCAGAGGGTCTAATCTTTCTTTTGTCGCCTCACTAATATCAGGCTGAAGCCCAGTGTCGTGGTTTTGTCATCTCACTGATACCCGGTTGTAGCCCAGTGTCATGGTTTTGTCACCTCACTGATACCAGGTTGTGGGCCAGTGTCATGGTTTTGTCCTCTCACTGATACGAGGTTGTAGCCCAGTGTCATGATTTTGTCATCTCACTGATACCAGGTTGTAGCCCAGTGTCATGGTTTTGTCGACTCACTGATACCAGGTTGTGGGCCAGTGTCAAGGTTTTGTCGACTCACTGATACCAGGTTGTAGCCCAGTGTCAAGGTTTTGTCGTCTAACTGATTCCAGGTTGCAGCCCAGTGTCATGGTTTTGTCGTCTCACTGATACCAGGTTGTAGCCCAGTGTCGTGGTTTTGTCGTCTAACTGATTCCAGGTTGTAGCCCAGTGTCATGGTTTTGTCGACTCACCGATACCAGGTTGTAGCCCAGTGTCATGGTTTTGTCGTCTCACTGATACCAGGTTGTAGCCCAGTGTCATGGTTTTGTCGTCTCACTGATACCAGGTTGCAGCCCAGTGTCATGGTTTTGTCATCTCACCGATACCAGGTTGTGGCCCAGTGTCATGGTTTTGTCGTCTCACTGATACCAGGTTGTGGCCCAGTGTCATGGTTTTGTCGTCTCACTGATACCAGGTTGTGGCCCAGTGTCATGGTTTTGTCGTCTCACTGATACCAGGTTGTGGCCTAGTGTCATGGTTTTGTCGACTCACTGATACCAGGTTGTGGCCTAGTGTCATGGTTTTGTCGTCTCACTGATACCAGGTTGTGGCCTAGTGTCATGGTTTTGTCGTCTCACTGATACCAGGTTGTGGCCTAGTGTCATGGTTTTGTCGTCTCACTGATACCAGGTTGTGGCCTAGTGTCATGGTTTTGTCCTCTCACTGATACCAGGTTGTGGCCTAGTGTCATGGTTTTGTCGACTCACTGATACCAGGTTGTGGCCTAGTGTCATGGTTTTGTCGTCTCACTGATACCAGGTTGTGGCCTAGTGTCATGGTTTTGTCCTCTCATTGATACCAGGTTGTGGCCTAGTGTCATGGTTTTGTCCTCTCACTGATACCAGGTTGTGGCCTAGTGTCATGGTTTTGTCGTCTCACTGATACCAGGTTGTGGCCTAGTGTCGTGGTTTTGTCGACTCACTGATACCAGGTTGTGGCCTAGTGTCATGGTTTTGTCGTCTCACTGATACCAGGTTGTGGCCTAGTGTCGTGGTTTTGTCGACTCACTGATACCAGGTTGTAGCCCAGTGTCATGGTTTTGTCGACTCACTGATACCAGGTTGTGGGCCAGTGTCATGGTTTTGTCGTCTCACTGATACCAGGTTGTAGCCTAGTGTCATGGTTTTGTCGACTCACTGATACCAGGTTGTAGCCCAGTGTCATGGTTTTCTGTATTTGTATTGTGCTTTTTGGGTAGCTTTGGTTATGGATTTGTTCATCTTTTTGCAGGTTTCAGCTACACCATCTTTCCATATCTTTCTTGGCCCATCTCTCGCCTTCCTCCCAGGTTCTTCTGTTGTTAAAAAGTCTTATATGCAGTCTGGTCTGGCTGCAGTCTCATTAAAGGGCTGAATCACTTCATTCTTTGTCTGTGAATACAATCCAGACATGGTCTTATTCCAACATTCTCTCTAATGTTGGTATTCTCAACCCTGTCTCTTCTTGTGTTGTTAGTGACCTTGCGGATTTCACATGTAGATATTTTCTGTTCTAGTACCTTATTATTGTCCATGTTTGGCATTGGTAACAAAAAGTAGGGATAAAGATGTCATAATCATTTGCTGTTTTGCTGAAAGGGAGACATTTTGGTGTCTAAGCAGTGGGGTTAGCTGGTCTGTACTCTGGCTTGGTCTAATCTTTTTTCCTCTTCCAAAATGAGACTGCAGAACCTAGACAGGGATATATCTATATGAAGTGTGAGAACCTTTTACCTGTACAGTCTTGAGAAACATAGACACACAGCTGACTTAGAACTGGGACTGTATGCCTGGCTTTGGCAAAAGCATCCCTGTAAAAATTACATAAAATTAGTGTCCAGTTGGGATCTCAGGTCTTGCATATGTTAAAAAAAAAAGCCTTCCCTATGCTAAAGATAGTCTTCCACTTGTTGAAAATGGTATTCCAGAAAGACAGTACCCCTTAAGTTAATGATATATTCTACATGCTGAAGACAGTATTCCATATGTTAAAACTAGTCTTGTTTATGTTAAAGATACAGGCTTCCTTATGTTTTCTATTGTCTTCCAAAATAAAGTTAATTCCTTGTGTCCTATAAAAGTTATTTGTGATTTACTAGATTCTATGTGTTGTGAACATGAATAATATGATTCATACATTTACTACAGTAAAACCTTGTTAACATGAACTCCCTTCAGAAAAACTTGCTTAACATGAACACAATTTTGGTACCTGCAGGGATGTTTTAGTAGCAGCTTTTAACACAAACTTTTAATTTTTTGGTCCCCAGAACTCTTGCTAACAAGATTTTACTGTATAAGTTTACAAACAAAAATTAAAGTTCTAGTGTGAAAATTATTACTAGTGGTATTAACAATACCCAGATAAAAAAGAAGGGAGCTTTGGCAGAAAATGAATACTTCACGCGTCTCCAGAAGTAGTTCAGTAACTATAAATTGGCCAGACCGCCTGCCAACATGTTTTCCTTAAACTATGGTTACAAGTAACCACAGAGAGAAAACTGAATGGATCATAATGGTGACGAACTGGCATGGCTTATGTACTAATGGAAGAAAGCCAAAAAGAAAACAGTTGATAGAGAAGTCTTGCAATCTCTCTGGCAAACCTCTACACCCCAAGGTAGAATAGAATCCGCTAAGTAAGTAAGTGAGGTATTAATGATAAAGTCTTCCATGAGTTAATGCTTAAGTCCCCTATTTTCCATGAGCTAATGATCAAGTCCCTTGTCTTCCATGAATTAGTGCTTAAGTCCCCTGTAAAGCTAGAATTAAAATGTCTAAGTTTGGTGGAGTTACATCTTGCTCACCTGAAAATGTACGCTACTGATGCTGGTCCATACCATTCGCCAGGGTCTTTGTTGTAAGCTCTGCCAAAACTGGCCAAATGATGCAAGCAGAATGGAGTCTTGTCTGATGGAGTATCAATGGGATCAGAAAACCACCGTATTATCGCTCGGTAAAATGTGTTTTCAGCATCTGTCTGCTTGTCATACAGACGCCAATCTGAGGAGAAATCACACATTTTGTAAGAAAGAAATCACAAGTATCTAAACAGAAATCATAGTATTAGTTGAAACAATGAAAAATAATAATGCAAAAACATTTCTGGGTTTTAATGAAATCATTCATACACATACACACATACATATATATATATATATATATATATATATATATATATATATATGTATATATATATAGAGAGAGAGAGTAGGAGAAAACATCAACATCATGTGCCCTGCCAAGTGGCGTATGCGCTCATGTGTCTCCACAGATCACCATCTCTGGTTGCCTGGAACAGCTCTCTTGATGATATACCTCCATGCCATTGTTTCAGCCCATCCAGCATATCTTCTTCTTCACGTTCACCAGCTGTAAACTCTGGCGGAAAGTTCTGGTTGTTCATCCACTTCTGGACTGCAGTCCAGTTCTAGAACCTAAAAATTGCGTGTGCATCCGTTTTACAGATCTAACTCATTTGTATGCAGACTGCTGGTTCCTTGCCCCTTAGGCAGATGCACTCTGACTTTGAAGGAAGTTCCCAATTAGTCGACTCTTACGACATGCTTTTGGGTAGGCAGTGGGTCTACTCTTGTTTTTCCTATAATAGGGCCCCCGGAACCAGAATCCAGCATATAACTCAAAAACTATTCTTCTTCTCCAGCCCTGTTGTCTTTCAGTATCAGGCTTACAAGAGGCATCGAAATGTGTTATGTAGATGCTTGTATTCATAGCCTCAGATATTCCATCCATCGACCCCTAGCTCTGCATTCTAATAAGTGACACAGGGGGGGGGGGCTGTGTGGTCTCGAAGCATTGTGTCCGCATCGAGTGCTAGAGGTTACGAGTTCAATCCCCGTTAAGGGCTGGGATTTTTTTCACGTGGACTTGGGGCTTCTAGTAATATTCCTCCTGCTCTGGGTAGTGAGATCAGACACCCTGTGTGCATTGCTGCGCATGTAAAAAATTCCTTGGCCTTTGGAAATCAAAAAGAATAGCCCAACGGCAACATTTGGAGTTTAAAATCTACCCAAAGTATTTCAGGATCCTCGCCAGTGTTACAAAGCCTGAACTTCTTCGGACTCAAAATCTCAAACCTCTACTAAGTGACAGGGCTCTCTCTGTGCACTATTTGTGGTAGTCTTGACATATGTTCGAACCATCTGATCTGTTGTCTCTCAGTGTAGTTTAGTATTGGGTCCATCCTAACTTATTTCCTGAACAGTCACTTCTGACCTTGTCTCTGCTTAACTGCTAGTTATATTTAGTTCTTGTGTTATGATTTTTTTTTCTGCATATTTTAGTTAATGTCCACATTTGGCACTTGTAACACAATCATCATCATCACGTAGAGGGTCCTTTGCAGAACGTTGCTCTCATTACAGTCTGCCTAAAAGAAACTCTGTCTCTTGCCAGTTCTCCCACCTCATGAACTTTCACACTCAAGGAGTCATATCCTGTGCCCATCTTCGTGTCGGTCGGCCTCTTCTTCCTGGTACCATGCCTTCTGCTAGCATTTTTTCCCAATCTGTTGTGGCGCTTGATATGACCAAAATATTTCAGCTTTCGAGAAACAATGGTGTTTATTAGCCAATCTTCCTTGATGTTCAGATCTTTTAAAATGTCAATTTTTCTCATCTTCTTTGTCCAAGATATTCTGAGAATTTTTCTATAGCACAATGCTGGGTAAAATTACTGCATTGAACAGTGCTATTTTGGTGTACTTGTTTGTCGCGTGCGGATATGCGCTAAAACACACCAATTCTATACATAAAAAAATCGCTTGGCCTTTTGAAATTGAAAAGAAAAGCCTAACGGCAACAGCTGGAGTTTAAAATCTACCCAAAGTATTTCAGGATCCTCGCCGGTGTTACAAAGCCTGAACTTAGCAAAAAGGACGTCAAACAATATGTAATGTTGCTAAGGAATTGTAATCTAGGAGATTCGGAGTCGAAGGTTTGACTAAGGCGGACGTGTGGTCCAGCCTTGGTGTGGATCCTTGAGGCATTTCAATGGGGAGCCAGCCTTTACAGAACGAGGGACCTCTCAAACACTACAGTGTGATACATCCCCATTGTCATATTGTGTTTTGTCTCAATAACATGTTGTATATGAAGCATGTTCCAATTGGACCAGCCTTTACACATTTCCATGGGAAGCAAAGCCACTGAACGAGGAACCTCCCACAATCATATGTCAACTCTAACTCTGGACAAAGTTTCAATGTATCAAGTCACCATTACTGTCTGTACCAGTTTTCGTTGGATTTTGATCGGAATCAGGTCACCATTACTGTCTGTACCACTCATCGTTGGATCTATTTCCGGACCAAGTCACTACAACTGTCTGTACCACTCTTCGTTGGATTTGGATCGGAATCAAGTCACTATTACTGTCTGTATCACTCATCGTTGAATCTACATCGGGATCAAGTCGTCATTACCGTTGAACATTTTCTCTACTACTCACTATTGGACTTGTCACTATTATCGGCGTATTTTTCATCGCTAACATTGCGGTGTGCATTGTTGTCAAACTGTCTGCCACCCAATTGTAAGTCAATTGTAGTCATTGTAGTTTTTGCTGCGTTTGATAATTTAGACTTTCTCCTCCAGAGAACAAACGTGGCTTTCCGGTATGCAAGTCGGAGAGCAATTGGATCATTAATCGTTGCATGTAATCAAGTAAGTGGGAGTTTGGGCGGCGAGAGCCTTATTCGACATTTAAACTAGCTTACCACTAGAGTGACATATTGTCTCTGCCTCTGTCTGTAGCCAACTTCAACCTCGGAGTGGTCCCCATTATAACAGGGAGATAATTCATCTATTCGCGACTCTGCGGATTGATTTAGGCTAAAGTGTCTTAGTTCGGTCTCATCACGTCCTGTAAGTTCAGTTTTTATTAGTGCTATCTGGTGTTCTTTCGTCGATTTTCCCTTCTCTATTTGTTAGTACCACTGGTGTATTTGTTAAGTCATTTTTTTTATTATCGTCTGTCAGACTCGTCGCATTGTACATGTGTGACAGGATGCAGTATTCATTGTCCTGTGGCGTCACTTCACACCTATTTCATTATCATACCTATTTTGTATGCTGACTGTTATAGTGCTGAATTTTTTTAATGGAAAACATAGATCACATTTAGTAGCCTGTCGATGAAGAAATTCGGTGTATTAGTCGTTATGCGCACTTTGTGGAGAGAAGGCACAGAGTGCTCAGAATGTTATTAACCACTATGTTTGACAAGAGTCGACTGATTTGGCTGTGTGTCGAGAGACTGGTTGCCAGAGGGCAAGTCTCATCAGTTATCATTTATCGGTTATAGTGACCCAAAGGAAGGACACGTAACCAAGAAGAAGAATCTGTCCTGGGTGGCGACGTAGGAAAGCATAGGACCACTAGTAAAACAGGGTAGGGGATTATGAGAAGGCTACCGGTGACCCTAGTGTGGGGCCCCAGGCGGAAAGCGAATGTTGTGGACTCACGCCGAGTCGAGGTGAGGTGTTCTCTTTCATGTGACACAGCCTTGAAGGCATAATATAATGTATAAGAGGAGCTTTAGATGGACATTAGTCCGGTATCATCAGTTCTTTCCCATTGTCTCCTTTATAATGTAAGCGTAGTGTTCTTGTGGACAAAGTAAAATTTTAGACAAACACCAGCGGTCGTAAGTTGAGAGTGATTATGTGTCACGGATGGTGCTCTATTCATTCTCAAACTGACAGGTTCGCCGAGATAAAACAACTAGAGAAACACAGTAAGTGATTACTGGGTTATGGATCGCTCCACGTGTTAAAAATTTCACATGTTTTATCCCGTGACGTGGGAATTTTTCATCGCTGGAGGAGACATTGGTGTGGGTTGAACTTTTGACCCCATGGAACCAACATGGGGAAAGTATGATATAAATATCACAGTAAAGGACATTTTTCAAACCACTAGAGCATCTGGCATATGATGCTAGACTCATCTTTTGGGCTGCGTTAGCAGTCGATAGGAGGCTCACTTTCAAATGCAGGTGCGACTTGCTGCAGCCCACGGCCGGTGTTTGAAACTGGGCAGTTCCCGGGGGTTTCACCCAGCCTCTAGGATATGGGTACCAGAGTAGACACTCTGAGCTAAATGGAGGAACATCGCTGTAGCTAGGGAGTTACATGCGGACGGCGACACAGGCGGACAGTTTCTTATCAGCTGTCCGTACTGGTTGCAGAGCACTTATGGTATATAACCGTGTACAATGACACTGGTTCACATCTCCCGACTTTACCTTTAACTCATTTTTTGTATACAACTACTGACCCTCAATGAGTGATGTTAACATCACACCGGCTGCGTTATTTCCCAAGGATATTTCCTGGTACCCATTTAAGGCTGAGTTGACCTGGGATTCTCCAGTTCATTTTTTTAAAATATGAATCTAAAAAAAGAGAAGACATCCATTTTCTGAAGCGATAATAAGCACCATGTATCCAAGTCATAACCCAGATGGCTTGAAAAGGATAATTAAGTTAACTGCATGTTCTTTACAGGGCTCACCAAACCAACCTGAGCATTTACTAACTGCTGTGTGTCTTTTACTGGGCAATGTATTTAACATTCAGTAGTTTTTCTTTGTAATCCGAACAGTCTGATTTTCACAACCAGGGCTGCTAATGATGGGTTTTTACCCCCAGATCTGGGTTTTTAATTTGATGCCTTGGGTTCAAATTTTGAAATCTGGGTTTAAAAAAAAAATATATCCTTAAAATATTTCGTTTTGTAATTATAAAATTTGTTCTTTTTAACAATCTGTGTTTCTTTTTTTTTTTTTGTTCTTTGTCTGTGTACTGCTTGGGTTTTTGTTCAGCTTAGCTGGGTTTAAAAAAAAAAAACCATTGGCAGCCCTGGTCACAACTAATGCAAGCTGTCTGCTAACAAATCATCTGCACAGACCAAACTACAGAATGTCAAGTTTCTGAAGCTGAGTTCACAACATTAGCCAAAATGCCAGCTAAACTGGAAAAAGCATGTTTCAAAAAAGTCAATATATTTCATATAAAGGGGATTCAAATAAAATCACATTAATTCCCATGGCTTTTAAACTGGGAATATTTTAAAACACTCTGCTTACAGAACAATTAATTACAAACAGAAATGATCTGCAAACGAACCTCTTCCTAGAAAATGAGTCACTAAACACTGAGCAATCAGCATCTGACCAGTGCGGAGCATACAACCCCAGCCACAATCTGTGCTTAACTTGGTTCCAGGAATAGGGTAAAAGTTGCTCCGATATGTCAACCAGATACGACTGACAAAATCCATTAGGAACTGGTCTTCCGTGGTTGTGGTTTGATCTTTGTTAAAAATAAACAAACAAACAAACAATCAAACACCTGTACTTTAAAAATGCGTTCTAAAGCACTCCTAAGCATGCATAACAATTTTTTTCAATCTTTAGCCCCAGAGACAATTTTAGAACACATTTTTAGAAAAAGATAAGAACTCTCTGGAGTTGAGTTGAGTTGAGTTGAGCTGAGTCAAGAATTAACACCACAGCACTCAGGATATTCCCATGCATGCTCCGTCCTCATCTTCAGCAGCCAGCGCAGAGTTCCATACTGATGGTACCGGTCACAATCTGGTTATATGTCCGTCTTGCCTTTCCTCTGAGTGTAGTAAGCTGGCCAGACCCTCCCGTTACACCCAGCTGCTAAAACTCACTGGAATTCCTCCCAAACAAATAATTTGAATTTTTTTTTTTAATTATAATTTATTTTATAACATTTTAAAAAATGCTTCTGAAATATTAAGGGAGTTATCAGTCAACATACATGGTGTGATATACTAAATTGCATACATCTCCCTGGGCCTAAAGAATGTATAGGATGACTCACACTGTGGACCCAAAAAGAATTAAAAGATTAAGGCTACAGAAAATTAGGTCATTTTGTTTATAAATAACTCATCTATATGCTATTTTTAGTAAACATCTTCACGTCCAGGCCCCCTAAAGACTATGCAGGTGCAAACAGACCTCAATGCCGTTAACTAGGCCTCTTGTAAACAGGCCATAAAAGAAAAGTCAGGTAAATTGCACTTACGAGAATAAATCACAACCAGAAATGCACGGTTCATGGTTTAACATTGTGACAGGATTAACTCACAAGCAATAACATGGTAGTTTCCCTTAAATATCCACACCCATTTGATACTGAATGAGGTACACAGCTTCAAGCAATATTTTAAATTTTTCAGTACCAGAAGATTTTCCCATATTCTTTGGTCATCTGATGAGATGGAGAAAACTGGAGGGGAAGAGAGGCAGAGAGATAGAGAGACCACGAGAAAAGATGCTGGACGGTTTGACATCTTGGCATGGAGGATCATCATGGGCCCTAGCATTAGTCATATGGCCCTATATCCTTGTGCTCAAGACCCCTTGTCAGGTAAGTTCCATGTTAGTCTCCCCAGAACCTGTCCATATACACACTTGCTAACTTCTGATTGGTAGTTCCTCAGCCGCACGTCCTTCGCACACTGCTAAGGGGGTGTTCCACAATGCCGTTGATATCGCATGTTGTATATTTTAGCACGCCAGCGCCTTTAACACTACAAAAAACATGGACAAACTGGGTCTAACACACAACCCTACTAGAAAGTGCTGAAACCTATGTCACAGGCATTCTCTTTCTCGGAAGAAAATTTAAATGCAAAAAAAGTCAAAAAGCAAACAACAGAGCTGCACATCTGTACCCCCCCCCCACCCGACAGTAGACCAGTCCAACAAAGTTATCAATGGAGCGTGACCTACTTTGTTTGGGGAGACTAAAGTCGAACTAAATCCCTTGTCCTTTAGCACACTACACTAAAAAAAAAATTTGTGGTGGTACACAGTAAGCATGTTTATTTTTTTTTAATTATCAAACAGTATAGTAATATGTCGGCCGCTGACCACATCACCTATCTTGTGCAGATAGGTCTAGCCTTATATGCCCTATACGCCTAAAGGCGTGGAAAATAGTTCAAAAAGCGAGCATACCATCTTTCTTTCTGAAGTAACATTTGCCTAAAATGTAAAGAGGACTATCACATTTGAAGCTGGGTTTTGACTTGAATGTCCAACCTATGGAAACAAGTATAAGAAAAGTCATTGGAAATACAAATGTAATTCTAAATCATCTATGAAATCTTCTGTCACTGTTATAAATAGGGCTGTACCGAATATTCGCTTCGTATTCGCTTCGGGGCAGAATAGTGGACCTAATGACTATTCGGTATTCGGCCGAATAGTTGCGGTCAGGCCGAATAAGAATAGTGGTTACCTTACATCCGTTTCTGGACTGGTAGAAAATAAACATATCAAGATTTACCACATTGGTTCATACTGTCAATTGTTATCTTTGTGCACCACCTACCAGCGTACCAAGTAAACACTGTTTAGTACAGCTGGAAATACCTTCAGTGAGACAAGAAGCTGCCTTAATGCTGACAGCTAATGCCGCTTTCATGGATTAACTAAGCTGTCAGTGACAATTTACAAGCTTAGTTACTTCTTATAAAACTAAGAATACTTTCATTCCTATGTATTAGTTACCACAGACTGACTGAAGGATGCAAAACATTAAATGTTTTTAAATGTTTACTATTCTGTACTACATTTTGTGAAGTAAAATTTCAGCGTACATTTGACATTATGGATGTTTTCTTTTTAGATCTA
The DNA here is from genome assembly GCA_905116865.2 of Candidula unifasciata. Lineage (NCBI taxonomy): Eukaryota > Metazoa > Mollusca > Gastropoda > Stylommatophora > Geomitridae > Candidula > Candidula unifasciata. The sequence goes on along the minus strand of CAJHNH020002226.1, from coordinate 54,522 downwards.
TTTTATACACAAAAATGGAAGAATGGGCCTCAGTTTGAATAGTGGGAAGACAGAAGTAATGGTGGTATCAAAGAAAATAATTATTCATAAATGTGTAAATAAAAGTCAATGGTTTTATTTTGGGACAAGTACAGAAATTTAAGTATCTGGGCACATGGATAACATCAGATGGAAGATGCATTACTGAAATAAGAAACAGAACAAGACAGACAAAAACTGTATTTTATAAAATGAAGAAGATCTTATGCAATATATCTTTGTCATTGAAGGTTAGAAAAAAATTCTTGCTTGCTACATTCATCCAGTTTTAACATATGTCCTGGACAATCGGTAGGCAGGCCAAACAATTTCTTGAGGCCTCAGAGATGTGGTTTTACAGAACAATATGGAACATGTGGTGACCACTGGAAAGATATGTGGAAAGAGGGATAGAGGAAGACAACGAGAGAAGATTCTTGACAGTCTTGTTGCATGGCATGGAGGTATGTCAGCACACAAACTAATATATGCAGCAGGAGATCGCAGATTGTGGCGAGGCATAATCGCCCATGCCAGTCGGCAAAGCACCTGATGATGATGATCCACTATTCGTATTCGGCCGAATAGTTGGGCTAGCTATTCCTATTCGGCCGAATATTGAAAATCACTATTCGGTACAGCCCTAGTTATTAATAATAACTGTTTAACACAGCATGCATCATGATATACACATTCTTCTTGACTTACGACCATCTGCATGTATGATCACACACACACACAAGACAAAGAAAAAAGACTATTTTAGTGGGGGTCAAAACGTTCCCAGAAATGATGCCAAAGAGTATATATTAGGATTTTTTTCCATATTACGTATTTCTCACATTTTTTTTCAATAATTATATATACACAGACTAATTTTTGTGTTTTATGTACAATTTTTATAACCCATAGGCAGGAAAGAGAGAGGGAACAAACAACCCATGAGCTACAAGTGACAGTAGACAAAGTGATAGACTGGTGTACAGAAATTAGTGCTGCGTCCACCCAGAAAAAGTGTCTTTTTTTGTGTGTGGTGCTCTCTAGACAACAAGATTGTTAGAGCTGAGGTCCCAGATCTCACGACAGATGGTAGAAATGTCAACAGAAAGAGCAAACTGAAGTATTTGGGAATCATATTTGACAGGTGCCTGTCCTTTAAAGACCATGTGGGGACGGTTGTGACAAGGTGCCAAAAAACTACTCAATGCACTTAAGACTATGGTTGCAATGGACCACGGCCTTCTCTATTAATTAGAGACGGGGTTGAAACGGATATAGAGCAGAGACTGCTTTTCACACTATATCAACACCTGATCCATTCAGTGACTGATTATGGACTAGGACTGCTTAACTGTCTCAAAGAGTCAGATGGTTAAACTAGAGCGCACACAGAGCGCTGATATGCGGGTCATTCTATGTTGTACCAGAGACACCCCACTGGTGTGTATGTGACACATCCTTGGTTTGCCATTTGTTGCAGGCAGGCTCAAGGTGTTGCAGGCGAAGTCATATCTCAGAGTAGCTGCAGACACAGATCACCCTTTGCACGAAACTCGGGATGCCGTTAAGTGTCAGCAGCTGAAAAGAGGAAAGTGATGGATGGCGCAGGCAGAAGACAGATGGGTTTGCATCCTGGCGAACATTAGGCAAGGAGAGGAGTGGGTAAAAGTGCCAACAGAACAGTCAGATTTGTGTAGAGTCATAATCATACTGAGCTGGGAGTGCAAAGTGCAATAGAGAATAGGCCCTCATCCAACTCAACAACAAGCTGTTCTATCCTTCACTATCACATGCAGCTCTCCCTATGTCTTCCCCATATTTTTAACTTCACTTTCTTTATATATATATATATATATATATATATATATATATATATATATATATATATATATATATATATATATATATATATATATATATATATATATATATATATATATATATATATATATATTTTTTTGGGTCTGTATTTCTATGCCCTGGGTGTTACAATGCAAAGACATTCTAGTGTTATTACTCCTAGGCCAGTGTAACTTTTAATGTGTCCTAGCTCTCACTTTCCACACTTTCTGTTAACACATTTTCATTTGCGATCATGAAAAGATATCAAACCAAATGAAAACCAGAACAGTCAGCTTCACATTATCACAGATACAAATGATAAGTGAACGCTGCAGCTAGAAAGCTCTCATCAGCACATTACATGAATATACAATACCACAAATACAAATAAGAATTTAACCCAAAAAAATCACTTAACTGAAGTACCTCATAATGAAATCACATATCTATCTGGCCAGTTAAATCTCTGATGCACAGGTAAACACCAGAAATATATACTAGCCAGAAACAGGTGTGAGTAGCAAGCGCTGTAACTAAAAAATATTAGATAAAACTGATGGAGGTTAAGTCTGCTAGGGGAATTGGAGTTCATCAGCTAGATAAAACAGTTCTCGAGAGACTTACGGACTCTGTCAATGGAGTGGCGAAATTTGAAGACCGTAACCTCCATGGCGAGAACACCTTGGTGACCCTGAGAACTGAAATGTGATGGCACTACTGGTCTGAGGGGACTGTTTTGCACTTCAGAAAGATATTGCCTGAATCTGTCGGCAATTCATAGCCCTGTTTCACTGATCTTTTGCAGATGATGGCACAAATAACATTGCAGCTTGTGCAATAGAATGCCTCAGGTATGTTAAAGGTAGCATTAGGGAATACCAGAATGTTCACCTGAATCGCATATGGACAAGCCTTGCATACAGGTCTGTAACAAGAGATAATGCCTAAGTGGGACTCTGAGGTAGGACATTTGCAGATCACTGTTACTTTGTCTGTCTTAGCTGTTACTTTCAATGCCTTTTGTTATTCACATATTTTTAGTTCCAGAAAACTTACTTTTTTGTCAGTCTGAGCTGTTATATTCACTGTTTTTGTTTTCTTAATCAAACACTCTCAGTCTCAAAAAGTGACCATTCTAATATTCACTGACTTTTTATTCTGTTATTATTATTCTATTTATACTTGTTATGGTGTCCACAGCTAATGCATGCTGGGAGTTATTTTTGGGTTGAGACATAAAAAATAAAGCCCAAGAAGCTGCTTCAAAGTTTACGGTAAGATTATTTTTTTTAAAGTTTTATATTTTACCAAGGATTAAACATACACAAAAATCCAAGAAGGAAAAACTAACTTTAAAATGCAAAAAGAAAATAAGACAAACCATATCTGATGTTATTCCACACAGACTTGACTTTTGTTTTCATATTTTCAGCTTCAAGTCGATGCTCAAAAGACAGCCTAAGCGATTCTAAATCACTCGAAGACTTAGGCTGTCTTTTCAATAGAGATGCACTAGCTATGCTTGGCTGAGATTTGTGCAGCCTTCCTGCCAATGTATCATGATGATAGGCCACATTACCATCTTGAGCGACATGACTTTCAAAGAGTTTTATGTTTGCATTCTGATGAGAAGCATGTCCTGCTGTTGGTAATGATAGGGATTTATTAGGTCGTTCTGCACCATCCCTGTGGTTTGGTAAGTTTTTAGCCTGGCGGTTTGAGAACTTCTGAAGATGAAAGAAAGGTCTCTGAGTCACTGGACGAAATGGTTTGGACTTATTGTTAGCTTTAATTGTATCAGAAGAAGCAGATGACGGCAATACTTGTGAAGCACTTTCTTGCAAGCTAAGATCTTGCAATGCCCCAAGATCTGGGTATAATCGAGTTGTCTGGTGTTCTGAAACATCTAAATTCTCCTTATGTGCTGTTTTATCTATATGTGTGTGCATATATGTGTCATTGGTATTAACAAAAGCAGAAGAAGGATCTCCGTCAACGGCATCAAGATGATCAAACATGACCACTGAGTTTGTGTCAGGTTCAGTTATAAATGCAGCTTGATTATAATTAACATGACCTGTGTTACTACTAGATGGCACAGAAGATTCAAATTCCTTTGAAGACACTGTTGACACAGTCTGCTGTTTATTGGAGCTCTGCGTTGTCTTTTTCTGAGTTTGTCCCACATGCAGCACCTTTCCAATCGCAGCTTTAGTTTTAGATCGGATATCTCGTTTTTGTCTGCCGTGAAAGGAAGAAGAAGAACCATGCTTAGAAGCAGAATGGTGTGAGACGGACTCCGACGATGAGGAAGTTGACAACGACAGGTTTTCCGACCAAGAATTCAGAGAATAGATATCGTCTGACAGTCGCCGATCAACGTCTTCAAGCTTTTGTGCACCCATGGTGTTGTTGTGCTTAACCGAAGCGCTGCGTCGGAAAACTCCAGCACTGCTAGGATTCATCTCAACTATCGATATTGATATTACCGTACTGTAGAAACACAAACACTGCTGACTTTGACACAACACAAATCGCCATCACAGCTTCCGCCATTTTGAAAAACAATCATGTGATTCGTGTTTGTCTATATAAAAATAGGACAACATTTCCCAGTGGAACAATTCGTTACCTTTAAACATTGGCGTGTGAAAGTTTAAAGACCACATATAAAAACAAGAGGGAGATAACAGCAATCTTTGGGTCATTGGAATATTTGATAAAGAAATTCGTAGATTCGTAATAATTCATAGGCGTTAACCAAGGAAGGTGCGCTACGTTAAGTGACACGATCTGAGAGCATGACATCAAAATGACTCAGTACCATGTTTAATTCATAATGCGCAAAACCAACAGTTGCTATGAGACCAGTGAAGGAATATCACGAGAAATAGACTCACTGATAGTGTGACCTAATGTGTATAGAGGTTGTATGATATATTCTTGATTTCTCCTGTTGGTCTGCCATCCAGACTGAGATAAGCCGGTGCAAGTGCCAGCGAGAGAGACAGACAGACAGAGAGAGAGAGAGAGAGAGAGAGAGAGAGAGAGAGAGAGAGAGAGAGAGAGAGAGAGAGAGAACGAACGAACGAACTTTATTTTCAAAGGGTTACAAATTAGGCACGCAGGCCTGTCTTACATTCGGCCCTTCCAAACTTTCATCTTTCACATAGCAGTTGTATTTCATCAATGAAGCATGTTATATTCATGTAATAATATGCATATTATATATATGAAGTCAAAAACAAAAGCATGGCTGGTAAAATATGTACGCACGCTCACGCGCGAACACACACACCCACATACGCACACAAGCCCAATGACTCACTTACACACAAACATATAGACACTAAGTACACACATACATCCACATACATACGAACATGCACACATACATACACACATACATACACACATACATACACACATACATACACACATACATACACACATAACATACACACACATACACACACATACACACACACACATACACACACATACACACACATACACACACATACACACATACAAACACACACACAAACACACACACATACACACACATACACACACACATACACACATACATACACACACATACACACACACATACACACACGCATTCACACACGCATACACACACGCATACACACACGCATACACACACATACACACACATACACACACACATACACACACACATACACACACATACACACACACACATACACACATAAACACACATATACACACACACGCACGCACGCACAGACACACACAGACACACACAGACACACACAGACACACACACAGACACACACACAGACACACACACAGACAGACAGACACAGACAGACAGACAGACAGACACAGACACAGACAGACAGACAGACACAGACAGACAGACAGACAGACAGACAGACAGACAGACAGACAGACAGAGAATGAGAGGGGCATAACAGTATTTGATTATAAGTGAAAAAGACATAACTATGCTTTTTATTTCTAGCAGTAGGCAATTGTACTTTTCATAGGCACAAGGTTTTCAGCGCTGCTGTAATAGACACTTTGCGGCGAGTGCGGGCATCTACTTTTCTTGAAAGGAAAAACCGCCCTATTTGGATTACTTTTTACAGCTAACTAAACACTTCGCAGAGCATGTCTTTTTTACACAAGTCTATTATCGGCCTCAACTCACAGCTACAGAAAGGAGATTCTGTCCAGTCCACATCTGCTAATGAAGGCTAAATCGCCGCAACGTCCTTTGTCTACTGTAATTGAGTCTGTTAAGCTGCAATATACTTCATGTTTTTCTCATGTTTTTAGACAGCCATAGTTTTAGAGCAGTCACCTCATGTTACTTGTTACTGTCTGTCTGTATCGACATCCTAGCACATCGGTCCCACCCATTAGTGCTCAGTCCTCCGTTACAACAGCCACCTCAGCGTCTCCATGCTCAACGTACCCAGTAGGAGCTGACTGGCATATCTGCATTCTTAACCCCGTACCCCATTTCTACATGACTGCCCTCGTTTAATACCCGTTACAGGGGGCTGCGTGGTCTCGGGGCATGGTTTCCGCCTCGAGTGCTAGAGGTTCCGGGTTCAATCCTCTGTAAGGGCTGGAATTTGTTTCACGTGGACTTGGACTTCTAGAATTCCCCCCCCCCCCCCCTGGTCTCTGGGTAGTGAGATCGGACTCCCGTGTGCATAGCTGCGCAGGTAAAAAAAAAAAAAAAAACCTTGTCGTTTGAAAATCTAAAAGAGTAGCCAAACGGCACTGCCAAAGCAAAATTTTGAGTTAAAAACCTACCCAAAGTATTTCAGGATCCTCGCCGGTGCCACAGAGCCTGTACACTGTTCTGAGCTTCTTTAGACTCAGACTTTAGCTAGAAGAAAAACGGAGCACTTATGGGTTACTACCCGTGTGCCATGATATTTAACCGTTGTTCGAACTTCAAAATTCATCTTCTTTCTTTACTTCGTACCCCTTTTCTACATAACTGTCCTCGTTTAGTACCCATTTCAGGGGGCTGGGTAGTCTCGAGGTATGCCATCCGCCTCGAGTGCTGTAGGTCTCGGGTTCAAACCCCGGTGAAGGCTATCGGTTTTTTTCACGTGGACTTTCTATAAATTGTCCCTGGTCTCCGGGTAGTTAGATCGGACTCCCGTGTGCATTGTTGCGACCGTTAAAAATACCTTGGCGGCTGGAGAGCGAAAAAGAGTAGCATCAGTTGTGTTGAGTTGAATCAAGAATTGATATCACAGCACTCGCGGCACTTGATGCCCTGTCCTCTTCTTCAGCAGCTAGCGCAGAGTTCCAATACTGATGGTACCGGTCACAATCTGGTTATATGTCCGGCTGACCTCTCCTCTGGGTGTAGTGAGCCGGCCAGACCCCGGGTTACACCCAGGTGCCTCATTCTCTTTAGACCATAATAATATTGTTTCTCTACTGATTTCGTTGGTTGTTTCCAGCAGGCCTTGACCACATCTGCCTTGTCATGTATCAATTCACCACCCAGTGGTGGAGATCCAGCCAATCTATCTGCCTGTTCATAACCCCCCCCCCCCCCACCCCAAAGCCAGCATGGCATGGAGAAAAGATCCAAAGTATGCTAACAACCCGTGACATTTCCAGTAAAGCTTGTCACTCTGCTCGAAGCATCCCTGTCTTCAGCATGCTTTCAGAGTCTTTTACAATTACGACATGTGTATGCATCTTGTTCTCTACTTACCGGAAAGATGCAATTACCGCCCCCACTTCAGTTCTCATGCTAGAGGTTGTAATGTCATATGCTAAGCTGTCTTGGACTAAAGATTGTCCATTGGCTTCCGCTACGAACCCCCAGACACTTCTCTTTTCTCTCAAAACCGAACCATCTGTATAGATAATAAGATCACCTGGGCGTGAATCGTGGTCAATCAACTGTTGGACTTCCACCTCTGTAGCACCCGCTGGCCACTCTCTGCACACCCGGCCCAGTATGATTATAACCCTACACAGGTCAGACTTTTCCGCTGGTACTCTACCCCACTCCTCTCTTCGCCCAGTGTTCTCCAGCATGCATGCATGTCTTATTGTTTCTTCTGCTTGAGCCATCCACGATTTTAATCTTTTCAGCCTCTGACTCTTGTCTGCAGCCAAAGCTTCATACAGAGGGTGTTCCCTGTCTGCAGCTACTCTGAAGTATGACTTGGCCTGCAGCACCTTTAGCCTATCTGCAATAGTCGGCAATGCAAGGATGTGGGTTACACCAGTGTGCCATGTTTATTGGTAATAAACCAATAAAGCAGACATCCATCATGTACTTTATTACTCAAGGAGTCATTTATATCATGTCCCCATCTTCGTGTTAGTCTGCCCCTGCCCCTCCTTCCTGGTATCATGCCTTCTGCTATTATTTTTTTCCAATCAGTCGTGGCGCTTGATATGACCAAAATTGTGCAGCTTCCGAGATAGGGTGCTGTTTATTGGCCAATCTTCCTTAATATTCAGATCTTTTAAGATGTCAGTACATACTTCTCTTCTTTGTCCAAGATATTCTGAGAATCTTTCTATAGCATTTCAGAATAAACCAGTACCCGTTTCAAACATGCACTTGATTGTCTCTGACCTATTTGTCTCAAGTCTCTAGAACTCAGAACCTCATGTTTAACCCACAACTATAGAACATCAGCAAAATTAATACATTCAAATATTGTCGCACACACACACACATCCACACACACACGCGCGCGCACACACCCACACACACACCCGCCCACCCACACCCACACGCACACACACACAAGACTTCTTTATGATCTGTATACTGTTTACTATATTAAAAAAAACAAAGAAATATGAACTAGTACGTTACATGATAATTAGATAAATCCATAAAGCATGCCAGTATAATTCAATTGATATTTAGATTACAACTGATATTTATAAAAAGCATTTACAAAATTACATTCAGATTTAATCACGCGAAGTGCTGTTTTTGGATCCAAAATCTGGGGAAATGTGATTCCTTTAGGAAAGTCAGCAAAGCAGTTGAAGATTATGATGATGATGATGATGATGATGATATCAACAGAAGAGATGGTTTATCATAATTAGCCTTACGTAGAAAAATACTAGACCAGTGGTTTTGAAACTTTTTCAGCGGTACCCGCCCCATAAAAGACGGGGACAAAAAGAATAATGTCAAACACTATTAACAAGAACTTTGGGAATAACATCCACATAAATCAAAGTGTCCGATAACATAAAAGCAACATACACCAAATAGTAATTTGGTGTCCACATATCAATGACATTGTTCATACTGTTTTGCGTTGAAGATTGCCTATCTGCTATTTTTGATCTGGTGTTGGACATTGCACAAAAAAAAAAAAAAAGGACCGTTGAAAACTACATTACTAGATCAGCGTTTCTAAAAATTTTTTCGCCGCGGCACCCTTGTCAGGCTACAACATTTTTTTCGGCACACGTTTCGGTACTTAGAAAATAGAGTTAAAAAAAAAAAAAAGTGCAAATTCAATGTTCAATTGTCTTTAATGCGATGAATGAAACTGTTTGGATGATTTTTTAAAAATTATTTCCTTTATGTTTATGAGAAGTTTAGTTAATTTTACCCTCAAATCACGTGAAGGTTGCTCCTGTATTGTGTGTGTGTGTGTGTGTGTGTGTGTGTGTGTGTGTGTGTGTGTGTGTGTGTAAACCTACGTTGAGAATGCACTGCAGCCTTGTCAATATCATTGTTTTCTGAATACACTTGCATCCAGAAATGTTCTTGGCTTCCTTCGCCGTATTTCTGTTTATAACTGCTGTCTTCTGAATACACTTGCATCCAGAACTGTTCTTGGCTTCCTTCGCCGTATTTCTGTTTGTAACTGCTGTCTTCTGAATACACTTGCATCCAGAACTGTTCTTGGCTTCCTTCGCGGTATTTCTGTTTGTAACTGCTGGCTTCTGAATACACTTGCATCCAGAACTGTTCTTGGCTTCCTTCGCCGTATTTCTGTTTGTAACTGCTGGCTTCTGAATACACTTGCATCCAGAACTGTTCTTGGCTTCCTTCGCCGTATTTCTGTTTGTAACTGCTGTCTTCTGAATACACTTGCATCCAGAACTGTTCTTGGCTTCCTTCGCGGTATTTCTGTTTGTAACTGCTGTCTTCTGAATACACTTGCATCCAGAACTGTTCTTGGCTTCCTTCGCCGTATTTCTGTTTGTAACTGCTGGCTTCTGAATACACTTGCATCCAGAACTGTTCTTGGCTTCCTTCGCGGTATTTCTGTTTGTAACTAAACATAGCAATAGAATACAAAGGCATTAAATAGGCATCTGAGTTTAAATATCTGGGAACTACAATTACCGAAGTTGGGAAATTGGATACAGAAATTGACATTAGATGCAGTAAAGCAAACCAAGTATTGGGACAGCTAGCTCCCCTCTTACAGCATAAGACAATCCCAATCAGCACAAAGAGACATCTTATTCAAAGCATATTTATTCCAACTCTGCATACGCTCTCGGCACCCCTGATGGAGGATGTTAAGGCGACGATGGCAGACTCTGGAAACAGCCAAATTATTATTAATTATTATTAGGGTGAAAGGTTAATACAAAGTTAGGTCTATCTGGATCAGGCATAGATTTTTTAAGGACTGTGTCTGTTTGAGATATGGATCGTACTTTTTTTTTTTTTAAAGAAGCCCCTGAAAAATTTGTTTAGGATAAAGGTAGGAAAAAAAAAATACTGAGAAACTTACCAGAGAATTAGGAGTCATTGGAATACAACCTACTTATTCAGTGAACAACATTCTTTGAAGAGAGCACAAAACTATGAACTATGTACTGTTGTAACTGTGTATAAAAACAAAAACATAGTATTGATCTTCTGTCACACTTCAAACAATACATAGCCATTAGGCTACAAAACAAAAGGGCTTACGAACCAAAAGTTCTTAACAAGAAATTGCATGGAATAATAAAAAAAAAAAAAATAGAGCGAAAGTAACTTTGACAGCCGGTAGATTGATTGCGAATCAAATTGATGACCGAGTTCTACCAGTGTTGCCACTTTTCTTTGACAAAAAACATCTAAAACTGAGTCACAAAATATCTAAAAAACATCTACATTTGCGTGGAAAACATCTAGAACAAACATCCAAATGGAAAGAGTCACCAATTACATAGCAATTGAGATGACTTACCCTATAGAATCATGTACTCATCTTTACTGAAGCCTGTCTCACAAGATCCACAGGATAAACTTAGCTTGGATAATGAAGTTGAAGCTTCAGATCCAAAATGACTCTGGTATGCTTTAGCTGTTTCAATTTCTTTCAATACCCAATCAGGGAGCTGATAAGTGGAACAGCCTTTTTCTACTGTTATCAGGCACAATTTTATTGTCAAGATAGCATTTAAGAGGTCAAATTTCATCCTGTTTCTAAGGTTAAATGTGATAAATTCACTCTAAATAAAAAAACTTCTAGAAAAACATCTACAATCTAAACGTCAAAAACGCCATCTAAATGCGAGGAAAAACATCTACATCTGGATATAAAACATCCAAAGTGGCAACACTTGTTCTAACTCCAAAGTTCAGGTCGCATAAGCCACGGAGGAGAGTAGGGGCTGGGGGAAAAGGGGGGGGGGGGGAACATATTTGTCAAGCAAAAGCGCCTACTCAAGAAAACGTTGTGAAAGAAGAACCCAGCCTGCTTACATATTTGCTAAGGATGGAGGGATGGGAATAAGAGCGGGGAGGAAAGGGGGGGGGGGGAGAGAGAGAAGTTGTCATCAAGCCTTTCACCTCGTGCTTTGAATGTCTTGGGTTCCTTTCATTGCTGCACAACTAAGTTCACGAGTGCACGTTTTACGAAGAGTCCTGTGGAGCTAGTGAGTTCGTGCTTTGTGCGATGCTCTCGGCAGCAGGCTAGCCGATTTGCGGAGAGAGACCGAGCCATTTGGAATAAGAAACGGTGCAATGAAGTCGATCCTCTCGACTTTAACTTTCAGGATTTGGGGACAGGGGTGGTGGGGGAGGGCTTAAGGGTGAATTTACTTATGTAGTTAGGTTGTTGTTATGTAGCTCACAATTCATGTATCCTTTGTCTAGACCAAGATCATTTGATTTAATTGTCCCTGCGCTAAAGAGCCTTGTCTTTTCTTTACTTTACTATTTTTGCTGTCCAGCGGAAAACTATCATTTTTTTTGGGTCCTAATCACTATTTTCTTTAGCCTCATACTTCCGGGTTTTCGCTTTTTCTTTCTTTCCGCTAGCATTAAAATAATAATAGTAATAATAATACTACATGTCCTAAATGACCAATAAATCAAATATAAGTGTTAAGTCGTGGAGAAAAATGGACGAAAACGCCAGTAGACATTCATGGTATCTCTAAGGTTGTCATTGTACAGCAGGGATCAGATTCCTGCGGCCGTAGACACAAAGGTAAGGGCACTGCTAATTTAGCATTGACACACAGAAGACATCGTCATCTGCACAGATGGGTCCATGAAGCCTCCATCATAGGGTGCATAGGCATGCACATCACAAAGGATGGGAAAACAATAAAGAGGACATTACGGAGGGGGGGGGGGACAATAAAAGAGGACATCACAAAGGATGGGAAAAAAAGGACATCACAAAGGATGGGGGAAACAAAAAAAGAGGACATCACAAAGGATGGGTAAAACAATAAAAGAGGACATCACAAAGGATGGGAAAAACAATAAAAGAGGACATCACAAAGGATGGGTAAAACAATAAAAGAGGACATCACAAAGGATGGGGAAAACAATAAAAGAGGACAGCGGCGCTTACCAGGCAAAACGTTAAGCATAACCATAAAGATAGCTGCTACTTCTAGAGCAGCTACCATAGACAGCAAAGCAAACCGCCACAAATGCAGTAATTGTATTAGACTATATGAACATGCTTCAGAAGATAGCAACAAGCGACATGCTCTCTGAATGGGTAGAAAGCATTTAACATTTGCACTTAACCTTTCTCACCTGGATCTACACACCAGGAGATGCTGGCGTATAGGGTAACGAGCGAGCTGACCAACTGGCAAGCAATGCGCCAAAGCATGTTGGAAGAAGCACGGACAGATCAGATATCGTCAACACTGTACGGAATGGACTTGTAGATAATGACGAATCTCTGACACTAACACGATTACATGACATGGAAGTAAAACATGACAAAGCACGTCTATGCCGTCTTTGAGGCCGAGATAGGAGACAATATAATCAACCTCTAATGGAAAGAATTAGTAATGGTACCTTGGAGTGGCTGCTGCATCTGAGGACTGAGCACGCATGTGAATGCCTAATATGCAATGACGTCGACTGTGATAACATAACATAACACAAAATCCGAAGCATTGTCGTGATTTGAAGTATTTAAATTTAACGGGATGCAATAAACAACAGATTAAACGAATGGACCAATTACTTAAACTTATAATTCTTTCGAAAGACCACACATTGATTTGATTCAAGAACCGACATCACAGCACTCGGGGCATTCCCATAAGCGCTCCGTCCCCATCTTCAGCAGCCAGCGAAGAGTTCCAAGACCACACAAAAAAAGGTAAACACATAGAAAATAATTACTATAGTTTATTAGCTCAACCAGACACACATATATTTTAAAGGACTGAAATCTCACATTTGTAAGCATTTTTTTTACTCATGATCATCATCATCATGTGCCCTGCCAACTGATATAGGCGCTCATGCATCTCCACAGATCACGATCCCTGGTTGCCTGGAACAGCTTTCTTGATGACATCCCACCATGCCATTGTTTCAGCCCATCCAGCATCATCTCTCTTAGTCTGCCTCTACGCCTTTTCCCAATGATCTTTCCAGTTGTCACAATGTTCTCCAATGTCACCCTTCTCATTGTGTGACCAAAAACAGTGTTTGTCTGTTTCTTATTGGTGTATATAGAGATCTACTTTCATTAGCTTCTTTGAAACAAACGTTTTTAGTTACTCTGGCCGTCCAAGGCATTTATAACATTCTTTTCATAAACCACATCTCTGTTGCTTCCACATGACCCTAATTTGTTCACTGACATTCGAAGATTCGCTGCAGTACAGCAGAACATGTTCTATATAACATTTCAGCACTCTCTTTCTGACATTAAATGAGAGCGATTTATTGAAAAAGATATTTTTCATTTTCTAAAATGCAGCTTTCGCTTGACCTTTTCTGCTTTTCATCTCGGTCACACATTTTCCATCCGACGATATGATTGTTTCCAGATATTTAAATTTATTGACTTGGTTAAGCTTTTTCCTAGAATTGGGATATCACAGCGTGGAAATATCTTCTTCTTTGATATAACAATAAATTCTGCTTTTTTACAATTCAGTGAAAGTCCTTTCCTAACACTCTCCACCCCCACAATATCCAGCATTTGCTGTAAATCAGTTACATTTTCAGCTATCAAAACTGTATCGTCTGCATAACACAAATTGTTTATAGTGTACCCCCCAACTCTTATTCCTGCTCTATTTAATTCCCCGGTGGTTTTCCCTAGGGGCTAATAATAAAGTTAATACGGCTCTGCTTAATCCAAGGAAGGTATAATCACGAGGATAACGGGCCGAAACAATTGTTGAAAGAGAGACGCACCTACTAGTGATCGACAGACTTGCTGTGCATGGTCAGGCTGTGGAATTCTTATTATTATAAGGGCACCTCTAACGGCTACAGCTGTCCGGTTACACGGATGTAACATCTATAGTCCCGTGTGTGTTAGAATGTCTAAAATAGATAAGCAGCGCAGCCGGTAGCCTATGTCCCTTTCGTGTGACACAAATCATGAATCATATTTTTAATGCACTCCGCAGATGGCGCAACTGATGTTGCCATGGGTTACGCTCAGCGTGCCAGGATCTTGTTTGATTTTAAAATGGTGTTTGTATTTCATTTCAAGTGGACTCACAACACACTGCCGGTGAGATCAGGTAAATTATGTTCTTGTTGTGTTAAAGCTTCCACTTTTTACATTGTTGTGTAGTGCCACTTATTTGTTACGCTTTTTATTTTATTACTAACATACACAGAATGAACGAGTCACTTGGGCGAGCTCTTGAACGGTAAACTAACTAAAGCCACGTTAAACGGAAGTGACAGATAGTAAAATGTAAATATTGCCCTCTTAAAATAAAATATGTTATTTTAAAGGCTTGCTTAATAATGCTTTGGCATTAAAGCTCAAAATTCTGGTTTTTATATCCTAATGGGACACAAACACTTTATTAAACCACAGAAAAGCCTGAAGCTGTACAAATGTTCACGATTGTTTGGATTTTTGCTGATACAGTTTTTATTTTATATTAAAAACAATGCAGTGAAACGGGATTGAAGATTGCCACTTTAGTGTTTTTAGTTTTCTCTGAACCAGCCAGAATGCACTGTTGCTATTGTTTACTTCCCTTATGGATCCACAACTAACGGACGACACATACCAGACACACGCACACATGCATGTTGACGCCCACACAGAGAGGGCTTTTTCCTTAGACAAAAAAATTGCTATTGCTCGCGACAAAAAATCGGAAAGGTGCCGGTACTTACCACAAAGTGTCTATTACAGTACAGTATCGTTAAGCACCAGCAAGGAGATGAAAGTTAGAATTTTGAGAGCATGCATCTTCCCTGTGGCTACATACGGATGTGAGTCGTGGACTATCTCTCAGTCCTTAAGAAAGAGAATGTGGGCTTTTGAGCTGAAATGCTATAGAAAGATTCTCAGAATATCTTGGACAAAGAAGATGAGAAATATTGACATCTTAAAAGATCTGAACATCAAGGAAGATTGGCTAATAAACAGCATCCTTTCTCGAAAGCTGAAATATTTTGGTCATATCATGCGCCACGACGGATTGGAAAAGATTATAGCAGAAGGCATGGTACCAGGAAGGAGGGGCAGAGGCCGACCGACACGAAGATGGGCACAGGATATACGTGACTCCTTGAGTGTGAAAGTTTATGAGGCGGGAGAACTGGCAAGAGACCGAGTTTCTTACAGGCAGACTGTGATGAAAGTGAGGTTCTGCAAAGGACCTGCTACATGATGATGATCATTGAAAAAGAAAATGATACCTAAACAGATGCAGTCTCTGCATATGGCCAGAAAAAGAATGGTGAATATATATGTATATATGAGATGCAGGTTTATTTTTTTCTAATTCCAATGCTCGCCGGTAGATGACTTCGTCACTGGTAGGAACTGTATTTGGGACTGTCTTCTTTGATTGCATCAACACTGCAGGAGTCCTTTCCAGGGCTTTCTGTGGCGTACAATGCTAAACCATTTTATGTGGCGCACATAACCTAGTCACACTTATAAATAGATGCTGGTTTTGCATACCGCCAGCGAAAGCACAGTATATGTACTTTGACAGCAGCAGAATTCCGCTCCCGGCAACGCCTATCAATCATGACGACACAGTAGAAGGTGTGTTTCAGCATATAGGCACTGGTATCCATGTCTGTAAGACTGCAAACCTGCTTGATATCATCCTCTGCCCTACCCAGCCATGATAGATGTCTGTAAGACTACAGACCTGCAGGATATCATATTCTGCCCTACCCAACCATGATAGATCAGACCTCACTCCGAGATATGTCATAAGTTTTGTTCTCGTCGAAGCTTCATTGCTGCTTTCCACTGCTGGTAAGTCTGCCTTCACTATATGCATGGTAAAGGAGAACCATATTACTGAGGCCTTTGAAGGGTTGACTTGAGCATTAGAATCTAAACACCAGTAGGAGATGCAATCAAGTTCACTCTGCATTGAACTGGCATTCTCTTGACACTCTCTTCCACCAAGATGTCATCAGCAAATGACAAAGTCCTGCCACTCCACTGCAACTGCTGCTCACTTATCAGCATTATATACACACTGAAAAGAGTTGCAGACAGCGGAGAACCTTGAGGCAATCCTGGACCGATGGTTATCAGTTCTAAGGATCAAAAACTACACCTGAGTATCACCCATCTCTGGAACAGTGCTGCAGCTACCCAGCGGATGATGAAGGGAGATACTTCCAGCTGGAGAAGCATGTGTACCAAGTATTCAAATTGTAATCTGTTGTGCGCATCCTTTAAGACAGGCTTGTTGGGGAGGCAGTGGGTGTATTCTTGTTTTTCCCACACTGGGGTCCCATAACCCACACAGGGATATTTTTTAAACACAATCGAAAGAAGTATGGACATACACAATTTAGATTTTGCAAAGACCAGTGCAAATATCGTAAGGTTTTATTAGTTGTACATTGTTAAAAACTTTCAGCACATTGGCTACATACTCTACATATCTGCAACTCGATTTTTCCGTGGCTACATACTCTACATATCTGCAACTCGATTTTTCCACAAAAAGAGATACATGGTAGTTATTTTTAGTACAGTGGTAGTAGAAGTCTTAGTATAGTAGTAGCAGTAATGTTAACGTAATTATTCTATTAATCCCTCATGGTTATAATTAGGATATATAGTTCTTTGTGTTTTCAGTGTATGCTGTTGTTATTTCATATATAATATAATAATTTCTTTCAGACATGTAATTAGCATCATCATGTAATTAGCATCATTATTATTATTTAAAAAATTATATTGTTCCCACCATATTGTCTATTATTAAGATGGGTATTATCTAATGACTATTTCAGTAATATTGATTATCTTGTGTTCTAATATAGTACATTTAGTATTATTGAATTTTTTTCATTTATACATTTGTAATATTAATATATTGATCATCATCATCAATTTTCACTTGTGCTGTTAAGTGTTGTGGGGAGGAACAGTGTGTGATCCATTGCTTGATGGGCAGCAATGGCTACTGTCATTCTGTGTCAGTTTAGAAGCTCTTTAATGTCATCAGTCTATTTTCTCTCAGGGTGAGCTCTTGCTTTCATATCAGATATTTTCATGTGTGGCACCTGTGTTCTTAGTTGTTCTCGCTGCATTCTTACTAGATGACCAAACCATTTGATCTTCTGTTTTTCAGTGAATTTGCTGCATGGTGTTGTTCCCACCTTCTGTCATTTCTAACTTTGTCTCAAATGTTTAAGTTGAAGGCTTTTCTCAGACATCTCATTTCACAGGTGTGTGTGTTTGTGTGTATATATATATATGTATACATATATATCTTTGCTGTTTATAACCTGTTTCTTGGGCTCATACTTATGTGTGGATGTCTTAGTAATGGTGTCAGTTAGTGTAAAAATGCACTGGCTCATTGACATCTTGTTTCCATTTTGTGATCTTCTGTCCTCCAAGAATATACTTTCTAAATATTTCAATTCTTTAACTTGCTTCAGACAAGTACCATTTAACGCTATATATAGCGGACTAGGAATTCTGCTGACGTGCATTGCTTCAGTTTTAGTCGTAAAACGTTGTTCATCCTCAGTAATTTTAACACCTTCAGAAATTACATGAGCATTTCTTAGCCCTTCTATATATCAATTTTAGCTATAGTTATACTTTGCTTGATGTATGGGTGAATCACTGGAACTACATATTCGTAAAAAAATTGTCTGTGATCAGAGGCATGTTAACGATTAATTTATTCAATTATTGTTTCCTTTGAAGTTCATACTTTTGTGCACTCCAGTAATTTAGTTATGGTTTTCTTTGAAGTTCCTATTTCCTGAACTCTAGCAAGTAGTGATCTATATCAGTGTTTCCTGTTTGGTATTCAAAACACCCCAGAGGCCTAGAGAACAAAGGGTTCAGATATTAAACAAAAAAAATGCCTGAACTTTGGAATGCAGTCTCCTTTGTGATACTACAGTTTATAGAATTATGAAATATTCTTTAGTATAACTCTGTAGGACACAAAGGAGATGATGGGTCATAGACCATGAGGCAGACCAAGAAGATGATGGAGAGATAATGTACAGACAGACACCTGCAAACACTTGGTGTCACCAACTGGAAAGATAAGACCAGCCAGAGAGATGAATGAAGGTGGTTGATATCTGCAGCAATAAATCTCAGGGGCTCGGAATGCAGAAGAAGAACTTTGTGAGGTCTGGGGAGAACCTTTGATATAAGAGGTGTCTGTAGGTCTTAGATAATTGGGAACAAATGCTGCATATTATTGTACTTCTTACATAATTCCCAGGCTATGTTATGTTATCAAAGTTGACACTACTGCACATTTGGTATAGGAGCTGTGATGGTGCAGCAGCTAGACGCTCGCATGCGGATTTGAAGGTCGCCTGTTCAGGTTCTGACAGACCTGGACTTTTTCTCAGAAATGATCTTGGCTCCCAGGTCGACCTAGCCTTAAATAGGTACCAGGTAAAGTCCTAAGAATCAATGACAGCTGATGCGGTACTGACGAAATAACCCACTTCGTGCTGATTGGTCTATAAAATAAAGATTTGTCCGCATAAGCCCAAGACGCCTGAATGTGAAGAAAAGGGTTCTCTACATCGCCAAATTCCAAGACCTCTACTGTTTGTTCCTCCTATGAGAAGCTAGTTATAAATGTCTTCTATCTTGGCCTTGAAGGTGGCATAGGCGTGCTGCACCATGCTTTACTACAAGCTTAACTTGTTGTAACATAAGTGTGTCGCACCCTGGGCACTTAAATATATCGGTTTTACTTGTTGTAACATAAGTGTGTCACACCCTGGGCACTTAAATATATCGGTTTTACTTGTTGTAACATAAGTGTGTCGCACCCTTCTTCTTCTGCCCTTCTATCCCCCAATGGAGCATAGGCCCTCAACCAACTCACGCCAAGTCGTTCTATCCTTCGCCATTGCATGGAGCTCTCCCCATGTCATCCCAATCTTTCTAACCTCGTTCTCCAGCTCTCTTCTCCATGTGTTTTTTGGCCTTCCTTTATTCCTATGCCCCTGTGGGTTCCAATGCAAAGACATTCTAGTTATGCTGTTCTCCTGTTTTCTCAGTGTGTGCCCTATCCAACGCCAGCGTCTTTTCCTCACTTCCTGATCCACTGGAGCCTGTTTAGTTCTCTCCCAAAGTTCTACATTAGTTGTTCTATCATACCATTTTATTCCCTCTATTCTGCGCAGGCACCAGTTAATGAATGTCTGTAATTTATTAGTAATTGCCTTGGTTGTTCTCCATGTTTCCGCCCCATACAATAGTACTGATTTGACATTAGAATTAAAAATTTTTAGTTTAGTATTTCTTTTAATTTCTTTTGACCTCCACAAATTCCCTAGTGCTATAAAAGCCCCTCTTGCCTTTTGTATTCTTATTTTAATATCTCTATCAGTTCCTCCATCTTTATCTACATTACTGCCTAAATAGGTGTACGACTCCACGTCTTGGAGTGGGGTGCCATTAAGAGAAACCACATTACTATTTGCCTGATTTATTCTCATTATCTTTGTCTTTCCTTTATGGATTTTCAGACCAAGCTGCTTTGATCTCGCATTAAGTATATTTAATTTATCTTGCATCTGATTCCGTGAATGGGACAGAAGAGCAATATCATCAGCGAAGTCCAGATCATCAAGCTGTTTTGTAGGGGTCCACTGAATTCCATTCTTGGTGTTAGCAGTTACTGTTTTCATAGTCCAGTCTATAGCCAGTAAAAATAAGAGAGGCGACAAAAGACATCCCTGTCGCACACCTGTTTTTATTTCAATTGCATCTGTTAGCTTTCCCTCATGAAGAACTTGACATTTCATGTCTTTATATGTTGCCTTTACTAAGTTGATAATTTTCTGTGGGATTCCATAGTGCCCCATCAATTTCCAGAGAGATTCCCTATCTATGCTGTCAAATGCTTTTTCATAGTCTATAAATCCAATGTAAAGTGGTGAGTTCAGTTCAATGCTTTGCTCTATTATAATACGTAATGTGGCTATCTGATCAGTACAGGATCTGTTTGACCGAAAACCTGCCTGCTCATCTCTTAGCATTTTATCAGTAGCATCTTTTAATCTTTCCAAAATAATTCTACTTAATATTTTTCCAGGAATTGACAGCAACATAATTCCTCTATAGTTTTCACACTCCTGTAGATCACCTTTTTTGGGCAGTTTCACAAGATATCCTTCTCTCCAGTCTGCTCGTATTTCTTCGGTCTCCCAGACTTTACTGAATAATCTATGTAGCAATTCTGTTGATGTGTTTATGTTGGCCCTGATGGCTTCAGCTGGGATACCGTCTGGGCTTGTCGCCTTTCCTTCCTTGAGAAGATTTATAGCTTTCCTAATTTCATCTTTGGATGGTATCTCACAGTTGATATCCAGTTCCATTTCTAAAGGCTGGGAGAAACTTCTGGGCCTGGTCTATTTAGAAGCATTTCAAAATATTCAACCCATCTGTCCATTTGATCTTTAGTGTTAGTAAGTACCTTTCCTTGACTATTTTTGATTGATCCAGTTGGCTGACTATATTTACCTACTAATTTTCTTGTGTTACTGTAAAGTTCTCTGAGGTTTCCTTTTGCTGCTGCTGTCTCTGCTTCTTGTGCTAGATCATTTAGATATTTCACTTTATCTGCCCTTATATGCCTCCTAACTTCCTTGTTGGCTTCTGTGTATTTCTCCTGAGCTCTAGCTTTAGCAGCTCTAGTTTTGCTATTGTTTAATTCTGCCTTTTTACTTTTCCTATCTTCAATCAGTTTAATGATTTCTGGTGTTATCCATGCTTTATGTTTCCTTTCTTTCTTGCCAAGAACTTCTACGCAAGATTCATTCCAGATTCCTTTGATCTGATCCCAGCAGACTTCTGTGTTGACATCTTCAGCTAGCTGCTGCAACACCTGGTACTTATTAGAGACCGTAACTGAGAACTGCTCCTTAATTTCTTTATCTCTGAGAAAGCCTACATTATATTGGTTTCTATGATTATAAGATGTTATATATCTTTTTAGTTTCAACTTGATTTTACTTACCACTAGGAAATGGTCAGTAAATACATCGGCACCTCTGAAAGCCCTAACATCGTAAAGAGATGATCTAAACTTTTTGTTAATACATATGTGGTCAATTTGATTAGTTGTCTTATGGTCTGGTGATTCCCATTTTGCCTTGTGTATACTTTTATGGGAAAAAATACTTCCACCAATAACATACTGGTTACCTGCACAAAAATTTGTGAACAATTCTCCATTTTCATTCATTACTCCTAGACCATGTCTCCCCATAATTTCTTCATAACCTGTGTTGTCTGATCCTATCTTAGCATTCAAGTCACCCATCAAAATTTTTAAGTTGCCCTTTCTTTCATTATTTATAATATTTTGAAGCTGCATGTAAAATTCTTCCTTAACAGATGCATCTTTATCATTTGTTGGTGCATAACACTGTATTACCGAGATGTTCACCTTATGTTTAACTGTTCTAAAAGATGCTCTTATTATTCTGGGACTCCCAGCTTCCCATTCTATTAGTGCCCTGTCTGCTTCTTTTGATAGCATCAGGGCCACTTCCTCACTGTGTGGCGAATTTTCCTCTGTGTGTCCTGAGAACAAAATAGTTTCTCCTGAATTTAGAATACTTTTCCCTGCCCCAGTCCATCTAGTTTCACATAACCCTAAAATACTAATTCTATAATGTTTCATTTCCTTTGCTACTTCCATAGTTCTTCCTATATCATAAAGAGTTCTAACATTCCAGGTGCCAATTCTGGAGGTTTTCCTAGCTGAGAGGAGGTAAGTCAACGATCCGGACTCCTTACGGCTTTCTCCACACCGTGTCATACTTCTTCTATTTGAAGAGCCTTCCCTCATCTTGGTTGGCTGGATTTTATTTGCTTCTTTTTTTGACTTATCCATGGTTGGTTGGTTTTTGTGGCTATGGTTTTTACAGGATGAGGTAGCCAACCTCAAGCCCAACACTACCCTTAGTCGCCTCTTACGACATGCCTGGTAGGGTGCAGTGTCACTATTCTTTGCTTCCCGTGAGGGCCCCTGGGCACTTAAATATATCGGTTTTACTTGTTGTAATATAAGCGTGTCGCACCCTAGGCACTTTTATACATTCGTTTTACTTGTTGTAACACAAGTATGTCTTACCCGGGCACATTAATACACCCATTTTACTTCTTGTAACATAAGTATGTCATACATGGGCACTTTAATGCATCCGTTTTACTTCTTTTAACATAAGTATGTCGTACCCGTGTACTTTAATGCATTCGTTTTACTTGTTGTAACATAAGTGTGTCGTACCTGGGCACTTTAAAAAATCCTTTTTATTTGTTGTAACATAAGTGTGTCGTACCTGGGCACTTAAAAAAATCCGTTTTACTTGTTGTAACATAAGTGTGTCGTAACCCAGGCACTTTAATACATCCGTTTTACTTGTTGTAACATAAATGTGTCGTACCCCAGGCACTTTAATACATCCGTTTTACTTGTTGTAACATAAATGTGTCGTACCCCAGGCACTTTAATACATCCGTTTTACTTGTTGTAACATAAATGTGTCGTACCCCAGGCACTTTAATACATCCGTTTTACTTGTAACATAAGAGTGTCGAAGTCATCATTTAATTTCTCCAGAATGTGCCCTTTGCTTTGCGTTGTGGAAATCGGATACCTTATTCTTGAGAACTTTAGTGCAAAGTGTTATTCGTATGGTTTAGGTCATAGTTCAGGGAATCAAGAAATGGGGAAAGGGCGTCAGCGTTGGATATGGCATGCTTTGAGAAAACTGGATAATATTAGTATAATTAGAATGTACCTGCATCGGAACCCACAGGACAAGAGCGAGAGAGAGAGAGAGAGAGAGAGAGATAGAGAGAGAGAGAGAGAGATAGGGGAGGGGATATAGAACTATCTTGACTGCTTGCATTTACCACCTTTTATGGTGGTATACGACAGTCCGAGGAAGAGTTTAAGAAATTAAGGCTGTAAGATAGATAGATAGATAGATAGATAGATAGATAGATAGATAGATAGATAGATAGATAGATAGATAGACAGACAGACAGACAGACAGACAGACAGACAGACAGACAGACAGACAGACAGACAGACAGACAGACAGACAGACAGACAGACAGACAGACAGACAGACAGACAGACAGACAGACAGACAGACAGACAGACAGACAGACAGACAGACAGACAGACAGACAGACAGACAGACAGACAGACAGACAGATAGATAGATAGATAGATAGATAGATAGATAGATAGATGGATGGATGGATGGATGGATGGATGGATGGATGGATGGATGGATAGATTAGATAGATTAGATAGATTAGATAGATAGATAGATAGATAGATAGATAGATAGATAGATGGATGGATGGATGGATGGATGGATGGATAGATAGAGAGAATGGGGAGAGAAACTGGGGGGGGGGGAAAGGGGGGGAGGAGAAAAAAAAAGGGGGGGGGGTGATAACTGTATTTACCACTTTCAGGGCACTGTAAAATAATCTGAGGTTCTAAGGTCGTGTTGCCAGTGCAATAGCCACGAACTATGTAGGTATAGATGGTTTTTGTTTTGTTTTGCGTACGAAGAAAAGTCTCCATACGTTTCGAGAATCAAAACCCGGGTCTTCTCCGTGAGAGCCTAGCATTCTGATCACCCGGCCAACCGCTCCAGAGGGAGATAAAAGAACGCCTAAGACATCAGAGGTGATAATTAAAGACAGACGAACGATATGGGAGACAGGGGCGTCTTAACAGCATTCTGGACCCCTGGGCAAACCACTGTGCTGGGGCCCTTACAACACACGAAAGAATAATGAATGATTACTTTTTTTAAACAGCTTTCTGGGCCCCTGGGCAAACCGTTGTGATAGAACCCGTACAACACATGAAAGAATTGTGAATGGTCTCTTTACATAGTCTCTTTACATACACAGATTATCACCGGCCCCCTTGCGAGTGCCCAGCGGTCCCTTGTGTTAAGATGACCTTTGATGGGGGATGGCATTAAGTCAGCTACAAGAGAGGACAGAAAAGACATGATGGCTTTCGGTGAAGTGCGCGAGGGTCTATGTTTAAATCATTTGACCACCGTATGGGTCCCGCGGCCCTATTATGAGGGGCAAACATAGATCCACTTCCCACATGTTGTGAAAGGCAAATGAGGAAATAAAAAGGTTAGTTGCATATACTTTACAGGATGTTGCAGAACCAACCCCAGCAGCCCCTGGCTGTTGTGTGGTTTCTCTAGGCAAATTTACGTCCAGTAGTTTGCCATTGCCTCTGGACGGTCGGCCCCCCTGATACCACTGTCGAAACCAATGCAAGGCGCTGGCCCGCAGCTGGGATCGAACCCGGCACCCCGGCATTACGAAGCGTTTGCGTCAACTTAGCCGCAGAGCCGACTCGAATGAGGAAGAGTTTGCTTAAATCGGATATGTTGGGCTGTAAGGTGCAGATTTTGCAATCCCGCAGTAAACAACAAAACTTCGTGGCAAAAACCACCGCAGACGAAAAAAATTAAGGAGGAGATGGAGAAGAAGAAGAAGAAGAAGAAGAAGAAGAAGAAGAAGAAGAAGAAGAAGAAGAAGAAGAAGAAGAAGAAGAAGAAGAAGAAGAAGAAGAAGAAGAAGAAGAAGAAGAAGAAGAAAAAGAAGAGGAAGAAGAGAAAAAAGAAGAAGAAAAAAAAAAATAAGAAGAAGAACGAATAATAATAATAATAATACTAATAATAATAATAATAATAAGAATAAGAACAAGAAGAAGAAGAAGAGAAAAAAGAAGAACAAAAAGAAGAAGAAGAAGAACGAATAATAATAATAAAAATAATAATAATAATAATAATAATAATATGAAAAAGAAGAAAAACAAGAAGAAGAACGAATAATAATAATAATAATAATAATAATAATACGAACAAGAAGAACAAGAAGAAAAACAAGAAGAAGAAGAAGAAGAAAAAGCACCAGCAGTACCTGCACCGGCAGTATTAAGGTCTGATATAAATTGCGCAATTCAACAATCGGATTCACTAAGTACCATAACTGTTTTGTGCACTCCCTCCCCCCTCGGTACACTGGGCGACTGGAGTTGTTCCAGCGTTAGCTTTTTGACAGTCTGTGCGTTGTGGGGACATCCCGGTCGACGTTTATTATTGATCTTTCACTGCTGTTCCCAAATTGGTGTCCAATTGTGGTGCCGGTTACAGCGTCATCAGGCTAGACGAAGACTGCCGGAACTGACTCAATCCGGACTGACCAGTGCGCCAACTGGTGTTGCATTTTTATGTCAAGCGACTTCGAGTTATAGCTAGTCATGTGGAGAGAGAGAGAGAGAGAGAGAGAGAGAGAGAGAGAGAGAGAGAGAGAGAGAGAGAGAGAGAGAGAGAGAGAGAGAGATAGGGGAGAGGGGAGGGGGAGTGGGTCTGTTCTTTTTCTATTCCCCCAAAGGCCAATAGAACCAATGCCTTCCCCAGATATCTGGAGAAAGCCTTGCTCAGTACCCACAGAGGATTCACGTCCCATTCAATAGCGTATAATATTGGGAATATAGGGCTAGACCTAGATTTTTTATAGACTAATCGGCACTTGGTGGGTGATGTGGTCACCATCATACCGGCCGCCTTTACTTTCCAGGACTGCATCTGGTACCCACTCAAAGGTTTGGGTCGACCTGGAAGTCAAGGTCATTTTTGAAAAAAAAAAAGCGGGCGTCTAGCCGCCAGTGCCACGGCGACTGCGTGTTATTACCTGTGCACCTTGCAAATATATGTTACTGTAATTGTCACCTCCTTCCTTCTATTGGTATTGGGGGGGGAGGGGAAGGGGGGGGGGAGGGGAAGGGGTGGGGGGGGTCTTTCTTCCTCCTGCCCTAATGCTGATACCTAAAAATCCTCGTGGGTATGGATGTACCGATTTAAGCAACGGTATGCCCGGCTCTCTAGCGTAGTTGGCTAAACCGGATTGCGCGGAGAGCGGGTGACCAACTCCTTGTGGTCCGGGGTTCAATCCCGGGGGGTAGGCAGGAAAGCCACATTTTCTCCCAGATTTACGGTATTTACAATGGAATCAAGGCCGAAAGGTTGCGATATCCATAATACCGAGACTAAGGGTTAACAACTCATGGCTTCTGGATACTAAAACAAACAAACAAACAAAGAAACAAACAAGCAACGGTATCACAGTGATACACTTTCCTAGACATTAGTCAATGTTTTGTTTTGAACAGGTTATGAGAAGGAAGGGACTGGTGAACTTGGTAACCTACTGTCAAGATTGATGGAAAGAGAGACAAGGGGGAAGGCAAAGAGATCAATACCGGGAACATTGAACTGATCCGTGATTCTGGTGATCGTTTGGGGGATGAGCCAACATGACAGTCTACGCTTACCGGCACGGCACAGGATGATGATGACGACCACAGCGTATCTGGCACACCCATATACACCCTATCTCCCGCAGCAAATATCTGACTGTCAGATACATGCTGGTTGTATAGACGACGTATTCCTCCTTTCAGGGCCGAACGTAAGACGGGCCTGCGTGCCCGATTTGTAACCCTTTGGAAATAAAGTTCGTTCGTTCTTTCGTTCGTTCTTTTATGTTCGACACTTAACTCCAGATTCCCACATCCTTACAAAGGTTATTTCATCTAACATGGTTTATTCCACCAGTCTAACATCGTTTATTCCACCAGTCTAATATGGTTTATTCCACCAGTCTAACATGGTTTATTCCACCAGTCTAACATGGTTTATTCCACCAGTCTAACATCGTTTATTCCACCTGTCTAACATCGTTTATTCCACCAGTCGAACATCATTTATTCCACCAGTCTAACATCGTTTAATCCACCAGTTTAACATCGTTTATTCCACCAGTTTAACATTATTTATTCCACAAGTCTAACATCATTTATTCCACCAGTCTAACATAATTTATTCCACCAGTCTAACATCATTTATTCCACCAGTCTAACAGGGTTTATTCCACCAGTCTAACATCATTTATTCCACCAGTCTAACATAATTTATTCCACCAGTCTGACATCATTTATTCCACCAGTCTAACATCGTTTATTCCACCAGTCTAACATCATTTATTCCACCAGTCTAACATCATTTGTTCCACCAGTCTAATATGGTTTATTCCACCAGTCTAACATCATTTTTTCCACCAGTCTAACATGGTTTATTCCACCAGTCTAACATCGTTTATTCCACCAGTCTAATCGTTTATTCCGCCAGTCTAACATCATTTATTCCACCAGTCTAACATGGTTTATTCCACCAGTCTAACATTGTTTATTCCACCAGCTAACATCATTTATTCCACCAGTCTAACATCATTTATTCCACCAGTCTATGGTTTATTCCACCAGTCTAACATCGTTTATTCCACCAGTATAAAATTATTTATTCCACCAGTCTAACATCGTTTATTCCATCAGTCTAACATGGTTTATTCCACCAGTCTAACATGGTTTATTCCACCGGTCTATCATGGTTTATTCCACCAGTCTAACATCATTTATTCCATCAGTCTAACATAATTTATTCCACCAGTCTAACATCGTTTATTCAACCATTCTAATATCATTTATTCCACCAGTCTAACATCGTTTATTCCACCAGTCTAATCGTTTATTCCACCGGTGCTTCTTCATAAATAGTGTTTAGAATGCATCCGTTGTCTAATATAGCTATCGCTTTAATACCGCCCCCCCCCCCCTTTCCCCAATAAGAAAAACCCCAATCCGTTCATTCATATCTTTCAAACATAATCATTACTGTTAGAACTTGACGGGCAATTTACGGTTGTTTGTTAAATATTTGCCAGTATCCCCAGATATCATTGTTAACGACACGTATCGAATAGTTTACTTTTCTGGACATCGATCCGCAAATTACGTAAGGTGAATGAACTGTGTTTTAATTTGCTGAGGATATTTTTCCGTAGTTCTCACTTTTTTATATTACCGCTAATTAAGACGATGTTTTGTAGATGCGATGTATACCATGGTTATATTTACCCTGTTGAGTCATAATACGTTGGTTATATTTTTTGTTCTTCTTTTTCTCTCCTCTCCTTTCTTCTCCTCAATTCCGTCTGCTTCCTCTCCTTTCTCTTTATCTGTAACCTTCTTCTTAATCTCTTCCTTGTTGCCCCCCCCCCTTCTTTCTCCTTCTTTATCAGCTATTTTCCAGGTATCTATGCACTTAATCAGGTTTTGGCGTTAATAAAGTTCCTGTTTCTACTTTAAGAATACGTTTAACGGTACAGATCCACCACCTGGTGTATTTTGCTCTGCTAAATACTGTAGATTAGGCCCGCACCCTGGTAAGGCCGATCAAATACAGACGGTGCAGATAACAAATATGGACCTTCTAAACGACCAACCGCTGTGCCAGCAGTCCAGTGTGACATCTAACTGAAATTGTTTGAATTGTGCACACAAAGACGAACTCGTCAGGTTTGACACATGTTAATTGGCAAATGTAACAAAACAGCCAATCATAGATGACAGATTAAGATACACATGATAATGGTAAATTATTCCATAACTCGGATACATCGTAAAAGAAAGATAAATCATTCCTGAATCGCATTCGTTAGCTGAAACATAATTGGTGCGGAAATTCTGCTCACAAACTGGCCGCTTTATGTTAACACGTGTATCACTAGAACATTTGTTAGCGAAGCCGAATCTAAATTATTTTGACAGTGCCGAAAAACATGAAAAATATCTTCATTAGCCGAAAAATTCGTTAGCCCGGTAGCTCGTTAGCCGAGATATCGCTGTTTTATGATGTGGACGAATTTCAAGAAATGCTAAGAAAGAATATACAGGCATGGGCAGCCGCTGATGTCAATAGCTTTAAGTGAAACAAAATAACGATATGTTGTATACATTCTAATATGAAGTTGACATAGAAACATAAAACAGGCACTGAGATGGGAAACGAGGACGTTCAAGAAAAACCACACGACGAACGTTGGTTAGATAAGCTGTATTCCCTATATGTCGGCGTCTATAGCTTAGGCGTTGTGAACACGCTTCGTATTGCCTTATTCGATCCCGGCTACGGAAGGTTTGTCCTGCGCTGGTTTCGACAGTGGTACCAATAGCTGACC
Organism: Candidula unifasciata; assembly: GCA_905116865.2. NCBI lineage: Eukaryota > Metazoa > Mollusca > Gastropoda > Stylommatophora > Geomitridae > Candidula > Candidula unifasciata. The sequence continues at coordinate 24,610 of CAJHNH020002226.1, read as the reverse complement.
GTTCAGTAGGCACTTCGCAAACTGGTTAGTTGCGTATCCTTTACAGGACGTTGCAGAACCAACCCCATGCAAATTTACGTCCAGTAGTTTGCCATTGCTTTCTGGACGATCGGCCTTCTTGATACCACTGTCGAAACCAACGCAAGGTGCTTGGCCTGCAGCTGGGATCGAACCTGGCATCCCGGCATTACAAAGCGTTCGCATCGACTTAGCCACAGAGCCGACCGTTTGAAAACTACTAAACGTAAAATTTGCCTAGAAAAACCACAACAGCCAAAAATTGCTGGGGTCAGTTCTGCAACGTCCTGTAAAGGATACGCAACTAACGTTTAATTCCATATACAATATACTACACCTTTCACAACCTGTAATATAATTGAGGAATCCACTGTGAGCCCTCTGTGATTTTTCAAACGGCACAAGATAGAATAAAGATAGAGGAGAAAGTGACTGTCGGTGGGTTAAAGAAAAGCATGTTAAATACACACGTAACAGCAATGTTTATAAAATCCCATGCAGTAATTGCGGAAGACTTTTCTTAAAGCGAGCTTGTCTTGCTAGCCATAGTCGCTATCGCCTTAGACAGTGATTCTAGAGCATGCCTATAGCACAGTGTAACATTGTCGTCTGAAATGTCGCAAAGTTAGCAACAATACTACGAGTATAAGGCGGGACTGACCCTAGTGCTGTACTAAACCTGTCTTGGAAAATAATATTCCTGCAACGGGTAATTTAAACCAGAAGCATTTTCACAATTAGGCAGTTGCAAAGACTTCCGGTAAGTATGGCAAATTGACACGTTCAATGGTTTTAGTCGTAGCAAGTTATTGGTTCTGACAATAGCTAACCTGCTGCACAGCTACACAACTGAGTGCATGGTGCGACACTATGAGCTGTGGATTTCATTTAGAACTATGTCCAACGTGTTGAGAACTGCTGATTCAGGAAATGGCGCCAGAGAACTCGTCGTGGCTTATGTCATTAATTGCCTATGCAACTACCAGTCTTTTGTAACTGCTGCTTCTGTCGATGAGGAACTGCATTTCTGGCGTCGAACTGTTTGTGTTGGTACTTCTGATGGCTGCCTTATGGATTTAATGCGTTTTTATGCTACTGGATTGGCTGAGACTGCAGTCTGTAAATATTTTTCACCACAACAGACAGCAGTGGACATTGTATATGGCTTTCTTTGGCATAGGAACTGAGCAACTATGGGGCGACCAGTTTGTTATGAAGTCGGAGCTGCCATTACTTGATTACCTGAGTAAGCAAGTGCATTGTCACTAAAGAAACGAACTTCTTCTTCTACGTTCGCTGGCTGGGAACTCTGGTGGAAAACCCAGGCTGTTCGTTTACTTCTGGACTTTAGTGCCCCAACCCCTGTCAAAATTTCCATGTCTTGAGTGTTACAGTGTATGACCACCGACAAAACTTGTTATAGTTGGGAAAACCTTGACAGTTTGCATACTGGGACCAGCTGGCTTAAAAATAATGTAGACAGTTGCATATCCTTTACAGGACGTCGCAAACACGTCATCATCATCATCTTCTTCTTCTTCTTCATCGCATTCACCGGCTGTAAACTCCCGCGGAAAGTTCTGGTTTTTTGTCCACATCAGGACATCAGTACTATTTTTGAACCTGAATGTTGCAAGTACATCCGTTTCACAGGTCTGACTCATTTTCATGCAGAGCAAACACATCTCAGTTGTTAGCTGTTTGTGTTTTTCTAGACCAGCGCTTCTCTGCCTGTGGGTCGAAGGACCCTTTCACTCGAGTCGCCCAAAACCACCGGAAAACACATAATCACTGAAGTTATGAAGAAGCAACGACAAAAATCAGTTTATAGTTGTGGGGGGGGGGGGGTGGTTACCACAACATGAAGAACATTATTAAAGGATCGCGGAATTAGGAGGGTTGAAAAACACTGCTGTAGACAATTTTACGTTCAGTAATCTTTTCTCTCTAAACAGTCAGCGCTCTATAGTAAGTAAACAAGTGAAGATCCCTTTTCACGCCTTTAGGCGCATCAGGAAAATAGGAAAAGCGCCCATATAGTTCAGACCATCGGCACTAGGTGGGTAATATCGTCTTAGAAATGAGTCAGATCTGTCAAACGGATGCGCACGCAACACTCAAGTTCTGGAACATGACCGCAGTCCAGAAGTGGACGAACAACCAGAACTTTCTGCCAGAGTTTACGGCTGTTAAACGCGAAGAAGAAGAAGAAGAAGAAGAAGAAGAAGAAGAAGAAGAAGAAGAAGAAGAAGAAGAAGAAGAAGAAGAAGAAGAATGTGTTATAGTCATGTTGGGATTTAGACTTTACTCGGCTCTTATTTACTGAAGCCCCGAGGGGCCCATAACGTTTTAAATTACCCCAGCGAATTTAAGAAAACATTAAACTGAATGCGCCTAAAAATGGATATCGGTCACCCACAACCTTCTATCTCGTTACTTTAAATCAACTCTGATACAGATGCCACGATGTGAAACAGTCCAGCTTCTTTTCTCTCCGTCTCTCTCTCTCTCTCTCTGCCTCTCCCCCTCCTTCTTTCCTACCGTCACATTGTACTCCAGTTTCCTCCTTCTCGTCACATGACCAAAGAATGTTGATTGTTTCTTTCTGATGTGGGCAGTCTGTTTTCTTCGTGTGCCAGTTTCTTTCAAGACATCTTCATTACTTTAAAAAAAAAAATATGTCCAGAGTTTTCTCATCATTCGTGTATAAAACCACATCTCCGCAGCTTCCAAATAATTTTTAACTAACTTACTAACTGTCCATGATTCACACCCGTATATCAATATAGGATTTATATAGCTTTCAAGAACTGTCTTTCTCGTCTCAATTGACAAAGAAAGATTGCATACAATATTCTTTATTTAGTAAAATGCTACCTTTGCTTGAGCTATTCTACATTTAACTTCCTTAATACATCTTCCATCTACTGTTATCAGGGTACCCAAGTACTTATTCGGAAATATATTGTCGTTTATTTATTAATTTAAAAAAAAATTAAAAGCAGTAATAAAGAAGGTTTGCAAATTCACAGAAAATCAATGATTTAGATAAACCAAGTTAATTAAGAGAAAGCTGAATTATATCAAGCTGATTATTTTATTTATATAAGTAGGCTGAAACAAGTAAGAATGGGGCTTTATTATTATTTTACCCCAAACAGGGAAAATCCACAGGTCACGGGGCAGTCTAATATTTCACGGGGTGGTAGATATGCTGAATGCAGTCGTGGCAACTAGACTGCATGTACTCGTGGGACCTAGACCTCACTCTCTCGTTGGACGTAGGTGGGTTGGGGTTAGGGCAGTTCTGTATGTTTAGGGTCGTTAAAAGCATCAGAAAGCCGTGAAACCTAGTCTTACCACCCTCTAAAATGTTGGACTGTCCTGTGACGTCATCTGCGGTAGGATATTAATAAAGCACTGTAAGAATAAATAAAAACAAGTGAAAATATACTTACAATAATATAAATAATAAAAGTAGATTATTTCTGAGAATTACAAAAAAAAAAAAAAAAAAAAAATCTGTAGAAAAAATGGATCGTTGAAATGGATATCGGAATTATCTTCTCTTCTTGGAATCCCTGCCGTGTGGCGTTGGTAGTCATGTCTTCCCACAACCTTCTGTCTCTTTGTACTTTTTCAATCAGTACTTTCAATCACGTACGTGTTCGATTTGTACCCTACAGATTATGAGGCCCTAAGCTCTAGCTTATTTAGCTTATATCTTAATAATCAAGCACTGGTTATAATTTTGAATGGGTACAGCTACAATGAATGAAACCAGTGACAACAGCAACAAAGTCAAATCTCGTGACTAAGCATAGAAACTACGGATTACGACCGGAGCTGAAATTATAATAACCAGAGGGGAGGTTTTCGTTTCGCTCCCTTTTCGTTGAGTTCCATGGAAACGTTAATTGCCAACTTATTGATCCTCATTGCTCACAGCGGAGACATTCGTCAACAAAAAAGACACTTTTGTAACTCGACGCTGGCAGTAAATTGGGTTGTGTTGATTAAAGTGTTAATATCTTAACGAAGTCGAACTTTCTTTTAAAGTGAATGCTAGTTTTGCAAACAGCAGTCCGGTTATGGCATTGGGGAATATTGATTTAACCGCTATTGATGTTCACATACCATTAGTGCAGGGTTCTGCCAGAAGTTGACACAACTGAAGCAGCTGTACTTGGGTGAATCAATAGGGTGTAAGCGTCCTTCCTTGGAGGTAAAGAAATATTAAACTGACCCTGTCCAACTACCACAAGTCCTAAAGGAAGCGTGGGGTGTTCTAGCTTTGGTGCAGACAAGTTCTGTCTCTATGAGTTTCCAAGTTGAGTTTCCGGGTAAATTTCAGTGTGTATTCTTCGCGGTGAAAGTAGATAAACGTTTCCTTAGCGCTTAAGTTTCTAAACAGCCAAGGCTGGTTCATGTAAAAGTAAAAAGTAAGTAAAAGAGCCTTTTTCACGCCTCTAGGCGTATAGGACATATAGGGCTAGACCTATCATTTTATAGACCAATCGTCACAAGATGGGTGAAGTGGTCAGTATCACGCCAGCCGCCTCTACTTCCCGGTACTGCACCTGGTACCCACTCAAGGCTGGGTCGACCTGGGAGCCAAGGTCATTTCTGAAAAAAGTCCGGCTCCGCCAGGGAGCGAAGCCACGACCTTCCGATCCGCCGTGAGCGTCTAGCCGCTCCGCCACGGGGACTCCAAGACTGGTTCATGAGTATATGTTTTTCGGAGATTTTCTTGGGTTGGTCGCTGGAACTATGGAGCTCTATCTTTGTACAACGACGCGGTGCCCATTTTATCAGGCTCGATAAACTTCAAAGACTCTCAACGAGTTTCCTTTTTGAGTTTATATTTAAATTTAACTAATGCTTGTTACAACTTGTCGTGAAGGCAATTTAGAAACTAATAAAAATAAAGGACCCTTTCCACCCCTTGGGCACAATGGGCATATAGTGTTATACCTATATCTGTATAGATGAAGCGGATCTCGCTGGGTGTCAACCGCCTTTACTTCCTGGGCTATAACCTGGTACCAGTTTTAGGCTGTATGCACGAGGAAGATGAATAGTCGTAGACCACGAGGCAGACCAAGAAGAAGATGGAGAGATAATATCCAGACAGACCTGCAAACACTTGGTGTCACCAACTGGAAAGAGAAAGCCAACCATAGAGGTGAATGTTGGCGGGTGATATCTGCAGCAATGAACCTCAAGGGCTCGTAATGAAGAAGAAGAAGAAGAAGAAGAATAAGAAGTTTTAGGCTGGGTGCAGATTTGAACCCTAGACCTTCGGACCGGCAGGTGAGCATCTATCCGCTACGCTGCCACGACTCCCATAAAAACTATGCTTACGTTTTAAAGAGACATTGAGTGCGGGACCTGGTATTTACAACTTAGATACTGGTATTTACGGCCTCAGTACTTCGTCTATCCATATTTTACGTATCGACCTCTGCTTCTATCATGTCTAAACGGCAGGGGTTTCTATGAGGACTATCTGCTGGAATCTTTAGCACATGTCTAAATCATTTAATATGTTTTGCACAATTCATATTAAACAAAAATACAGTGTATTATTTATTTCTCATTCAGTACTTTGTTACTACTACTACTGCTGCTATTGCTGCTGCTACTACTACTACTGCTGCTGCTGCTGCTGCTGCTACTACTACTACTACTACTGCTGTTGCTGCTGCTGCTGCTGCTGCTACTACTACTACTACTACTACTACTACTACTACTACTACTACTACTACTACTACTACTACTACTACTACTACTACTACTACTACTACTACTACTACTACTACTACAACTACCACTGCTACTACTGCTACTACAACTACCACTGCTGCTACGACTACTAATACTACTACTACGCCTACTACGTTGTTAAACAAAGCACGTGTATTTTAAGTCACTTCCCCCGCCCCCCCCCCCTTCCCTTTTCCTCTTCCGCAGAAAATATGTTTAAAAAAGGGGAAGTAAGAAAACTGAATACCTAATCATCTCTAAACCTCCCTAACCCACCTTTTTTTCCTTTTTGTTGACGCCCCTGCTAATTCCTAATGTATATTTAAAAGATGTTTGTTTGTGGGAACCACTTTTGTCACCACTGCCTCAGCTCGCACGCTCTCTGTTTTTTCTACTATAACTCCTTATACAGGCGTCTAGGCTTGTTCAGCCTCATCGCCTGCTGCCCTCCCAGTTTTCTTCTGTTTGTCATCATCATAATCCTGGTTAACATCATTGTTATCATCGTCATCCTTAACGTCGTCGTTGTGATTATCTTTATCACCATAATTCGTCGGCGTTACCTTCATTATCATCACCATCATCATTGACAGCGTTGACGTCATCACCATCTTTCTCATTGTCATCGTTGTCATTGTCTTCATCATAATCATCGCCATAGTCGTTGACGTCATCATCCCATCATAATTGTCATTGTGGTCATCCTCGTCATTATCATCAACATCATCATGATCACAATCAGCATCAGCGTGAGCTTATATATTCTTCCTCCTTTTCTTCTTTGTTCACCAGTTGTCAGCTCCTGCGGAAAACCGCGATTGTTCGTCCTTTTGAAATTTGGCTTTGTGCCAGAGCCTGTGTTTTGCGTGTACATCCGTTTTACTGACTTATTTGTTCAGCTGATTGTTCCTTGCCGCTCAGGCAGATGAACTGCGACTTCGAAGGACGCCCTCAATAAGTCGACTTCTACAACATGCCTGTTGGGGAGGTAGCAGGTCTATTTTTGTTTTTACTACAGTGGGTTTTCCCGTGTGGGTTCAGGGGAGTTTAAGCATTTAAAACGGCAGTCTTGATTTCTCAGGCTACTTTAGCTAGTCTACTTCTTACTTTGTTAAACCCTCATTGCTACTATCTGTAAAGCATAGGCATTCACTTTTTTGGGAGTCGCCGTAGCAGAGCAGCTAGACGCGCGCCGCGGATCGGAAGGTCGTGTTCGCTTCCTGGCGGAGCCGGACTTTTCTTAAAAAATGACCTTGGCTCCCAGGTCGACGTCGACCCAGCCTTGAGTGGGTAGCGGGTGCAGTCCCGAGAAGTAGAGGCGGCCGGCGTGACGCTGACCACATCACCCATCTCATGCCGTTGGTCTATAAAATATAGGTCTAGCCCTATGTGCCCTTTACGCCTAAAGGCGTGGAAAAGGGTCCTTTACTTTTACCTATTCACTTTTTGGCATTTTCAGTTTCCGAATTCTGAATTATATCTGTCGGCTGACACGTATTTTTGAGTCTGGACAATATTATTAAAGGTCACGCGTTTAGGCGTATTCGGAATATAGGGCTAGACCTAAATTTGTATAGACCAATCCGCACTTGGTGGGTGATGTGGTCTGCATCACGCCGGCTGACTTTACTTCCCAGGACTGCACCTAATAACCACTCAAAGCTGGATGGACCTGAGAGTCAAGGTCATTTTTGATTTAAAAAAAAAGTATGACTGTCAGGACGCGAACTCAGAAACTTCCGATCATCAGGCGGGCGGCTAGCCACCAACGCCAAGGCGACTTCCGGACAATATTATTGCCATTGTTTTAGCACTCACGCGCATGCGCGCGCACGCAGATTTTGAACATCATTATTGCTTTTAAACATGTCTGGCTTCGCTAATCCTTTAACTGTTTGAGAGGACGACCCTGTCATCTACATGTCAAAAGTTTAGAACGGGATTTCCCCCAAATATGAGTGAATGACAATGATCGCAAGTCTCATTATTGTTTTTGGACATTTTTCTTTGCAACCTTATCCGTTTTGACTGCGGTTAAACTAAAAACTAAAATCAAAATAAGACTAGCCCTGCTTGATTTGTATGATGCCATACAATAAACCTTAGTCACGCTAGGGGGGAAAAGGGGACAAAGTGGGGGAGAACAAGGGAGGGGGGGGGGGAGGTGGGTGGATACCGGAAAAGCCAGACTGGTTAAAAACAAACGCCGAAACTTGGCGGCTTATGCCTCCTGGGTTAGTTCGAAGTTAGTCTCTCCAGACCCCGCCCATATACAAACTAGTTTACTTCTTAGTTGTAGTTCCTGAGCCCCGTGTACTTCGCACATGGTTACGAGGGTGTTCCGCAATGCCGTTGATATCACGTGTTGTATATTTCCGCACGCCAGCGCTTTTAGCACTCCAAAAACATGGAGAAATTGGGTCTAACATAACCCCCTAGAGATTGCTGCAACAGACATTTGATTGCTGTCACAGATATTCTCTTTCTCAGAATGAAAACGTAAATACAAGACACCGCATAAAGCAAACAACAGAGAGGGACACCACCCATAACCTTCAGTAAAGTCGACCAGCAAAACGAAGTTGTGAATGAATGTTGAATGTTGAAAGAAGAATCGACATCCCAGCACTCTGGACACTCCCATAAGCGCCCCGTCCCCATCTTCAGCAGCAAGCGAAGAGTTCCAATTCCGTTGGTACCAGTAACAGTCTGATTTTATATCCGTCTCGCCCCTCCCCCGAGTGTCAAGCGTCGGCTAGATCCCCTTGTAACTCCTCGCAGTGCCATTCTCCTCAGACCATAATGATCTATCTGCTCCTCGGCACTGTTCACTCGCTCCCAACGGGCCCTCACAACATCCAGCTTGTCATATATCAGTTCACCACCAAGTGGTGCAAAACCGGCTAGTCTATCCGCCTGCTCATTTCCTAACACACCGGCGGAACCTGGACAAAATATGCAACGGATGCTAACCACCCGGGACCTCTGAAGTGATGCTTGCCACTCTGCACGGAGCATGCCTGTCTCCACCTTACAGTTACAATGACAACACGCGTGTACAGCTGATTCTCAAGCCAACGGAAGGCAGTTGTGAAGGAAAAGGAGTCCACTTCTACTTCTTCGCCGCGTTTACCCGCTGTAAACTTCGACGGAAAGTTCTGGTTGTTCGTTTACCTCTGGACCTCAGTCTTGTTTAAGGACCTTAGTGTTGCGTGCACATCCGTTTTTCAGATCCGACCTATTTATGTGCAAAAAAAGGGGGGGGGGGAAACGTCGGGGTCTTGCAATATACCCAAGGGAGCGTGACCTGAAAAAAAAAAGGTTAAAGACCCCCCGCTCCCCCCTCCCTCGGTACAGGCGCGCCTAGACAGGCTAATACTGACGAACGAGGCAGATTCTCAGAAATCCCTGTGTAGAATCGTTAATATGGTGTAATACTTGGCAACAAACAAGCCGTGATGATGGAATTGAGTAATGCCCTAGTTGCAGAATACAAACGCTAATCCTTGGTCCGTGGTCATTTATAACAAGGCGTTCTTTCTTCTGGTTCTATCCTTTACACTGTGGAGTACATCGTGACAGTAGGAAAGTTGGAGGGGAGGAGAGGCAGAGGGAGACCTAGAGCAAAGATACTGGACAGTTTGATATCATGGCATGGAAGATCATCTGTGTCATAGTTGTTTGAAAGTACACGAGACAGAAGGTATTGGATAAATACGACTACCAACCTCTCACGGCATGGACTTTAGGAAGGAGTTCAAATCCGAACGGAGCGCGAAACTTTTTTCCCCATCAAAAATGTGTTTGGCTCCCATGTCGACCCAGCCTTAAATGGGTGCCAAGTAAGGTGCTGCGAAGTAAAGGCGGCCGATTTGATGGTGACCACATCACTCATCGGGTGCAGATTGTTCTTTAAAATATAGATTTAGTACTATGTGCCTATTATGTGTGTGTGTGCGTGTGTGTGTGTGTGTGTGAATATATATACATATAAAATAAACAGACATTTTAAGTCGAAAGTTAAAAGGACACTAGGCAACATAAAGATCGAAAGCTATAGTTACCGTACCGTACTTTTATGTTGTCTAGTGTGTCCTTCTACCTTTCCACTTCCTTCTATGAGTGCTCATCAGTACACTGTCTCAAAAGCTCCCTCTGTTTATTTATGCATATGCATATTGCGCCAGAAGAGGGTCCTTTTACTTTACTGTTTTTTTTTTTAAAACAATGGTTCATACAGCTTGTGAAGCTAGACTTATATTTCTATATATAGCTGCATGGTCTCGAGGCATGGTGTCTGCCTCGAGTGCTAGCGTTTCATGTTATATCCACGGTAAGGGCTGGTAATTGTTCACGCAGACTTCTAGTAATTCCCCCTCGTCTCTGTGTAGTGAGATCGGACGCCCGTGTGCATTGTTGCGCAGTAGAAAATCCCTTGGTAGTTGGAAATCGAAAAGAGTAGCCTAACGGCGCTGCCCAGGCACAATTTGGAGTTAAAGAACTACGCAAAGTATTTTAGGATCCTCGCTGGTGCTTCAGAGCCTGTGCACTGTGCTGAGCTTCTTGGGACTTAAACTCCTAGAAGAAGAATGGAGCACTTATTGGTTACACCTATGTGCCATGATGTTGATCCGTTGTTAAAAACCTCAAACCTCATATTTCTGTTTGCTACTCGGCACTCGGAGGGTGATATAATCAGTATCACATCGATCAACTATATTCCCATTGCATTACCTGATACCAGTTTTAGGCGTTGTCGACCTGGGAGCTACGGTAATTTCAGGAGGGGAAAAAATTCTTTCTCGATGCGGATTCGAACCAAAAACTTGAGGGCCGGTAAGCGAGCCTCTAGCTATACGCTATAGCAGCAACCCTACCAGTGGAACCTTGGCCCCCAAAAGACAGCTGGTGCCAATTCTTCCTGTTGTTTGCTATTATTCATCATGCTTCATGCTATCTCAATCTTGTTTATCTGTTTCTTCTTCTTTTGTCACTGATACCAGGCTGTAGCCCAGTGTCGTTGTTTTCTGTATTTGTCTTAGAAATTGATCCGACCAGTCCTGATTCCTCACATTGCTACAGCTAATCTGCTTCTGACCTCTCTTGAACCCACATTGATACCATCTATAAAGTCTAGGTATTCGTTTTTCCATTTCCTCGTGTGCTCCTCGGGTGGCGGATTTGTTTGTCATTTTGCAGGTTTCTGATAGACCATTTATCCATCTCTTTCCTGGCCTATGCTAAATATGATGCATCAAAGCCTAGAAACGGGTCATGTATTTTCTCCACTGTGTTATTGATGCTGAGGACATTGGATTCCGTTGCGGAGTTGTTAAACCGTTTGCTTCGCTCTCTTAATTAAGGGTTGTGGGTTCAACGTGGAGCTACATGACTAGGTTTGCCGGTGAAAGGTGTTTTTAGAGACTTCTTGCTGTCGTCGTCGGAGCCACAGTGTTTCTTGTTTTGTGCTACGCCTTCGTAGGCGAAAAGTCGAATACGGAGACAGACCAGACCATACAAGATAAGAGCAGAGGCAGTAAAGCAGATCTTCGTATTTCAAAACTAATAATAGGATCAATCCCTGTGGGGGAGGGGGGGGGGAGGCAACACTAGATCTAGTGCTGCTTAACAAGGATCTCCTAAAAACGACTAATAAAAGATTTTGCTGAAATCAGATGTATTAAGCCAAAAGGCGCATATATCACAGCCTAGCTGTAAACCGCTATATACAGTGCCGGCCGACTTTGACGAACGCTGAAGAAGAAGAAGAAGAAAAAGGAGAAAAAAAAAGAAAAAGAAAACTATGATCAGACATCATACATGATCCTGAATCCATGGGATGTATAGTGCAGATATCGCAGCCTAGCTGTAATCCACTACACAACAATAAGCCAACCGCCCTTTTTAAATGATTTTGAACCCGTAAATTGTATAGCGTGCAAGCCTCAACCCTTTTCGTCAGTACTTTTGTGTTTATTCTTGATATTCACAACATGCATATTCTCAAACGAATATACCAGGTTTTATTGATAAAATACATCTGCTGTGTGAAAGACGTTGTTTGGAAGGGCCGAATGTAAGACGGGCCTGCTAGCCCAGTTTGTGACCCTTTAAAAATAAAATTCGTTCGTCGTAGAGGTAACAATTAACGCGTCTAATGAAAGCGAAAATAATATTTATACACGTTCACATTAGGCCATAAAAACTGATCTTATCTGACCATCTTATAGAAAAGAGCGAATCGGTGACACAAAATAGCCCATAAAATGTGTTTCATTGTGATGAAAGGAAACCACGCACAAAATAATCGAAGACGCCACTATGTTGCTAATGTGTGCTTTCAGCGCTAATGTCCAATTCATGTCAGAACGCCCCTTTATTTACACCTTATGTGTACTTTCTGCTGTTTACTTCCTTCCATTTTCGTGTTCTCCGAACCACAGGTCAGTTTAAGAAAAAATATGATTGGTTCGCATTTTTTACATTAAACGAATCAATATATTACATATGGTATCCTGGTAGTCTCTACTAGCGCTGTAAATACTTTCACGAGGACCCGACGATTTTGGGTTCGAATTCTCTTCAAGACGGATTTTTTAATGATCAGCATTTCCTCACAGTCTAAAACAGCTGTTTTCAACAATTTTTTCTGGGTCGAAAGATTCTTTCGCATGGAGCGCAGAAGACCATCGGAAACACATATACATTCATTGAAGTTATGAAGGAAAATAATTGTAGGTCGCCACAACATGAGGGAACTGTATTAAAGGGTCGCGGCATTATGAAGTTTAAGAGCCAATGGTCTAAAATGATTAAATGATATCATGCTGACTGTAAATGATTCCTGACATCAAAATCAATTCTGTATAGTTTTCTGTTTCACCTCAGTTGTATAGACTTTACTTTATAATCGGCTGAATTAGAAGTACTATGTTACCACGGCATACGTACTTAATTCTTTTCTGATCCTTGGACGCAAACCAGACAGTACGTACACAAAACAAGTTTTCGCCTACCACATAAAGGAGAATTATTAATCCGTTCAACAATTGCTATTGTTATTCTTATATTATACATTGATTCGTTATTTTAAAATAATTTGTAGACTGTCTCATTCTAAATGCATAAATACAAAAGCAGTTAGATAAATAAATGAAAATTAATCTCACCTTACCTTTCGTAGAAGAGTTGAATGCCTAAAAGGATGGTACTGACAAGGGAGGAGGAGAAGATTCCATTGTTTGAAAAGAGAGTTCCTTTCCAATAAAAATGAAGGTATCTGAAATTCTTGTGTTTTTCTCATTTTGTTCCCTGTCTTTTTTATTCCTCGCTAAACGGGCATAGTTAAGGCTCATGAGGTTTGACTTTTCTTCCTAAAAATCTGCCCAAAGAACTTTGCTTCTGCCTTCGCCTCACGATGTTTCGGAAATGTCTGGTCATTCATGCTGTTACGGCGTGTTTGAGTTTTGTTTGGGGTATACTTCGCTGCGCGGCGTCAGTGGCTAAGGCGTTGCGAGTCCGACTCGTAATTCCAACGTACCGTGATCGAAACCCACTGCTGCATGCGTGGATTTTGATCATGGTATGGGGCGTCGAAGGTCGACCCACCCTAAAATAGGTACCACGATGGCTGTCCTGGGGAAGAAAAGACGGCCGGCGTAATGCTGATCACATTACCCACCTAGTGCCTATTGGTCTGTAAAAATATGGGTGCTCTTCCCATATGTCCGATGCGCCTAAGGCGTGGAAACGGATCTTTATTTTACTTACTTATAACTTCTCTGCAGAGCCATTGACATCCATCTGTTGCTTTGTCTGCAGAGAGGTAAACAAAGGAAGAGCGCAGCGTCGTGACTAATGTTGACTCACAAAATTTCATATTGCAAGGAAACGTCGTTTACCTTGCAGAAGTTTATACCTTGCAAAAGTTTTTACGTCTAAACAGGATGTATACACAGTTGAAAAAACAAACAAAAAAACGACGTTCACCGAGGTACCACAGCAGTTGCAAGAATCACGCTGGGACTGTCTTGATTAGAAAGTAACATTGTAGCTCTCAGAGAAGAAAGGGTCAGGATGTAGTTGTCTTAAACAATGGTCAACGTTGTAGTTGACAGATGTCAGAGGTAAAAGAGAACAAAGTCGTGACTGTCTGAAACAAGAATTACCGTCGTAACTTTCAGAGACAGAAAAGAGTAAAAGTTGTGACCGTCTGGAATTAACTTAGTAGCGTCAGAGATATACGAGAGTCAAGCCGTGACCGTCAGAAACAGGAATTAACTGTATAGCGTCAAAGAAGAGAGTCAATCCGTGACAGTCAGATACAAGAATTAACGTAGTAGCGTCAGAGATAGAAGAGAGTCAAGCCACGACAGTCCGAAACAAGAATTAAGGTAGTAGCGTCAGTGATAGAAGAGAGTCAAGCCATGACAGTCAGAAACAAGAATTAACGTAGTAGCGTCAGAGATAGAAGAGAGTCAAGCCATGACAGTCAGAAACAAGAATTAACGTAGTAGCGTCAGAGATGAAAGAGAGTCAAGCCATGACAGTAAGAAACAAGAATTATTATAGTAGCGTCAGAGATAGAAGAGAGTCAAGACATGACAGTCACAAACAAGAATTAACGTAGTAGCGTCACAGATATAAGAGAGTGAAGCCATGACAGTCAGAAACAAGAATTATCGTAGTAACGTCAGAGATAGAAGAGAGTCAAGCCATGACAGTAAGAAACAAGAATTAACGTAGTAGCGTCAGAGATGAAAGGGAGTCAAGCCATGACAGTTAGAAACAAGAATTAACGTAGTAGCGTCAGAGATAGAAGAGAGTCAAGCCATGACAGTCAGAAACAAGAATTAACGTAGTAGCGTCAGAGATGAAAGAGAGTCAAGCCATGACAGTTAGAAACAAGAATTAACGTAGTAGCGTCAGAGATAGAAGAGAGTCAAGCCATGACAGTCAGAAACAAGAATTAACGTAGTAGCGTCAGAGATAGAAGAGAGTCAAGCTGTGGCAGTCTGGCATAGAGTTGACCTTATAACTGTCGGAGTTAGATGCCATTCTAGGACAGGTGTTGATGTAGTAGCTTTCAGAAATGGAAGAGAGATCTTGGACAGGCGTTAACACTGTAGTTATTATCATCATTATCATCAATTCTCTGTATGCCTAGTGGCACATGAGGCTTTAGAGATGACTTACCATGCTTTCCTGTCATGTGCAATCTCAAGTGAAGTTTTCATGTCAGAGATGCCGCACTTTCCATCGTTCGTGTCTATGTACTTTTTTTCTCTCCTTTCTTCTGGTATCCATGTGAGAGCTCTTTTGGCAGGTATAATAGGATTCATTCTCATAACGTGGCCAAGCCTTTCAATCTTCTCTTGGTAATCATACTGTCTAGTTTCTTGGTGTGTGATTTGAAGTAGTTTAGTGTTTGAGATTGTATCTGGCAAGAAAATTTTAATAATTTTACGTAGACATTTGTGGTGGAAGGTTGATAGCTTGTGTGCATCCTTTTTGGTCATTCTTCAGCATTCTGCTGCACACAGAAGAACTGGTAAAATAAATCATCTCTTGTAGAGTCGGAGTTTCGTGCCTTCTCAGAAACTTTTGGATTTCCAGATTTGCCTCATCTTTCCAAAAGCAGCTCTAGTTTTGTTTAGGCGTGTCTTCCTCTGTCCCTCTTAGTAGGGACACCACACTACCAAGAAATGTGAACTGTTCTACATTTTCAAGAGTTACTGGTTGTTGGTTTGGACTGTTTGTCCTGATCTTAGTTTTCCTTGTATTTATTCTCAATTCTACTGTGCTGTGTAGTCTGTTACTTTTCTCTTGTATATGTTCGTGTTTACGTGATAGGAGTGCTGCAGTTGCCAGGAAGATAAAAGACTGAAACTGCACTTGACAAGCGCTATTGTTGTAGATGTCAGATATAGAATTCAAGCCTAACAGTATGGGGCAGGTGTTAAAAGTGAATCTTGTCAGAAATAGAAAGGGAAGAGGGGGGGGGGGCGCTTGAGGAGGGAGGGGGATCTGGGTTCAATTCCCGGTAAAGGCTGTGATTTTTTCACGTGGACTTGGACTTCTAGTAATTCTCCCTGGTCTCTGGGTAGAGAGATCGGACGCCCGTGTACATTGTTGCGCACGTAAAAAATAAAATCCCCTGGCAGGTGAAAATTGAAAGGAGTAGCGTAACGGCGCTGCCCGGGCAAAATTTGGAGTTAAAAATCTACCCAAAGTATTTTATGATCCTTGCCGGTGCTACAGAGCCTGTGCACTGGGCTGAGCTTCTTCGGACTCGGACTGGAGTTAGAAGAAGAACGGAACACTTATGGGTTACTACCCGTGTGTCATGATGTTGATCCGTTGTTCAAACCTCAAACCTTGTCAGAAATAGAAAATAGTCAAAGTGGTACTGCAAGAGCAGGAGTTAGCGTTCTGGCTGTCAGAAATAAAAGAGGGTCAGGTTGTAGCAGCTGAAGTAAAAGTAACCGACGTTGTATCTGTAATGACTATACCGCAGTATTTTAAGGTTACAATTATATGTGTCACGGAGTTAGGTTGCATCTCTCTGCTACTCCCGGTTCAATCCAGTTCCAACTGGTTCTTCAACTCCATAATGCCAATGGGTCATGTTTGGGCGCCAGAGACATAAACCCGAACGGTTGGAGGTGGTGAGTGAAATCAGATATTGTCAGTCAATGGCGAAAAGGCAATGAAAAACCAATTACGGCCGAACAACAGCAAACACAATCTGGGGGAAAGGACATAGAAGATGACTCAGTCGGACGAGCATAACTTGTTTAGACATGCAGGGAGGAAGACCATAATAAACAGACCGATACACTCAGCCATTGACCTTGACTCACAAACCCAGTTTGAACCTATAGGTGAAGGTGGAAGGAAAACAGGGACGTCGTGCTCCTACGCGAGAGACCTGAGTTCGACTCCGGTGGGGTGATGGAGTTTTTCTGACGGGGGCAGAATTAAACATCATAACCTGCACAGTCCGTGGCGAAAGCACTAGCCAGGCGGCCCTAAATCCTCAGGCTTAAGCTACCCCCCCCCCCCCTAAATTTACACCGCCCCAAAAAAGTGGTAAAAAAGACAGTAATTACAGTTTTAGAAGGTGAGAGGTTCGACTTCATTGAACTAGCATTTATCCCATATGGGCCAGTCTCTCTCCGCAGAACAGCTAGTTGCCTTCCGAGAGCGTCGCACAGAGCACGACCTTCGTAGCTTCAGGTACGACGCTCAGGGATCTCCATTAAAATTGCACTCTTAACTGAAAGGCCCCGCTGTGAAACAACCCCACGACCTTCAGAGCGCGAGG
>CAJHNH020002226.1:0-2500 GCA_905116865.2 Candidula unifasciata | reverse complement strand
AAAGAAAAGTAATCATATACGGCGTTTCTGAAAAGACTGGGAATGACGAGAACAAGCGACAGACAAGAGAGAGAGAGAGAGGGGGGGGGGGAAGAGAGATAAAAAAAGGGGGGGGGGAGGGAAAGAGAGAGAGAAAAGGGGATGGGGGGGGGGGGGAAAGAGAGAGAGAAAACGAACGAACGAACAAACCTAATTTTAAAGGGTCAGAAATCGGGCTCGCAGGCCCGTCTTACATTCGGTCCTTTCAAACACCCATCTTTCGCACAGCAGTTGTATTTTTTCACCAAAGCATGTTATGTTTATATAATAATATGCATTTTATTGTTAGTAGACAGGTGGTCTCTATTATCAAAGAGAACGATATATATATATATATATATATATATATATATATATATATATATATATATATATATATATATATATATATAGAGAGAGAGAGAGAGAGAGAGAGAGAGGGGGGAGTTATTTCAATTTTTTAAAAGACACAGGCTATTAAAACACTATCATCATCTACAAAGAGTCCAGCATTTGTTTGCCGGTTGGTCTTATTGGGCACTTTAACGTTCATTAGTTTTTCTATTGCCTCTTACGGTCGGCTGTTGACACCACTATCGAAATCATCGCAGAGTAGTCTGCTGCCAAATCGCCCACATTGAATGGAAACCTCGTCAACGCCACAGACGCCGACCGCCGATAAAAACTATGCTGGAGTAAAACGTTTAAGATAAGCCAGCAAGAGGTAGACACCGATACACAGAGAACTTTGAGAAATATAAGTACACCAGTCTCAGAGAGTGTACAACCAGATCAGACAAAGACAGACAGACAGACGGACAGACAGACAGACAGACGGACGGACGGACAGGACAGACAGACAGACAGACAGACAGACAGACAGACAGACAGACAGACGACAGACAGACAGACAGACAGACAGACAGACAGACAGACAGACAGACAGACAGACAGACAGACAGACAGACAGACAGACAGACAGACAGACAGACAGACAGACAGACAGACAGACAGACAGACAGACAGACAGACAGACAGACAGACAGACAGACAGGCAGGCAGGCAGGCAGGCAGGCAGGCAGGCAGGCAGACAGACAGACAGACAGACAGACAGACAGACAGACAGACAGACAGACAGACAGACAGACAGACAGACAGACAGACAGACAGACAGACAGACAGACAGACAGACAGACAGACAGACAGACAGACAGGCAGGCAAGGAGATGGAGGGGGGAGTTCCATTGAAGCCAACTTTCATTGTGCAGAAGACGCCTGATTGATTGATTATTTCAATTCTCCCTGGGCTCATCAATTCTCTCCCAGCTCACAGATACACGATTCCATTGGTTGCCATGGACGCCTGATTGCCATGATAGAATGCAATCAGATTTATGCACCAGCTTATCTGGAGACTGTACTGGCTGCAGGGGGAATTCCCCACTCAGTTCACGGCTTTGTCCATGTGGACTGCTTCACAAG
Organism: Candidula unifasciata; assembly: GCA_905116865.2. Taxonomy (NCBI): domain Eukaryota; kingdom Metazoa; phylum Mollusca; class Gastropoda; order Stylommatophora; family Geomitridae; genus Candidula; species Candidula unifasciata. Next base: position 1,000 of record CAJHNH020002226.1, on the reverse strand, counting down.
GGAAGTTAGTGAAAGGTTATGAGTTTAGTGGAACGTCCTCATTGCACAGGGCTTTATCCTCTATAGCTTCTTCTCTGTCATTAAAAAAAGTAGCCACCCGCTGAGAGCATCACGTAAAGTACGACCACCATAGCTCCGGCGAAGATGAATCTCCGGTAAAAATTGCACTCGTAAACCGAAAGCTGTACAACGAACACACGACCTTCAGAGTGCGGGGCAAGTTGCTGGACCGCTTCGCCACAGAGATTTCCCCGCGGAGAGTTCATCTGTTGTTGCACTAGACTGTAGTGTTGTACCGGTACTATCAGTTCTGGTGAGAGAGAGAGAGAGAGAGAGAGAGAGAGAGAGAGAGAGAGAGAGAGAGAGAGAGAGAGAGAGAGAGAGAGAGAAAGAGAGAGAGAGAGAGAGAGAGAGAGAGAAGCGGGACACAACCAGACAAAGAGAGGATTAGAGAGTGGATGCCGACAAATAGAAAGAGTAGAGAGACAGACAGCCAGACAGATAGAGAGTAGTTAGTAGTAGTTAGTAGTAGGTAGTTAGTTAGTAGTAGGTAGTAGAAGGTAGTAGTAGGTAGCAGCAGGTAGTAGCAGATAGTAGTAGGTAGTAGTAGGTAGTAGTAGGTAGTAGAAGGTAGATGTAGATAGTAGTAGGTAGTAGTAGGTAGTAGTAGGTAGTAGAAGGTAGTAGTAGGTAGCAGCAGGTAGTAGCAGATAGTAGTAGGTAGTAGTAGGTATTTTTTTTTTAAGGAGTAGAAAATTATAGGGAAGAGAAAAAGTTGGTAAGAAACAATAATAAGTTTATGTTAGCTTTACAAAATCGATCACAATAAACAAACAAAGGACGTTGCGGCGATTAGCCTTTATCAGCCCATAAAGGACAACACAGTACACATACACAAATAGGCTCTAACTATGAAGTGACTACATAGGACTCTAATGTATAGAATAAATGATATTCATCTAGTGTCCCTGGCGAAAAAACGTCGTTCAATGAAATGACG
>CAJHNH020002225.1:497500-615805 GCA_905116865.2 Candidula unifasciata | reverse complement strand
TCTTCTAACTAAACTTCTTTAACTAACTTCTTCTAACTAACTTCTTCTAACTTCTTCTAACTAACTTCTTCTAACTTCTTCTAACTAGCTTCTTCTAACTTCTTCTAACTAACTTCTTCTAACTTCTTCTAACTTCTTCTAACTAACTTTTATTAACTTCTTCTAACTTCTTCTAACTAACTTCTTCTAACTTCTTTTAACTAACTTCTTTTAACTTCTTCTAACTTCTTCTAACTTCTTCTAACTAACTTCTTCTAACTTCTTCTAACTTTTTCTAACTTCTTCTAACTCACTTCTTCTAACTTCTTTTAACTAACTTCTTTTAACTTCTTCTAACTTCTTCTAACTAACCTCTTCTAACTAACTTCTTCTAACTTCTTCTAACTTCTTTTAACTTCTTCTAACTAACTTCTTCTAACTTCTTCTAACTTCCTCTAACTAACTTCTTCTAACTTCATCTAACTTTTTCTAACTAACTTCTTCTAACTTCTTCTAACTAACTTCTTCTAACTTCTTCTAACTAACTTCTTCTAACTTCTTCTAACTAAATTCTTCTAACTTCTTCTAACTAACTTCTTCTAACTTCTTTTAACTAACTTCGTCTAACTTCTTCTATCTAACTTCTTCTAACTTCTTCTAACTAACTTCTTCTAACTTCTTCTAACTAACTTCTTCTAACTTCTTCTAACTAACTTCTTCTAACTTCTTCTAACTAACTTCTTCTAACTTCTTCTAACTAACTTCTTTTAACTTCTTCTAACTTCTTCTAACTAACTTCTTTTTACTTCTTCTAACTCCTTCTAGCTTCTTCTAACTAACTTCTTCTAACTTCATCTAACTTCTTCTAACTAACTTCTTCTAACTTCATCTAACTTCTTCTAACTTCTTCTAACTTCTTCTAACCTCTTCTAACTAACTTCTTCTAACTTCATCTAACTTCTTCTAACTAACTTCTTCTAACTTCTTCTAACTAACTTCTTCTAACTTCTTCTAACTAACTTCTTCTAACTTCTAACTTCTAACCAACTATTAACTTCTAACTAACTTCTAACTTCTAACTAACTTCTAACTTCTAACTAACTTCTAACTAACTTCTAACTTCTAACTAACTTCTAACTTCTAACTAACTTCTAACTTCTAACTAACTTCTAACTTCTAACTAACTTCTAACTTGTAACTTCTAACTAACTTCTAACTAACTTCTAACTAACTTCTAACTTCTAACTAACTTCTAACTAACTTCTAACTAACTTCTAACTTCTAACTAACTTCTAACTTGTAACTTCTAACTAACTTCTAACTAACTTCTAACTAACTTCTAACTTCTAACTAACTTCTAACTAACTTCTAACTAACTTCTAACTAACTTCTAACTTCTAACTAACTTCTAACTTCTAACTAACTTCTAACTAACTTCTAACTAACTTCTAAATTCTAACTAACTTCTAACTTCTAACTAACTTCTAACTTCTAACTAACTTCTAACTTCTAACTAACTTCTAACTAACTTCTAACTTCTAACTAACTTCTAACTAACTTCTAACTTCTAACTAACTTCTAACTAACTTCTAACTTCTAACTAACTTCTAACTTGTAACTTCTAACTAACTTCTAACTAACTTCTAACTAACTTCTAACTAACTTTTAACTTGTAACTTCTAACTTTTAACTTCTAACTAACTTCTAACTAACTTCTAACTAACTTCTAACTAACTTCTAACTTGTAACTTCTAACTAACTTCTAACTTGTAACTTCTAACTAACTTCTAACTAACTTCGAACTAACTTCTAACTTGTAACTTCTAACTAACTTCTAACTAACTTCTAACTAACTTCTAACTTTTAACTTCTAACTAACTTCTAACTAACTTCTAACTAACTTCTAACTAACTTCTAACTAACTTCTAACTTGTAACTTCTAACTAACTTCTAACTAACTTCTAACTAACTTCTAACTTGTAACTTCTAACTAACTTCTAACTTGTAACTTCTAACTAACTTCTAACTAACTTCTAACTAACTTCTAACTTGTAACTTCTAACTAACTTCTAACTTGTAACTTCTAACTAACTTCTAACTAACTTCTAACTAACTTTTAACTTCTAACTTCTAACTTTTAACTTCTAACTTCTAACTTCTAACTTCTATCTTCTAACTTCTAACTTCTAACTTCTAACTTCTAATTTCTAACTTCTAATTTCTAACTTCTAACTTCTAATTTCTAACTTCTAACTTCTAACTTCTAATTTCTAACTTCTAACTTCTAACTTCTAACTTTCAACTTCTAACTTTCAACTTCTATCTTCTAACTTCTAACTTCTAACTTCCAACTTCCAACTTCTAACTTCCAACTTCCAACTTCTAACTTCCAACTTCTAGCTTCTAGCTTCTAGCTTCTAACTTCTAACTTGTACTTTCTACTTTCTACTTTCTACTTTCTACTTTCTACTTTCCACTTTCCACTTTCTACTTTCTATTTTCTACTTTCTACTTCTTCTTCTTCTTTTCTTCTTCTTCTTCTTCTTCTTCTTCTTCTTCTTCTTCTTCTTCTTCTTCTTCTTCTTCTTCTTCTTCTTCTTCTTCTTCTTCTTCTTTTTCTTCTTCTTCTTCTTCTTTTTTCACCAGCTGTTAGCTTCGGTGAAAAGTTATAATTATTCTCGAACTTTTGGCCTTGTGTCAGGGCCTGAGTTTTGCGTGTATATTCGTTTTACTTGATTATAGCCTATGTGTGCAGATTGTTAGCGGTTGCCACTTTGGCAGATGCACTTCAAAGGAAACTCCCAGTTAGTCGACTCCTACGACATGCTTGTTGCAGAGCAGGGAGTCTATTCTTGTTCCCCAACACTTAGGCCCCCGGAACCCACACAGGAAGAAACATGTACTCATGAACAAACTAATATTATTCCCACTTCTAAAATCCACCTCTAATTTTTTAAAGAAGTATGCCTGGATTAAGACTTTTTCTTTCTTTTTTTTTTTTAAGTATCAAAGTGCGCGCGCGCACGCACACACACACACACACACACACACACACACACACACACACACACACACACACACACAGACACATATACATATATAAAGTAAAGTAACAGTCCCTTTTCTCACGCATTTAGGGGTATTGGGAATATAGGGCTAGACATATATATTATAGAACAAACGGTACTTGGTGGGTGATGTGGTCAGCATCACGCCGGCCGCCTTGACTTCCCAGGATTGCACCTGGTACCCATTCAAAGCTGGGTCGACCTGGGAGCAGAAGTCATTTTTTTAAAAAAAAGTCCGGCTTGGTCAGGACCCGAACCCACGACCTTTCGATCCGTAGGCGAGCGTCTAGCCGCTACACCACAGCGGCTATCACTGTAAAAATGTATTAAAGGAAAATTGCATTTGCGTAAAACTAGGAGTTGTTAGGTCCCTGCATATTGTGAGGCCCTAAGCCTATAGCTTGTATTGCCCACACTTAATAAATCCAGCACTGAGTAGAGGTTATTGTCCACCCTTGGTCATCTGCTGCGAAGGGACTTCAAATGAAAACCTTTAAAGTGTGATAAAAAGTACAACCTATGGATCATGCTGATTTTATTAATGTCCTCCGAGAAATAGGAAGGGTGAGGGAAATTGCGGACAGTGAATTCAGGTCATTTCTTCAGCGTTCCGAGCACTTTAGGTTCACTTTTGCAGATATCACCCGCCTCGACTCATCTCTCTGGTTGGTCTTTTCTTTCCAGTTGGTGACACCAAGTGTTTGCAGGTCTGTCTGGACGTTATCTCTCCGTCGTCTTAGTCTGCTTCGTGGTCTACGACCACTCAGCTTCCTTGTGAAATCGAGAGTTAGACACTCACCAGAGACATCAGAAGACTTGTTAATCAATATAGAACTGGTACTGTTAGCCATCGGACGCTGCGGTTGATACTGTGAGGAGGATCTGAGCATCTATGGACATGTCCTGGGTGCAATGATGATAACCCAACTTACTAAGTAATGAATTACAATAACTTAGGTTTCACACATTCATTGATTTTTTTTTAAACGGATAACAGGGCGCTGATCCTCTTTGTTGCATGTCAAAAGGGAAGTATCTATCCTTAAACTATCATTATGACGTCAAAGCGTTCGTCTGCACCGTGATGTCAAGTGCTTAACACTCTTAACGTCCTTGACAACAATACAAAGTTACAAAGTCAGTAGCATGGTTAGTGTGAATTCTGTTATACTCGTACCTTAAGGATTTCGTTTGAAGCCCCTCGTAGGGAATCTTCAGGAACTGAAAGAGGCTACTTACAGCACTATCCATGTGTCTACTTCCTACAGGGCATCTCTCTGGTTCTCTGTAACCTACCGGAGATGCAAAATCCACCTGTAGGGTTTGAAAGGAAACAAAAATATTACTACAACCTGGAAACTATGCATATTTACATGTCATACATCTTAAACTGAAGTCACTGAGGTTATAACTCTTTCGATATCATGCAGCTTATCATACGCAGATTGGTTAATCTGAAAAAAAAAAAAAACAGTACACGGTCCTACATCGTTGACAGTTGACAACAATAACTAGTGACCGCGTTAGCGCGGTCGATAGGAGGCTCGCTTTCAAATCAAGCTGCGACGTGCTGCAGCCTACGGTCGGTGTTCGAAACCGGGCGGCTCCTGGAGTTCAACCAGTCTCTAGGAAATGGCTACCAGAGTTGATACTCTGGGGTAAATAGAGGAACCTCGCTGTAACTACAGAGTTACGTGCGAACGGCGACACAGGCGGACAGTTTTTATCAGCTGTCCGTACTGGTAACAGAGCACTTATGGTTTATAACCGTGTGCAATGACGCTGGTTGACATCTCCCGACTTTACCTTTACCTTTACAAATTACATCCGAATTGTTAGTTTCTCCCCTCATTAGTATTTTTTTTTTTTCAACTTCTGTTGACTCCATTACTGGATGCTTTATGCTAGAACTTCTCGCAACTGAAGGAATTAAATGAATCATACACTTGTCCTGATACAGTTAAAATTGTCAATGTTTCGTATTTGCCAGTGGTGAGGCATCCATGTAACGGTGTAGTCGCCGCTCACACTTCCGATTACAAATAAAAAGGGGCATTATTTTGATCGTTACGGTTTACTATTTACTACAAATACACCACTAGCCGAGGATGTGAAGTTTGTTAACAGCGTTAACATAGCACAAAGAACGTTTACTTCATAACATGCCACACATGCAAAAAATATCACGCGTGAGAACTACCGGTTATTAAAAATACGATGCTAGCTGCGCACGCAAACTCTCAACAGCGAAGCGACCAGAAGGAAAAATTACAGTGATACCTTCGCCAGTGTATTTTTATCTGCTAACGTTTCTTCTTTTTAAAGTCAACGCCGTATGGCGTTGGTAGTCATGTATATCCACAACCCTCTGTCTCGTGTACTTTCAGTAAACTCTGTCACAGATGATCCTTCAAGCCATAAAGTCAAACTGTCCATCATCTTTACTCTTGGTCTCCCCCTGCCTCTCCTCCCCTCCAACTTTTCTACCGTCATGATGTACTCCTGTTTTCTCCTTCTCATTACATGACTAATAAATGCAAATTATCTCTTTCTGATGTGGGCAATCAGTTCTCTTCGTGAGTCAGTTTCATTTAAGACGTTAGCTACATGCTAACGATGAATAAATTAACATGTCTCTGCTAAATCACAAATGTAACTTACCATCATATCACATTCAATGATAGAAACGGCTCGTCCTGGTTTATTTTCCAAAACACACAGTTCATACTCCTAAGTAAATTTATGTATATTTTATCAGATTACATTATTAACAATAGAATCTAATGATAACATTTTCTAACAAATGAAACATAATGTGAAAGGATGTGTCAACGGGAAACTGGGTGTGAATCTAGCAAGGACGGAAGTATGAGGGGAAAGAGAACAACGTGTGTATAATCAATGTTAGGGAAACAATTAGCGTCTACACGGTAAGACATTTGCTGGGAGAGACGGAGCATTTCTGAGTATGCCCGGTGTAGTTTGATGTCAATTTTTTAAATAAGTAACGCATTCTTTATCGGCAAAATGTCCTAAATGCACTGAGTACCCCACACATCATATAGTTTTCTACACACACACACTCTCTCTCTCTCTCTCTCTCTCTCTCTCTCTCTCTCTGTGTGTGTGTGTGTGTTCCAGACATTCGTCATTATCATGGGCCCGTATCTCTGCGTGTCGTTAGGTCAAAAGTTGTTGTTGGTTGTCTGATCAGCTCCATTCACAAGTGACGGTGGGTTGCAGTGAACTTCATGAAGAATGCCTGTCCAGTCAGTCAAGTTCTGTATCCAGGTCTTTCTTGGCCTGCCTCTTATCCTTTCCCCCTCTACTGAGCCCTGTATTATATATATATATATATATATATATATACACAGAGAGAGAGAGAGAGAGAGAGAGAGAGAGAGAGAGAGAGAGAGAGAGAGAGAGAGAGAGAGAGAGAGAGAGAGAGAGAGAGAGAGAGAGAGAGAGAGAGAGAGAGAGAGAGAGAGAGAGAGAGAGAGAGAGAGAGAGAGAGAGAGAGAGAGAGAGAGAGAGAGAGAGAGAGAGAGAGAGAGAGAGAGAGAGAGAGAGGAAATCATTAGATCTTATTATCTTATCACATGTCTCCATGGCTGATAATAAGATTAAAGGTAGGTCCGTGTGTGTGTGTGTGTGTGTGTGTGTGTGTGTGTGTGTGTGTGCGTGCGTGCGTGCGTGCGTGCTCTACTTCACTGGCTACTTAATCTCAGAGAGTTGTTCGGGGCGCTGAGTGATTTCGAGATATGGTGTCCGTCTCGAGTACTAGGGGTCCCGGGTTCAAGCTCCGGTGAAGGCTAGGATTTTTTCACAAGGACTTCTAGTAATTTCCCCTGGTCTCTGGGTAGTAAGAACAGACGCCCGTGTGAATTGTTGCGCACATTACAAAAAAAGTCCTTTGGCAGTTGCAAATCGAAACGAGTAGCCACTCTCAGGCTTGAGTTATAAGTAGAACGGAGAGTTTATGGGTTACACCCGTGTGCCATGATGTTGATCCGTTGAATGTTGAAACATGAAATATTTCTCAGAGTAAAGTCAGCAGCGCATCGATCTGTACGTAAAATACTTTTATTTCTGAAGCAACAGTATTAAACTTAAACAGGAAACAATTCCATCATTTTTACCTTATCGTTATACTTGATTGCTACAACATCTCCCTGTGTGAGACAGGCAAAACTCCTTAAAGCATTCTCCAGTCTAGCTTTTTTAAGGAATGATGTTTTTTATTTTATATTATATACTGTTTGGTAATTGTCCGTTTTATCTTCACAATTAAAAGGAGGATGGCCATAGCAATGCAAAGATTGAACAGCCTTAAAAGTCTATGGCTAAGCGCCATCAAGGGGATCAAAATTAGAATTTTGAGAGCATGCATCTTCCCTGTGGCTACACACGGATGTAAGTCGTGGACTATCTCTCAGTCCTTAAGAAGGAGAATAGGAGCTTTTGAGCTGAAATGCTATAGAAAGATTCTCAGAATATCTTCGACCAAAAAAAAAAAGAGAAGTACTGATATCTTGAAAGATCTGAACATCAAGGAAGATTGGCTAATACACAGCATCCTGTCTCGGAAGCTGAAATATTTTGGTAATATCAAGCGCCACGGCGGATTTTTCAAAAAAAAAAAAAAAAAAAAAAAAAAAAAAAAAAAAAAAAGCAGAAGGCATGGTACCAGGAAGGAGGGGCAGGGGCCGACTGACACGAAGATAGGCACAGGATATAAGTGACTCCTTGAGTATGAAAGTACATGAGGTGGGAGAACTGGTAAGAGACCGAGTTTCTTTCAGGCAGACTGTGATGAGAGCGACGTTCTGCAAAGGACCTGCTACATGATAATGATGATGATCTTCCCATTAAAACTTTGTTAACACAAAATGTTTGAGGAAAAATCCTAGTTAACATCAACAAAATTTGTTAACACAAAATGTTTGAGGAAAACTCCTAGTTAACATCAACAAAGTTTGTTGATGTATTATTATTACTCATAGCATCATCCCCATGTGGGATGCAATTTTTTATTTTCCTGAAGCCCCACCCTGGCTTTTATCGGGGGCCCTAAATATAACCGGGCCTTAAATATGGCCTAACGGTTGAACAGGGTGTCCGGGACCTCCACGGGTGATCCCCATCCGCATGGTGGCACTTTGTGTCACCTGGTATTTATCGCTTGTGTGATGTCCTGGTGGGGTACAACTTACAAACCTTGATGTATTATTACTAGCTCCCATTTAGCACATATCTTTTTTTAAACACGAACTCGATTTTGGGTTCCCTTGGCCCATGTTAAAAAGATGTTACTGTATACCATTAGGAATGCCGCACAAGAAACATCTGGTAACCTAAAAGCACTAGCATGTCGTAGATGCATTTTCAGGGCTAAAATTAGTCACTTTACAATACGGCAAAGGCATACGTGTGAATCCTACTGCAAATATTTCTTCTTCTTCTTCTTTATCATCATCATCGTCTTCTTCTTCTTCTTCTTTTCTCCTTCGCATTCACCGGTTGTTAGCTCCAGCGGAATGTTCTGGTTGGTCATCTAAGTCTGGACTTGTTCCAGAACTTGACTTTTGCATGCACATGCGTTTTACAGATATGCTTATCCTAATGCTGACTGTTGGTTCCTCGCCTCTTAGGCAGATGCACTCTGACTTTTAAGGATATAGCATAATATATCCCTCGTCCCTATGTGGAACGCAAATTTTTTGTGTGTTTTTTTTTTCTAGTTGTAAAGCCTGTATCCGCTGTCGTCAGGGGCCCTAAATAGAACTCAACGGTTGAACAAGGTTTCTGGGACTTGTACCCGAGTGATTTTCATCCGAATGGTGGCACTTTGTGTCACCAGGTGTTTATGGTTCGTCATGCGGTCCTTCTTCTTCTTCTGCCTTTCTTTCCCCAAATGGAGCATAGGCCCTCAACCAACTCACACCAAGTCGTTCTGTCCTTCGCTATTACATGGAGCTCTCCCCATGTCCTCCCTATCTTTCTAACTTAATTCTCCAGCTCTTTTCTCCATGTGTTATTTTGCTTTCCTTTATTCCTATGCCGCTGTGGGTTTCAATACAAAGACATTCCAGTTATGCTGTTCTCCGGTTTTCTCAACGTGTATTCTATCCAACACCTGCGTCTTTTCCACTCTTGGGCCACTGGAGTCATGCGGACTTGGTGGGGTTGAAAGTCGGTCAGAAAGTCAGTCAGTCAGAATGTCAGTCAGCTAGTCAGGATCTAGCGATTGTAAAGGATACACAGCTTTAGGGTTGGTAATATCCAGAAAATCCACACTCTGTGGTTGGAATTTGGCGTACGTAGCCACAGCAAGTGAGACATTATCCACCTGCAGCAGGTCTCCTTGCTCCAAACACAAGTTGCGCATCATCTGTACACACAACATTCGACATGAATACAATATTATGGTTATAACTTGATAATATTTATCACCAAGTCTTTCCTTCTGGTGGTATGCATTAATTTCCTTCAAAATAGCTTTAACAGCTCTTGCATTGGGTCAGTCACAGCAGACGCTGTTCACAAACCAGGGGTACAACTCCATGGTCCCCATGGATTGGTGGTTGCTCTCTACTACTAGTAATAAAAGAAAATACTGATAATCTTAAGAAGTTAATAACTAGTGAAATTTATTGTTTTTGTCATGAAAAAGTTACTCTTTTAGTTATATAAACTGTTCCATAAGTAAAAAGTAAGTAAAGTAAATGACCATTTTCCACGCCTTTAGGCGTATAGGGCAAGACCTATATTTTTATAAACCATCGGCACAAGATGGGTGATGTGGTCAGCATCACACCGGCCGCCTCTACTTCCCGGGCCTGTACCCGGTACCCACTCAAGGCTGGGTCGATCTGGCAGCCAAGGTCATTTTTGAAAAAAGTCCGGCTACTCCAGGAAGCGAACCCACGACCTTCCGATCCGCGACTCCCGTTCCATAAGTACTAAACAATGAAATCGCAAAAGTAGATAGAATTTCAAATAGAAAAAAGAGTTAAGTCTCTTTATTTAATGAGTTGTGAGCCCTTTGGCTCGGTACTATGGATATCGCAATCCTTCAGCCTTGATTCCATGACAAATACGGTCACTCTGGGAGAGATATGTGGCATTTCTGCCTACCTCCGGGCGTGAACCCGGACCAAAAGGAGTTCGTCACCCGGTCACCGCGCAGCTGGTTTAAACAACTTATCTAGCGCGCTGGACTTTTTTAAGGTATAAATAGATCAAATAAAGTCATTAAAAAATAATGCTAATAACGTTAAGAAATGGTAAAACAGTGGTTTGAACTGATTTTACCACCCCACCACCCAAAGGAAAGAAATACTGTTAACGTTTTTGGATTTTGTTTTGTTTCTTTCACGCATCCATTTCATTTCAAGCATCTCTCAAGCATATATTTGAGCATCCATTGTTTCGACAACATATTTAAAACATTTTTATAAAGACACTTTTTTCCCCAGTTAGTTGACCTTACTTGTGTGTGTGTGTGTGTGTGTGTGTGTGTGCGCGTGCGTGCGTGCGTAGTTGATTTGATTTGATTCAAGAACCGACATCACAGCACTCGGGGCATTCACATAAGCGCTCAGTCCCCGTCTTTAGCAGCCAGCGAAGAGTTCCGATACTAATGGTGCCAGTAGCATTCTAATTAAAACTTGCCTTTCCTCTGAACCTCTAGCATCTGTCAGAACCCTTCATCACCCCTGCATCAATCTCACCAGACTGTGGTGATCCATCTGCTCCTCCGAACTGTACACGCTCTCCCACAAGGCACTAACCACGTCTGCCTTATCATGCGTCGGCTCTGTGGCTAAGTCGATGCGAACGCTTCGTAATGCCGGGGTGCCGGGTTCGATCCCAGCTGCGGGTCAGGCGCCTTGCGTTGGTTTCGACAGTAGTATCAAGAAGCCGACCATTCAGATGCAATGACAAACTAAAAAGTAAAGTGAAGTTCCCTTTTCACGCCTTTCGGCGCATCGGGCATATGGGCAGAGCGTCCCATATTTTTACAGACCGTCAGCACACTGTGGGTAATGTGGTCAGCATTACGCCGGCTGTCTTTACTTTCCCAGGACAGCCCATCCTGGTACCCATTTTAGGCTGGGTCGACCTGCGACGTCCCATACCACAGAAACTACACAACAGCCAGTGGCTGCTGTGGTTGGTTCTGCAACGTCCTGTAAAAGATACGCAACTAACTAACCTAACCTTATCATTCATCAGTATTTTGTAAGTGTCTCCCCCCCCCCCCCTTTCCGACAACCCCCCCCCCCCCCCCGAAACAATAAATATATTTTAGACTCTCCTATGACATACCCAGTAAGGAAGAAATGCACGACCTTCATCTGCAACAAACTCTAAAACTCCACAGTGTGTTTCCTTGTTTGTTTTTCTGTTGGTTAATCTAAACAACATTGGATACTGGATGTTCAGTCGTGCTGGAAACATAAGGAAAGAGTTTATAGTATTTTTTTTTTTTCCTATCACAAACAGTAAATGTTAGTTCTTCTTTTTCTTCATTTCTTTAGTTCCCAGTGGAACATAGGCTTTCGACCCACTCGTACAATGCGTTAAAACTCAAAACATTGTTGTCTTTTTTAGCTGAAGCTTTTGACAAGATGGGTGTTGTCAGATCCATGACCGGCCTTATTCTTAGTTACCACGTATGAAATACAGGGCCGTACCGTACTACATATAATACAGAGACTCGGCCGCATCGGGCAGCACCGTAAGGGGCGGCGTAAGCAGCAAAATCAATACATTCTTTTTTAACCTTAAGGGGCGACATTTCGAAGACTTGCATCATACAGAGAAAATCTACAACACGGCCATGGTGACATGCTTGGTAGGATGCAGTGCTTGTCTTCTTTGATCCTACTAAGTCCCTCATAAAGTTAATTACAGGCTATGATACTTTTCTAGTAAATACCCATGTGACAGCCTTTAGTTGGTAATTTTGTTCCATTTTTGATTAGTCCTGGTAATGCCTAGATCAGGCCTAGAACATTCTGCCGAGAATATTCTGGGGTACAGGGTAATAAGCAGGCTGACAGATTGGCTGCTGCTCCTCTTCTGGGCGGTGAGCTACTTTACGATTAAGCTGGCAGGACTAAGGTTATCTAGGATCAAGTGACTTGAGTTGAGTCAAGAATTGAAATCACAGCACATGTGTGCTCCATCCTCATCTTCAGCAGCCAACGCAAAGTTTATGGTACCGGTCACAATCTGATTGTAAGTTCATCTTTGCCTTTCCTCTGAGTGTAGTGGGCCGGACATACCCTATGGTAAACCCAGGTGCCTCATACTCTCCAGGCCATAATAATCTTGTTTCTCTACTGATTCCATTGCTTGTTCTCAAAGGGTCTTGACCGAATCTGTCTTGTCATGTATCAATTCACCACCCAGTGGTGCAGATCGAGTCAATCTGTATGCCTGTTCATTGCCCAACACGCCGTCATGACCTGGAGAAAAGATCCAAAGTATGCTCACTACCTGTGACCTTTCCAGTGAAGCTTGCCACTCTGCTCGAAGCATCCCTGTCTTCACCTTTCTCAGCATGCTTTCAGAGACTGTTACAATTACGACATGTGTATGCATCTTGTTCTCTAGCCACCGGAGAGCTGCAGTTACCGCCTCCACCTCCATTCTCATGATATATGTTGTGGTGTCGTATGCTAGGCCATCTTTCACTAAAGATTTTCCATTGGCTTTCGATACGAACTCCCAGGCACTTCTCTTTCCTCTCAACACCGAACCATCTGTATAGATAATCAGATCACCTGAGCATGAATTGAAGGGATCAAGTGAATAGTGCAATAGATCAGGCAGAGTATCAATACCTCAAGAGACTGATTGAGCAGGGAGTCAGCAGAGGCTCTAAACTGTTTTCAGCATAGTGAAAAATACAAGTGGGCTTTGTGATCAGGTTGCAACCAACAACATGCGTATGGACACTCTTCTCTGGCTACCGAGGAAGGACACAGGTTACGTGTAGGAATACTCCGAGTGCAATGGCGTCAATTCTTGATTCGTTTTTTTTGTTACTTCTGAAGATATACTTTTCTTAACTCCTTCTGTCTCATTCAGTTGCTCTGTTCTGTCCTCTTTGCATTTGAATTGGATTCGTTGACAATGAAATATCTAGAACAAATGGAGAAAACATTACCAAGTGTATTGTGCTGAGTCATGTCATTGTAGTATGCCTCTCCTCAGATGAGACGGTTTTAGTGACAGTCTTTCATGTGCCACTAGTTTGTGAGCTGTGGTCGACTTCTTGGTACCAGGATAAACGGCTAAATAGCTTTTACATGTGATGCCTGAAAAGTGCATTCTTGGCATTAAGAGACGGGATCACCAAAGTATTAGAAAGAGTTAGTTAGTTAGTCGACATATTCTCCTCATTGCACGTCGAACTACTCAGTCCATAAATGCTCGGATCCCCTCCTCGGTAAATCCCGCAGCGTGTAGCGGCTAATGACACCAGTTATGTGTTGGTTTATTATTATTCTTTGGCTACCCGAGTAGTGTTCTTGTTTGGCGATACCCCGTTTAACATGTTCTTCTTGCAGTCTGAACTTGGTTGCAGATTCACAGTTCTCAGTTGATTCACGCAAACGTCTTACCTCTCTTAGCGCATTCAGTATATCAGCCTGGTTCGGCTTTCACAGTAGCCTTACCTGCAGACCTATCAGCTTGCTCGTTTCCTTGTACCCCCACATATCCTGGCATGAAAATTAAACAAATCCTTGTCAGTCGTGAATTCTGTAGAACCACCAACCACTGCCTTCGGACCCAGCCCTTCTCTATCTTCCTGAGCATACTAATTGAGTCACTGAGAAAGCATGCCCCAGTGAAAGTCTGTGTCTCTAGCCATGTTACTGCTTTAGTCACAGCCATGACCTCCATAGTCAGACTACCTGTAGTTACAACTAAATGTATTGGAAAAAGTATTCCAAAAAGTATTGGAGAGAGCAGGTATCAACAGTTTTGACAATGTTTAATCACTAGTGACTGAGATGACTGTGAAGGGATAAAGGGAAAAATGATTGCAAATAGATTACGAGCAGAGCGTCTGGGAACAAGTAAGTTATAAGGCCATGGCAACTGTGAACATGAAATACCAAGCTCTAATTGTGAAAGACTTTCTTAACGCCAGCAGGCCTTGTTAGTCACACTCGCATTTGTCATGGGCTGCGATTGTGAGGCCTCCCTTAGCACAACATAGCCCTATCGACTGGAAAGACGGAAAGGTGCCAACAAAGTGTGTGAGCTAAGGAGGGGAATAAGAGCTCTGCAGCTCAGTCTCCACAGAGATACTTCATAAAAAGTGTGAAAGAAACTTTCTACATCAACTTCATTTTTTGATTCGCAAACTTTAGAGGTTGATATAATTGAGGGACTATCGACTCAAGCCCATGCTTGTATTCCAACAACTGCAGAAAACTGGATTACGAGGCATGGTGAAAGATCACAGAGCCGATGGATCAACACTAATAACACATTACGGTGATCCAGGCCCACATTTCTCAGATCAACACACCTGGTAATGAGACAGTTGCTCACAACATATCGTGGAAAGGTGCGAACCAGCAGAAGGAACAAACAACACAGTTCTTCTATAGACCCAACAAGGGATAAGATCCATCAGAGAAGACTCCAGAATGATTTTTTTTTAAAGTTAAAAATGTGCTTTATGCTGCTCAGATGTCATGATTATTTGTGTTCTGAAAGTACTTACTCAACTGGTCCAGTGCAGATGGAGGCATGATAACTGTGAATGATTGGGGAAAAAATGATAATCCGTCTTTCATCAACAAGAAAATATTTTTTTTTTTAGAGTTCAAAGTTAATCATAACACATTTCAAAATGAGTGCCTGTACAGAATAGCACTAGATATAACTTAATAACTGTCCCAATATGGGACACAATTATTCCTGTTTTTAAAGCCCTACTCCGGCTGTTGCCGGGGGGCCCTAATATAACCTAGCCTATAGGCTAAACGGGGTTTCTGGGACCTTTCCTCGGGTGATACTCATCCGAACGTTGGCACTTTGTGTCACCGGGTGTTTATTGCTCGGTGTGATGTCCCGGTAGAGTTGAACGTTTGTCAACCACAAGCAGTACAACACTAATGTTATAGAATCCCTAAATGTCGAATTTAGGGAGAGCGCTAAATAAATTACTGTGAGGAAAAGATGCTGGCTCTGTATAAGACACATACTTAGAAAACCTGTTAGCGTACAACTATTATATTCCGCAACTGGAACTGACAAGAAGAAATAAAAAGACGGAGACTTAAAAACAGATAGAAAAGAAAGATAAGATGAACAATATGGAAAAGAAGTAGAGAGATGCAAGAGATGACAAAGGGAGGGACGATTTGGTGGAAGTTGTTTACCCGCCTATGCTCCAGTTGGGGATACAAGGCAGAGGAAAAAGCAAAATATCTTCATTGTCATCAACGACTCAAACTACATTTTTTTTTAAAATAAAATTACAAATCTTGCATTTCATAATTCGGCTCTTCAAGCTGTATTTTTGTTTTGGCTCTTTAGATAATTTGTTTATTGTAAACAACTGTACAATGAGGGAGCCGTGGTGGTGTAGATGTTGGCGATCGTCTTCCGGCCCAAAGGTCCCGGAATCGAATCAGCATTGAGTCGGAGTTTTAGGGATCAAAAATGACCTTGGTTCCCAGGTCAACCCAGCCTTTAATGGATACCAGCTCAAGTCCTAGGAAATAAAAGCGTCCGGTGTAGTGTTGACCACATTACCATCGAATGCTGATTTCTCTGCAAAAATAAGAGTCTAGTATCACATGCACGATGCGCCATTGTCTTGATAATGGCTCTGTATCTTCACTGTACAATATTTTATTTAGACGTGTCTTTAACGCTTGATAAACTAAACACCGCTTCTGGCGCATAGAAAGATACCTCTGTCAACCAAAGCAAATCTCATAAGAACGTTACTTTTTGGCCGACATTGTGCTTCCAGATCGTAACAACAGAGATGAGATGTTTTATGAGAGCTGCCAGTGTGACAAGAACAGAAAATATCAAGAATAAAGAAATTTGAAGAAGAATAGGATTCAAACCACTCATACAATTCATTAAAGAACAACATTTGAGATGGTCTGGCCATCTGACGAGAATGCCCTGGCACTAACTGCCACAGAGAGCCACGCTGAAGAAATATAATAACCACAGAGCAAGGGGAGGACCACGCAAGAAGTGGAGAGACATCATCAGGAGCAACCTAACAGAAATGAACACCAACTTGTACAATGTATTGGAAAAAGTGCCCAAACGATCCTTACATCCCCCCCCCCCCCAAACACCTTGATGGGGTAAATGGTGAACGAGAAGAAGAAGAAAAAGAAGAAGAAGAAGAAGAAGAAGAAGAAGAAGAAGAAGAAGAAGAAGAAGCAGAAGAAGAAGAAAAAGAAGAAGAAGAAGAAGAAGAAGAAGAAGAAGAAGAAGAAGAAGAAGAAGAAGAAGAAGAAGAAGAAGAAGAAGAAGAAGAAGAAGAAGAAGAAGAAGAACAAGAACAAGAAGAAGAAGAAGAAGAAGAAGAAGAAGAAGAAAAAGAAGAAGAAGAAAAAATAAGATAAACTTAATAACATACAGCAAAAACGATAGTAAATCCCGAATTTTGTTTCCCGAAGTCAGTGTAATGTAGTGCATGATGTACCAGGGCAGAAATCTAGGTTCAGTGCCATAATCTTCGTCATCCCCCTTGTGGGATGCAATTTTTCGTTATTTTGAAGCCCCACCCTGGTTGTTTCCGAGGGCCGCAATATAAGCTAACCCTTGAACGCGGTTTCTGGGACCTCTCCACCGTTGATCCTCATCCGTATGATGGCACTTTGTGTCACCCGGTGATTATTTCTCTGTGGAATGTCCTGGTGGGGTAAAATTTACCTACTTACTTAGGTTCAATGCTCAGTTGTGACGAATGTAGGATATTTACCACATAGCTAGCAACAACTGAAAATAGTGATAATACAATAGTTACTTTTCCCTTTGTGTGTATAGCATTCACACAGCTAGCAATAACTGAAAATAGTGATAATACAATACACTTACTTTTCCCTTTGTGTGTATAGCATTCACACAGCTAGCAATAACTGAAAATAGTGATATTACAATTCACTTACTTTTCCCTCCTCTCTCCACATCCTCCCTGTTTCCAAGTATACTGGCACTGTAACATTTATATGTTGCTTTAAATGTCCTTCCAGCAGAGAAGTCCGAAAAGGAGTTGAAACCAAACTGAAATTAGCATTAAAAAATACATGATTTTTGTCCTTCTTTTTCTTTGCGTTCACCGGATGTAAACTCCGGTCTTGGTTGCCTGCCCACATCTGGACCTTGATCTTGTTCCAGAATTTGAGTCCTTCGTGCACATCCGTTTGATAGATGTATCTTATTTATATACAAACTGTTATTTCCTTGTTTCTTAGGCCTCAAAGTAATCACCCCTAATAAGTAGACTTTTACATATTTTTCTTTGTGGGCATAGGATCTTCCAGCGTCTCTTGGTATCTGAGTAATCTCTTGAGGCGGCGAGGGGGCGGCGGCTGAGGGCGTGGATCCTATTAAACCCTCCAGACTCCGACATCTCTGGTTATTGTATGGTCTGCTTGAATTTGCTAAACTCTAAATCATTTACAAAATGTAACCCCCCCCCCCTTTTTTTTCCCTCTTCGATCCTTAACGGCTAAAGGCACCGACATTTCCGTGTGGGTTACGGTGCTCCATTTTGGAGGGGAAAAACCCAGAGAATAGATCCACTGCCCTCTAACAACCATGTCGTAAAATGCGACTAACTAGGAGTGTTTACTTTGAAGTCTGAGCCCATATACCGGAAATACGAGGAACCAGGGGTCTGCTTACAGTTAAGGCAGATTTGTAAAACAGATATATATGCAAAACTCAAGTTCTGGAACAAGACTAAAGTCGACTAACAAACAAAACTTTCTGCTGCAATTTACAGCTGGTGAACGCGAAGAACGAGAAAAAAGAAAGGCACTGAAAGACAGCTGAAATATCAGGATTCAGCGACAGAAATAACTTTTAATAATAATTATCTGTGTATTATTTAAACACAGTACACTTATTTCAGTTTAAATTGTCATCGCTACACACTTACCATCTTACCCGGAAGTCTAAATTAACAGAAAACTGGCCTTGGGTCTCAGGTGAACCTGGCGTAGATATGTACATGGAAATTTCCTGGGAAGTAAGGGTAGCTGGTGTGATGTTGACAATATCAGCCACCAAGAGATGAGTGATCTATGAAAATATAGCCTATATTATAGGTCTAACGCTGCAGTATTAGAAACACCCGCTCTCCTAGCAGATTTGGCCGGCAAGCTGGACGGCGTCGGCCGGCTTAGTGGGAGTTCTGTCCCTTGGCCGCACTCACAACCAGTCGCGGAAAAAGTCACGAATCAAACAAGACAGTGAGGTCGACATCAGGGCTGCCAATGCTTGGTTGTGTCCCCCAGATCTGGGTTTTTCTTTTGACGCTGCGGGAAAATCATGGGGGTGTTTGTGTGTGTGTGTGGGTGTGTTGCCGATCTGTAAGCTTTAATTATAGATAAATTTGCGTGGTTAGCGGTTGGGTTAGGGTTAGCGGTAGGATTAGGGTTTGGGTTAGGGGTAGAATTACGATTAGGGGTAGCGTTAGCGTTACGGTTAGGGGTAGCGTTATGGTTACGGTTAGAGGTAGGGTTAGCGGTAGGATTAGAGTTTGGGTTAGGGGTAGGGTTAGGGGTAGGGTTAGGGTTAGGGTTAGGGGTAGGGTTAGGTTTTGCGTTAGATGTGACAATTGTGACGCCGTAGTTCCCTATAATCGCGCACAGTCGCACGCTATTGGCGTCATATTTGGCAGAGTTTCAGTGGCGCCACTCCCACAAGCATCAGATTGTCGGCCACTATTTCGACCTCCTACGTGACAATTTTCACATCTAACCATACCCCTAACCCTAACCCTACTCCTAACCCTCATCTTACGCAAACAACCAACCTACACGCAATAAGCAGCCCTACACGCAACCGTACGATGATAGGTAACCCTAGACGCAACCGTACGCAATCCTACACGCACCCGGATGATGATAGGTAAGTATGTCATTTGATTCGTGACTTTTTCCGCGACTTGTTTTGAGTTTGGCGAAGGGACATAACTCCCATAACTCTCACTAAACATGAAACACCGTGTATCCGATATGTCTTTGACTTTGACAATTTGTTAATCATTCAAAATGATCATGGCTATCGAAACGTACTTCACAAACAAATTAAAAAATATATAAAGAAAGGGAAACCTGACATGTATCATACCATAACGATGAAAGTTAGTGTATTGCGCTCTTGCTCAAACAAATTCTTGTTGGTCTAACAAGAACTCTTGGTTGTTGTGTGACGTTTGCTGGTTCACACAAAACCGCGGTTGCTACCAGGAAGTTAAGGTTAATTTAATTAGCAGTAATCTCCCCTATCTATCTATCTATCTATCTATCTATCTATCTATCTATCTATCTATCTATCTATCTATCTATCTATCTATCTATCTATCTATCTATCTATCTATCTATCTATCTATCTATCTATCTATCTATCTGTCTGTCTGTCTGTCTGTCTGTCTGTCTGTCTGTCTGTCTGTCTGTCTGTCTGTCTGTCTGTCTGTCTGTCTGTTGACTTAACATTCATAATACATCAATGTTGTCTCACAAAGCTGCCTAAAGTCAAAGGGCAAGATCGGATCACAAATACTGTGGTTCTTGATAGGGCAAACCTGCCTAGCATCCACACGATAATGAAGAATTATCAGCTGCGTATGGCTGGTAACCTAACCCAAATGCCAGACTATCGCCTCCCAAAGAGAGTATTTTATGGCGAGCCTCACCAAGGAAAGAGGTCCCAGGGAAGACAGAAAAAGCCAAATAAGAACACTCTCAAAACTGCTCTCAGTTCTTGGCATCAACACAGCGACGTGGGAGGCTGCTTCACAGAACCGTTATGGATGGCGTACATCCCTCTGCCATGGTGCATCAGCCTGCCAGGCAGCGGAGGTTGCACAGGCGAGAAACGGAAGTCTAGAAAGTAATGTATCGCTAATCCCACACCTACGGCGGCATCCACCTGTTGTCTGCACACTGCCCAAGAAATTTCCAGGCTCATATTGAACTAATCAGCCATCTTCGTACTCATATTCATTAATCATTACTACTTTGGATGAAAGGTGGTCTTCATCGCTCTTGATGGACGAACAACATTCAATACATCAATTACAATTACTGTTTGAAAGATGAGTGGAGAATAATCAATGACTGCACACTTAGTAAAGAATATATCTACATTGTTAATGATACAATGTTAGTGAGTTTGTCTAATTATTCATAGTACAATTTCTATCATAATCACAACCCAAATCAAAACAAAATGTGAAATAATACAAATTACATTTCTGTCATATAAATAATTACATGATATATGAATTTATAATAACAAACATATACTCGGAGAACCAAATTAACACTATATATCCCAATTAAAACCCAGAGGGTTAAAGAGGATATAATATAAAAAAAAAATATTACTGCTACATTTTCCAACGTACTGCGATCGAAACTCTCTGCTAGTTTTTTATCGCAGGTCGACCCAGCCTAACATGGATACCAGGATGGCTGTCCTGGGGAAGTAAAGACGGCCGGCGTAATGTTGACCACATTACCCACCTAGTGTCGATTGGTCTGTAAAAATATGGGTGCTCTTCTCATATGCCAGATGCGTCTTAATGCGTGAAAAGGGATCTTTACGTTATTTTTACGTCTACATATATCTAATGGTGCTGGTGGTAGTGGTGTGTGTGAGGGGGGGGGGATCCACTGCCTCTTTACATACATGTCGTAAAAGGCGACTAATAAATAGTTTCTGAATTCAGATATGTTAGGTCGAAAAGAAAGCCTTGCTGTAAAAGACACACCATATCCTAACTGCCTTTTTGAGATGAATAAGAATGATTGAAAACCCCGCATCTCTGTCCTGATAAAGTAGCGAGATAACCATCTTATCTGTCTACTTCTATCTGTGAGTGTTGATCAGTTCTTGTATATTTGTTTCTTGTATGTGGTTGTATTGGCGAAAGAGGAGAATACCCTGGACAAATAAAAAGAAAGGCAGAGGGAGACAGAGAGAAAATATGCTGGACAGTTGGACATCATCTCATGGAGGATTATCTGTATTATAAATGATTAAAAGTAGACGAGACAGAAGGTTGTAGATGATTACTAACTTCATGAAGAAAAGCTACGGTCTCGTGGTTTTCCCGTCTGTTTTACTACTGCCCGAACTTAGCACGGGGCTGGTGTCATAGCAACCTGTAGTTACTTAAAGAATTCTAGAGTTACTTCCCCTAATCAGTGATATATTGTTTATAGTATGGCGGCGCGTCGTCATAGCAATAGTACACTGTAGGACAAGTGATAGTAGAGATTAGAAGAAAGCATGTTATTATTTTACGCATAACATCATAAAACTACCTTATATAGTGCTCCTTTATAAATACAAAACATTTGAATAATTAAATACTTTCTTTAGAATGTCGACTTGAACTAGTAGAATGATTAGCCTCGCTATGGGCTATGGGCCTTAACTTTTCAGGTTGACTCGTCTCGTCTTGCCTTGAGCTCGAGTCTTGAGTTTTCCGCAGACAGTGCAGCTAGTTATACAGAACAGTCGAGTTTTTGGGTTGTCACTTTTTCTTTAGATAAAATATGAGCTTGCACAAACAGTGTTGAAACTTATGTTAAGAGATGTCTGGATGTATTTGATTTGTGATTCATTCCCTTCTGAGATAACAGAGGGAAAATGGACGACCCGAGGATAGAATGGCTTAGAGACCGTGTTTATGAAGCCTTAGACATCCAGGGAAACGAAGTATTCGAAGAACTGTTGGAAAGGGATGACGGAGAGTATGAACGACGTCTAGGGAAGTACTTAAATGACACACCTGAGGAGGGGGAGACAGCAATTCTTTTCTACAAAGTTGTTAGAGAGGAGGAGGAAGAAGTGGAAGTTGAATGTGGTATGTAGAATATATAATTGAGTTAAATTAGAGTTATATGTAGTTGATTAAGTGTTCTTTTGTATAAAACTAGACTGATTAAGGGCACTAGGACATCTTATCTCACAATCATTCACCATGCTATTTTGTTTTCTTCTTCTCTTTCTTATTCTTTCTTTTCTCTTTCTACTTCTTTTCTTTCTCTTGCTCATTTTGCTTATTCGTCTTCTCTATTTCTTCATCCTTTTCATTTTAGTTCAAGCAAAGCAACGATAGTTGTTAAATGTGCCCACAGCCTTCTATCTTGTGTACTGCTAACTGTAAGCGATATAAATGTTTTTCCATTCCATGCTAAACTGTCTGACTAATAACTAGTATTAATGAGATATTCTCAGAATATTACGACTCATTGCAGTTCTACAAACAGTTTTTTTAAAAATATACACCTAAACATAACCTACTAAACATACTGGAGGAAATGTCCTGGGAAATAAAGGCAGGATGTTAACAACATCACCCCTCAATTGCTGACTTTTTAAATAAAAATATGAGCAGCAAAATCAAAGTCCAGACGATGGACTTCATTGCACTGGATTCTATCCAATATGGCTGTCTCTCTCTGCCAGCGGTCTCCACACTCATGAAGTGAAAAATGCAGCCATGAAAGTAACAAACTTCAGAGCATCACACGAATGAACACAATGATCCCCAGGGGTCTCCACACTCTTAAAGTGAACAATGCAGCCATGAAAGTAACAAACTTCAGAGCATCACACAAATGAACACAACAATCCTCAGGGGTCTCCACACTCTTAAAGTGAACAATGCAGCCATGAAAGTAACAAACTTCAGGGCATCACACAAATGAACACAACAATCCCCAGTGGTCTCCACACTCTTAAAGTGAACAATGCAGCCATGAAATGAACCCAGGAACTTCAGAGCATCACACAAATGAACGCAACAATCCCCAGGGGTCTCCACACTCTTAAAGTGAACAATGCAGCCATGAAATGAACCTAGGAACTTCAGAGCATCACACAAATGAACACAACAATCCCCAGGGGTCTCCACACTCTTAAAGTGAACAATGCAGCCATGAAATGAACCTAGGAACTTCAGAGCATCACACAAATGAACACAACAATCCCCAGGGGTCTCCACACTCTTAAAGTGAACAATGCAGCCATAAAAGTAACCCACAAACTTCAGAGCATCAGGCAAACATTTTGACTACTTCACCACAGAGACCTCATGAGTCTAGAATAATATTTCTAATGTGCAAGTGGCTTTAAACCTAGTCTTTCACTTTTACTATCCTTGTAGTTCTCTAGTGTTATCTATCTCAAGCAAACCACTGGCTTCTTATTGTGGTTCATTCATTCTCATTATGTGTTGACTTATGTGCCTCCATTAAAGATCATATCTCTTGCAGTCCAGCAAATAATGTTTGATATTATAATATAATAATGCTTCACTATATGGTAATAACAAGAGGGGAAAAGGATGACAATTTGCTGGCCTCATACAAGTAGATGTAATGAAATTCAAAAGACTGGAAACATAGAAGTACTTGAAATAGAATCTAGAATACAGTCTAGAAATAAGGTAAACTCCAACCTTCAACATCTTTTTCTTAAAGTCCATGCTGTGTGTGGCGTTGGTAGTCATGTCTGTCCACAACCTTCTGGCTCATGGACTTTTGATCAACTCGGACACAGATGATCTTCCATGCCATTATGTCAAACCATCCTGCATCTGTTCTCTCTGTCTCCCTCTGCCTCTCCTCCCCTCCAACTTTCCTACCGTCACGATGTACTCCAGTTTTCTTCTTCTCATCATATAACCAAAGAATGTAGATTGTCTCTTTCTGATGTGGGCAATCAGTTCTCCTTGTATGTCAGTTTCTTTCAAAACGTCTTCATTACTCTTTTTATTTGTCCAGGGTATTCTCATCATTCGTCTCTAAAACCACATCTCCGCAGCTTCCAGTGAAGTTTTCACTAATTTACTAATTGTCCGTGATTCACATCCATATATCAGTATAGGATTTATACAGCTTTTAAGAATTCTCTTTCTTATCTCAACATATAAAATAATCAAATGCTCTGTTAAAAAAATAAAAAACAGATGACAAACAAGATTTACCTAAAAAGTAACCAGACATAGACTGTACACTAATTTGTTAACTCTTCCAGTTATAGTCCGCTCAGTGCTTCTTTATTTAAATGCTTTGTACATGATATACTTTTGAGAAAGTTCTCTGTCCCATTCTTTAGTTACTTTTATTCATTCTTTACTAGTTGTTACATTGACACATTGACCCCATACATGTGTAATCCTAACTCCTCAAAATTCGAAGATGGTTAGTCTAAAGTACAAAAATCTTTGGAGTAGGAAGTGTTATAGTTGCATGTGGTTGCATGTATAAGTTTAGTCACAAGGTTTTAATATATCCTAAGAAAAAAAAAACACATTCAATACAACTCACATTTTCAGGCCCAGAAACAGAGTGATTTCCCTTCGGATTCACGAATTGCCATGGCACAGGGCCTATCCTATAATGTGGGGGTGTCAGGCTTAGTATCCGCCTACCAACACACAGCATTTTACTAGTTATTCTCACCCACGAGCGATATCGTGTGTTGTATATTTCAGGATGTAAGTTCTTTTAATGATCGCAAAACATGCAGAACTAGGCCTAATCCCAAACCCCCTATGTCCCTCGGGAGAGTGCAGCACACCTACCACAACTGCATGTACCCTAGGCTGCACCACTGTGTGCAGCGTATATTATAGGCTGCATGCAGTCGTGGGACGTAAGCTACACCCTCTCGTGGGACATTATGGGGTTGTGGTTAGGGGCGGTTCTGCATGTTTTAGGACTGTATCACTGGCCAGTCAGTAAGCGTGACATCCCCGTAACATATGACAAGCCCTGCAACATGGCAGTTCATGAATGGTAAGGGAAGTCACTCTGTTTCTGGACCTGAAAACATGAGTTGAACCAAACATTCTGTATGCCCTAATTATAAATGAGATTACAACTGCTATAGACACACAGTTTATTAGTTTTATCTAAATTCTGCTTCAGATAAAACAAGGTAAAGTGGGTTATGAAATAGTTAACTGAAATAGTTATGAAAAAGATTTCTTTAAAAAAAAAAGGATTATTACATAAGGAGAGGCGATAGGCAACTTAGATGATGGTTATAGGTGTGGTAAGATGATGCAAATTTTAAGCATTCTCCCTAAGGATCTTAAGTACTGGACACCTGAAAGTGAAAGGCAAAAGGGTGCTGGAAGTCAAGGGTAACAAGATATCTGAAGGTCAAGAGGATACAAGGTACCTAAAGGTCAAAGGAAACATTACACTTCAAAATCAATGAGAACAGATACCCCAAAGTCAAGGAGATTGGTATTCAAGGGGTTAAAAGAAATCATACTGAGAAAATACATGTTATCAAACAAAGAAGTTTTACTTGTTAATGCCATTTCACAGAACCAGAAATCCCAGATATTGAAGCAGAAGAGGACCTTGGAGAAGGAGTTGAAGGGGATGGAAATGAAACAGCAGATGGAGATGAAGAGATTCAGGCACTGCCGACTTCAGATCCTGATGTAGATGCTGACACAGAACAAGACTCAGAATCTACAGATGTGGGCAAGAAAGGTAGGTAAATAGTCTTGTTTCCACAATAAGGGTTGACTACGGTGGATATAGGGCAGGCTAAAACTGTCTTTTGTAAAATGAAGAACATTTTATGCAATAAATCTGTGTCACTAGAGGTTAGAACAAGAATTCTTGCAAACTATATAGAGCACTGGTTTTAACATATGGTTGTGAAGCCTGAACAATTATAAACAAGCTGAAAAATATTTTGAGGCTTTGGAGATGTGGTTTTACAGAAGAATCTATAGAATTCCTTGCACAGCTAAGAAGAGTAACCCAGATTGTGAAATAGGCGAATGCTCCAAGGCAACGTATCACAAACATCAGAAAGAAACAGTCATCATTTTTTGGTCACATTATAAGAAGAGGGAAAATGATACTCTTTGTGACCACTGGAAAGATTTGTGGAAAGAGAGAGAGAGAAAGAGAGAGAGAGAAAGAGAGAGAGAGAAAGAGAGAGAGAGAGAAAGAGAGAGGAAGACAGTGCAAGAAGATTCTTGACAGCTTTTTATCATAGCATGGAGGGGTGTAAGCACACGAACTGATACACGCAGTTGCGGATCGCAGATTGTGGAGAGACTTGATCACCCACGCCAGTTGGCAAGGCACATGATGATGATAGTGATGGCAGTGGATATGACAAATGAAAACAGAGTGAAGAAATAAGAGAAATGTTTGGGCAACCACTAGTTTCAATGGTTATAAGACACAGAAGATGCTGGACACATCCTGAAACCAACAGAGAGTCACCAAACAGGCAATACAATGGGATATAAATGGATTAAGGAGGCAAGGATGCAATAAAGAAACTCCAAGAATAACATTGAGGAGAGAGGCTAAAGCTGCTGGACTGGATTCCATCCATGATATTGAACTGATCACACAGGATAGAACAGAATGGAGGAATAGACTGTGAGCCATGTCTGACATATAATGGCTTAAAAGGATAATGTATGAATGAATGAATGAATGAATGAATGAATGAATGAATGAATGAATGAATGAATGAATGAATGAATGAATGAATGAACAAACATTGAATATCCAACATGCCCTGTCTGTCGTCCTGGTTGTACCTTCTTTCTTACAACAGTTCATCAGCCACTTGATGTTCATCATCATTGTCATGTCTATAAGCATAGGCTTTCATGTTTCCCTATCTCTCACCCGATCACCAGAATCACAGATCAGGTCAAACAATTTTTTGTCTTGCCCCCATCCCTGCAGCCATACCATTCAGGTATTTATCACCTTGCCTTCCTGTTGCTCTATTTCCATTAACCTTGCCAGTTGTTACCAAGTTCTCAAGTCTTTTTCTTCTTATAACATGTCCAAAAAACTCTGACTGTCTGTGTCTATTTGTTATAATAAGTTTATGACTTTTACCTGTCTTGATGAAGACTGTTTTGTTGGTTTTTCTATCCCTCCATAATATTCTTTACATTCTTCTCAGAAACCACATCTCTGCCCAAGTAAATGTTTTTCAGATTGTTTGCTCATTGTCCATCTCTCGCATGCATATAACAACACAATTTCTTGATCATATTTGTATCGTTGTACACATTTTTCTCACTTGTCTAGAAATTTTAATTCCAGTATAGTTTAAAAATCTGTTCTTGAATTTAAAGAAAATGAAAATAATGACCACAGATAAAACTGGGTCACCCAGAAAAACAATAAATGATGAAGAAATTAAAAATGTCACAAAATTTGAATATCTAGGCTCTATTATAATTAGCAATGGAGACTGACAGAAATTAAAAGGAGGGTGGCCATAGCAAAGCAAAGAGTAAACAGCCTAAAAAGTCTATGGTTAAGCACCAGCGAGAAGATCAAAATTAGAATTTTGAGAGCATGCATCTTCCCTGTACCAACATATGGATGTGAGACTTGGACTATATCCCAGTCCTTAAGAAAGAGAATAGGGGCTTTTGAAGTGAAATGCTATAGAAAGATTCTCAGAATATCTTAGACAAAGAAGAGGAGAAATACTGATATCTTGAAAGATCTGAACATCAAGGAAGATTGGCTAATAAACAGCATCCTGTCTAATAAACAGCATCCTGTCTCGGAAGCTAAAATATTTTGTTATATCAAGCACCACAGCGGATTGGAAAAAATAATAACAGAAGGCATGGTACCAGGAAGGAGGGGCAGGGGCCGACCGACACGAAGATGGGCACATGATATAAGTGACTCCTTGAGTGTGAAAGTACATGAGGTGGGAGAGCTGGCGAGAGACTGAGTTTCTTTCAGGTGGACCGTGATGAGAGCAACATTCTGCAAAGGACCTGCTACATGATGATACTTTAAAAAAAAAGATTGAATATTGAATTGAACTCATGTACTTAATGACATGTCCGGGGAAACAGATCCATGACCTTCAGAACATGAGACAAACACCTTGATCACTTGATCGCAGAGACCTGTAGCTGCAGAGTTAGAAATCACCTCCTGGCACTGTTTTATTGACAACATCTTTATCTCCAACATTTTGACTGTCCCATATTATTGCTACACAGGGAACCACTGATATCATACAAGTGTGTCTTAAAGGACCCCTTTTCCTTGCCTTTAGGTGTGTTGGGCATATAGGGCTATATTTTATAGACCAATCGGCATTTGGTGGGTGATGTAATCAACATCACGCCGGTCGCCTTTACTTCCCAGGACTGCACCTGGTACCCACTCAAGGCCATACAAGTGTGCGGAACCATATAATCTGAGAATCATTTGCTTGAGTTGAAACATCTTCTATTCTTCTTCTTAGCATTCAGCAACTGTAATTTTCTGCAGAAAGTTCTGGTTATTCATCAAAATCTGGACTTTGATCTTGTTTTGCATGCAAACCCATTATACATGGCTTATTCGTATGGGGACTGTTGGTTGCTCACCTGTCAAGCAAATGCACTCTGACTTCAAAGGAGAAATTTGAAGTTACCCTGGTAGTCACCTGATTTTGGTGAGCTTCTGGTCACCAAAAAACACACACAATGTGTCGGAAGAAACTATTTGCATTTCAGTTGAATTTATTCAGTTTGTGCTTCATTTTATGTTGATGTAACTCTGTAGTAACGCACCTGACGAGATACAGCGAAATATGTGTGGCAATAAATGGTGCAATGTTTTGTTTGTGTCCGCATTATTTAAAGAAACACTTCTAATTAGTCGCCTTTTACAACATGCTTATTAGGGGGGCAGGGGGGTCTGTTCTTTTTGTCCCCATAATGAGGCCCTTAACTCTTTCAGTCTCAGGAGGTTTAGCATCAGAGGCTCAAGGGATAGTCAAGAGAGTCATAAAATCAGTGCATGTTGCGTTCGCACAGCTTCTAGGTAGGAACCTATGAATGCATGGTGTAATCCTTGGGACTGAAAGAGTTAAATCCACATAGGAAAAGTTAGCACACAAAAATATCTACTTTTCTAGTCAAGGTAGAAGGTACTGAGATAGCTAGCATGTTGCTATTCTAAAGGTGGTATGAGCAGGAGGGAAAAAAGTATCAATAATTGATGAGCTACTGTTGAAAAATTGATTATGGGTTGATTACAGTCAAGTATCAACTTTATTGCACTGCAGAGCTGCTATTTAGAAAATCATTCATAGTAAAAGTAAAAACTATACTTTGCTTCATTTATTTGCTCCACTATCAAACAAGCATTAGGTAATATTATTAGACAGTAAATAAATTATAGAAGGCCTGACCAGTTTTTTTTTTTTTTTATTCATTAAAAATGTTAATTATTATGTTCTCTCTCTCTCTCTCTCTCTCTCTCTCTCTCTCTCTCTCTCTCTCTCTCTCTCTCTCTCTCTCTCTCTTTCTCTCTCTCGTTTTTTTTCTCTCTCTCTCTGTGTTCCTGCCTCTTCCTCTCCCCTTGTCTCTTGTGCCTGTAGGAAAGAAAAAGAAACCAGCCAAGGATGGAGTTCCAAAAACAGAAAAGACCCCAGAACCCCCAGCTACTTCAGATGTTCCTGACCAGCCTGAAGAAAATGGAAAGGAAGAAAATGGAGAAGAAAATGAAGATGATAATCTGGAAAGCATGCCAAAGACTGTAAGTGAAAGTAGCAGTCTTGTGTGTCAGAACTATAAAATCCAGGGTAACAAGAGAAACGTTCACATCTATGTCATCATTAACATGAGCTTCACTCTGGCCATTAAATATCCTGGGAAGGAAACGTTTGCATTTAAGCTGTCGATTGGTAGCATGGCCATTGTCATTCTCTTCTTCTTCTCAGTGTCCAGCGGTTGCAAACTCTAGCAGAAAGTATTGGTTGTTCATCTACTTAAGGACTTTGGTCTTGTTCCAAAGCTTGAATTTGGTGTGCACTTCCATTTTACAGATCTAATTTATGTGTAAGCAGACTGCTGGTTCCTCACCTACCAGGTAGATACTTTGACTTTAAAGAAAACACCTCTAATTAGTCATCTCTTATGGTGGGGGGAGGGAAGGGGGAAGAGTAGGTCTGTTCTTTTTCCCCCCAAAGTGGAGCCCCACAAACCACAAGGGAGGCTATTTTCATTCCATGTAGATGTATAATGTCTTTATGCCACCAGTCCATCTTCTCTTTGGCTGCTCTCTCACTCTTACATCCATTGGTTTGTTTTTAATGTTTTTCAGTGTTGCAGCTGTGATGGTACTGCTTATGGCTTCATTGTAATGAGATAACAAAATTATTTGATCTTAACCAAATTATTTGATCTTTTGCTTCCTAATGAATTTGGGGCAAAGTACTGTTCCTACGAAAGAACTACAGGCATTGAGAGATACAGTGGATGTAGAAAGTGATAAAATGGGGCTCAGTTTGAAAAAAGGAAGATAGAAGTAATGGTGATTTCCAAGAAAAGAATAGTGCCTAAATCTATAATAAAAGTCGAAGGGGTTATTTGAGGACAAGTACAGAAATGTAAGTATCTAGGCACATGGATAAGATCCGATGGAAGATGTATCACAGAGATAGAGAACAGAATAGGTCAGATGAAAACTGACTTTTATTAAATGAGGAACATTTTGTGCAATAAATCCATGCAATTGGAGGTTATGAAGAGAATTTTGGAATGCTATTTAGAGCCAGTTTTAACATATGGCTGTGAGTCCTAGACAATTCTTAAACAAGCTGAGCAATATCTTGAAGCCTTTGAGATGTGGTTTTACAGAAGAATCCTTAGAATTTCTTGGACAGCTAAGAAGAGCAACCCAGATGTTTTGAAACAAGGGTATGTTTGAAGACAACTCATCACAAACATCAGAAAGAGACAGTCATCATTTTTTGGTTATGTTATGAGAAGAGAAAAACTAGAACATGTTGTGACCACTGGAAAGTTCTGTGGAAAAAGAGACAGAGGAAGACAGCAAGTAAAGGTTCTTGACAGCTTTTTTTTTTCATGGCACGGCAGAGTGTCAGCACATGAACTAATACATGCAGCAGTTGCCGATCGTGGATTGTGGAGAAGCATGATAGCCCACACCAGTCGACAAGGCATTTGATGATGATGATTGTTCCTGCAAGTCTGATAGTATAGTTTATCATACTCTCTTGGATATTTAAGTTTGCAGATTTCCTCAAACATCTTTCCTCACAAATGTTAATTTTACACAAGTAATCTTTGATAATGTCAGAGTCTGGTGTCAATATGCTGTTTATAATCTGTTTCTTGTTAAGAAAATCTGAAAACTAGAATGTCTTTACACTGGAACCCACAGGGGCATTGAAATAAAGGCAGACTAAAAAACACCTGGAGAAGGAAGCTAGAAAGTGAAGCTAACAAGATTGCATTTTAATGAATATATTCTCAGTAGTTAATATGTATTTCTTGTAAGAAACACATGTTCATTTTCTTTTTATAACATGGCACAATATTTTAATATGCCTGTTTTTAATTACTGAATATATTTTTATAATATTACTTGATTACTTGCTTGTTACTGGTTAACTGTGTTGACATACTACCACATGGGTCCTACCCATCTGTGCTCAGTCCTCCGATGCAGCAGCCATCTCATTGTGTCCATGCTCACAGTACCCTGCAGAAGTTGACTGGCATATCCTCTTTTTTTACCCGGTGACCGTTTTCTGTCCGCTCTTTCTCATTTAATACCTATTTCCAACAGGCGGAGGTACATCATCTCTTCTTTTTCTTGATCTAATTCTTCACATTCCCCGGCTGTAAACTCCATTGGAAAGTTCTGGCTGTTTGTCCACTTCTAAACTTTGGTCTTGTTCCAGAGGTTGAGTTTTGCATGCATATACATTTCACAGATTTGGCTTATTTGTATGCAGACTGTTTGTCCCTTGCCTCTCAGGGAGGTGCACTTTCACTTTGAAGGAAACACCTTGTACAAAATGCTTGTTGTGGGGGTGGTGGGGGGGGGGGGGGCATTTGGTCCATTTTTTTAATGTTTTATTTTCAATCTAGTATTAACAGTATTTTCTTTTTAGAACACAGATTTACCAATGATAATCAGGATCTTATTTATACATTATCCGACTTCTTCAAGTGAAATTTACTGTTTGAGTGTTGAATTATGAATCAACATCATAGCACTCGGGACACACTCATAAGTGCTCTATCCCCATCTTCTGTAGCAAGCAAAGAGTTCAAGTTTTGAGTGTGTGATGTTAAACATTTTCAATTATCTGCAAGTGTAAAAAAGCTTATGCGTTTATCTTTTCAATTTCTAGAAAATCATCATTCAGAAAGTGTGGCACACTTATCTATACATGTGCTATGAACACATGCCAGAAGAAATATCTGACACCTTGTGCATCTACTTTCTTCGCAACACAACCGGCATGGTACCTCTGCCTTCATCACTTGAAGAGGCAGAGGAGATACTCCCATCATACTTTGAGTATAGTTTACTAAATGCTCACTCGTTAGTCATGTTAGAGCAGATCATCCGAATGGTAAGTACTTTATCTCAAAAGGATTTTCCTGATTAATTAATTTCTGCTTTTTTATTCTTAAATATGAGAATAAAATTTTATTTAAAAATAAAATAAAGCATGATTTCCAAGATGTTTGTTAATTAAGATTGATAAATAAACAAAATACATATTTACTTTAAGAGAAGTTATGGAACAGTATGCAGAAGAAAAATATTATTTCAGGACACAGGATGGCCCCTTTGCAATACCCAAAGTACATCTAGTGACCATTTAGTAGTATGTACATGTGCAACAGCTCGTACAAGATGGTCGCAGCACTGTTAACATTCACCATGGAAGAGCATCAAGGTGTTATTCTATTTTTTTTGGGGGGGGGGGGGGGGGGGGGGGGGGCAAAGGGTTCAAACCTTCTGAATTTATCCAAGAATGCAGGTTAAAAACGCAGACAGTTTTTGTGTGACAGAGGAAAGTGTATGAATGGGTGGACAAATTTAAAAATGGAAGGGATAACTACGGTGATGAAAAGTGGAGTGGGAAACCTGTTAGCGTGGCAACTGAGACAGTGAAACAGCAGTTAGAGCAGTGAATTCATGGCAACAGATGAGTCACTCATGATGAAATTGATGTAAAACTGGACATGAGTCATGGTGCTGCATACAAAATTGCTCATGATGACTGCAGGTAAAGGAAAGCGTGTAGCAGATGGGTTATAAGGCAGCTGTCCGATGAACAGAAACACACTAGGCAGACAATTTGACAGGAGCATTTGGACCATCATGCCTGGAAAGGAAATGCTTTTCTCTATCGCACTGTGACAGGTGATGAGTCCTGGGTGCACCATTATGAAGCAGAGAGCAAGAGACAGTCGATGCAGTGGAAGCTCCTGCCTCACCACCATTGAAAATGTTCAAGACATAGGCTTCAGCTTGGAAGGTCATGCTAACCGTCTTTTGGAAAATCAGTATATCACCTTATTTCCAGAAAAGGGGTAAAACTGTGATTAATGCTCATTAGATTGACATGTTAGCAAACAAGTTAAAGCCTGCGACCCAATCAAAATGCCGGGGTCATAGATCTGCAGATGACAATGTAGTGATGTTGGTGGTGCGTACCTGGTTATAGGTCACACCCAAAAACTTCTACTTGGCAGGCATCCAGTCTTGTGGAATGGTGGAGTACATGTGTTGCCAGGCAGGGAGACTGTCGAGAAATATGACACAGAACAATTTTGTTACAGTCGCTTGTGAAAATCTTAGTGATGCAATTGCCTTTACTTACTGACTTCCCCTTGTATATAAGCCAACAACATAATGATTGATAAACCCCAAAATGATCAATTGAATAAATAACACAGATAATTAGATAAACCAACACTGAGTGATTGAAATACCACAATAAGATTAATAAATAAACTATCACAGAATAATAAATAAACTGAAACAGAATGACTAATAAACCCCAACAAGAATAATAGATAAACCAACAAAAAATGATTGATAAACCTCTAAAAGAATGATTGGTATACATCAGCAGGATGACTGATAAACCACAGAAAGATTGCTAGACAAACCAACACAGAATGATTAATAAACAACTTTAATATTCATATAGGCTATATACCACAACAAAGTATTGATAAACCACAATGACATTGACTGATAAACCAACACAGAAAAAACACATTTGACACAAAATGATGTATAAACCACAATACAATTGATAAATAAACCACACAGAATGATGGGTAAATCACAGTAAGATTGATGGATAAACCAACTGTGTGTGTTGATTCTGTAATGAAGTGAGTAGACATATATTGTAGATACGTCTAAGGTTGATGTATGAAGGTAACGCCTGAGTAGGCACTGTTGCGAGGTTTTTCTTCAAGACATCACAACATCTAGCTTGAGAATGGAGGTGGAGGTGGTAACTGCAGCTGTCCGGTGGCTAGAGAACAAGATGCATACACATGTCATAATTGTAACAGACTCTGAAAGCATGCTGAAAAAAGGTGAAGACAGAGATGCTTCGAGCAGAGTGGCAAGCTTCACTGCAAAGGTCATGAGTAGTGAGCATACTTTGAATCTTTTCTCCAGGCCATGCCAGCGTGGTGGGCAATGAATAGGCAGACAGATTGGCTGGATCTGCACCACTGG
Source organism: Candidula unifasciata (assembly GCA_905116865.2). Classification (NCBI taxonomy): domain Eukaryota; kingdom Metazoa; phylum Mollusca; class Gastropoda; order Stylommatophora; family Geomitridae; genus Candidula; species Candidula unifasciata. The sequence continues at coordinate 580,953 of CAJHNH020002225.1, read as the reverse complement.
GTGGTGAACTGATACATGACAAGGCAGATGTGGTCAAGGCTCTTTGGGAACAAGCAACGGAATCAGTAGAGAAAGAAGATTATTATGGCTTGGAGCGAATGAGGCACCTGGGTGTAACCATAGGGTCTGGCTGGCTCACTACACTCAGAGGAAAGGCAAGACAGACATATAACCAGATTGTGACCAGTACCATCAGTATTGGAAATCTGCGCTGGCTGCTGAAGATGAAGACGGAGCACTCATGGGAATGCCCTGAGTGCTGCGATATCAGTTCTTGACTCAACTCAACTCAACTCAACAAGACCAGATGAAATGGTACATGAAGTGAGAGTCACCAGAGTCTTGAGAAGACCAGTGCAATAAATGTGAACTGCACATTAACTCAAACATCTGTTGTATTCATTCCTAGGCCACATCACATTGAGCTGACCAGTACTGACCAGCACTGACCAGTACTGGTGTTAGTTGTTTCTTTTGTAAGTCTATCACGTCTGACTTATGGATGGGTTTCTGTTGAAGCAATGTTGATGTTTTGGTAGTCTGGACTCAAGTCTGAACAATGCAGGGGCACAAGTAGATTGATTAATACTGTCAGAAAAGTATGTTGCAAAAGCGGGTGACCCAGGAATGTTTCTTTTGTGAGTCTATCACGTCTGACTTATGGATGGGTTTCTGTTGAAGCAATGTTGATGTTTTGGTAGTCTGGACTCAAGTCTGAACAATGCAGGGGCACAAGTAGATTGATTAATACTGTCAGAAAAGTATGTTGCAAAAGCGGGTGACCCAGGAATGTTTCTTTTGTGAGTCTATCACGTCTGACTTATGGATGGGTTTCTGTTGAGGCAATGTTGATGTTTTGGTAGTCTCGACTCAAGTCTGAACAATGCATGGGGCACAAGTAGATTATTACTGTCAGAAAAGAATGGTTCTGCATGGATGGTGCATTAAAAAAAATAAAAAGATTGTTTTAGAATTTATAGTAATTGAATTTAAGGGTGTTCTAACCATTAGAATTTTGTACTGGTAACACTAACAATGTTTTTGTTATCCAATAACAATTTCAGGTTTACATGCCTTTGTTGTCATATTACCAACACAAAAATGGAGGGGAGGATTTTGGTGCAGCAGTGAAAACTCCAGCTAAAATCACAAGTCGTGAGGATACAGGTTCTCCTGCTAGCAAAGTAGAGACAGGCAAACAAACAGATGCTGTAGAGTCCAGATCTAAAACTTTACTGCGGGATGAGTTTCTAATCAACATGCAAAAGTTTGCTTCAGCCATTGCCAGGACTTTGCAGCAAATTGAAGGAGAGGTGAGTGCAAAACATTAAACTTGCTTTGAACTTGTTTGTACTTTTAGAGATGTGAGTCAGAAATATGGCTACATATTCAATCTCAAATTTAATTAAGTGATAGAATTATGTCCATGGAAATGTGACTTTTTGGAAAAGCAGTTTTTCAAACTAACAATATTCAGTGCAACTCAGTCAGTCAGCATGTCACTCTCTTCCTGGCACGCCTGAAAGTCTCTCTTTCTTTAGCCAATTCTCCAGCCCTGTGTGCTTTTCTAGCCAAGGCATCTTCAGTATCTTGTATCCACCTTCACAGAGATTGGCCTCTGCACCCCACATCACCGTTCTCTCCAGACCACCATGGAACTTGAGATATCCAAAATACCTCAGTTTTTGAGAGAGGATGCTGTTTATGAGCCAGTTCCCCTTGATGTTCAGGTTATTCAGGATGTCGACGTATTTCTTCTTCTTAGTCCACAGCATTCTACAAATATTTTCTGTAGCATTTAAGTTCAAAGGCTCTCGTTTTCTTTTTTCAAAGACTCCAAGACTCAAAAATATCATTTTAACTAGCTTGCAGGTGCTATACCATAGGTTCTTCATGCTGTTTAGCTTCTGCATTGTAAAAATCATCATGTAGCAGGTCCTTTGCAGAACGTCGCTCTCATCACAGTCTGCCTGAAGGAAACTCAGTGTCTCTCCATCTTTCCCGCCTCATGTACTTTCATACTCAAGGAGTCACCTATATCTTGTGCCCATCTTCATGTTGGTCGGTCCCTGCCCCACCTTCCTGGTACCAAGCCTTTTGCTATTATTTTTTTTCCAATCCATCATGGTGCTTGATATGACCAGAATATTTAAGTTTATGAGACAGGATGCTGTTTATTAGCCAATCTTCCTTGATGTTCAGATCTTTCAAGAAGTCAGTATTTCTCCTCTTCTTTACAGTAAAAATAGAAAATACAAATACAGCATTAGTTTTAAACTAGCAGTGATATATCTGACACATCTTGTACACGTCACATTATCTGACTGACTGACTGCAGTGGAGCAAAGGCCTTTAATAAATTAAAATAAGCCATTTTATAAACTGAAGTGTTCATGCTTGGTTGTATTTTGCAGCCAAATTTTTCTGTGCCAACTATATTTAAAAAAAAAAAAATTATATATATATATATGTATACACACACACACACACACTAAAAGGTACATAAGCAAAGCAATATTTAAAACAATAATACAAAGTACATAACTGTTTAAAAAAACCATTACACGAAATATATAAAATAATTTTACAATCTGAGAACCCAGTGAACACTTTTTATCCCAGCTATAACCCTGAGAGTTGAACAGGATATTTTTGTGAAAACTACTACTACTATTACTACTCTACTTAGTTGTCTCTTACAATAGGCCTGGCATGTTACAGTGCAACTATTCTAGACATATTATGGTCTGAATAGAATGATGCAGCGGGAAGAGAGCAGCGAATCCGGGGATTTGGCCGATACTTGACACTCAGAGGAAAGGCAAGATGGATGGATCTACAATTAGGCTATTAGTGGTTATATGGAAATTGTAATACTGTGCTGGCTGCTGAATATGGGGATGCAGTGAGTATTGGAATGTCCTGCGTTCTCATCTTAAAACTAACAGAAATTATTTGAGAACCAAGGTCAAATTAAACCACGCAAAAAATTCAGCCATATGGATTTGAACTCAAGATCTTCAGGCTGGCAGGCATACGCAGACAGTGGATTGTCATTGCAAAACTCTCTTGTATGTGCCTTCATAAATGTCCCAGGGAATGCAGGTGTTGCTGGCAATGAAAGAGCCGATATAGTGGCAGGTTCTGCATTAGCTGCAGATGACAGGCCTAAGGACCACGCCAACATTGTTAATGTCCTTAGGACATTCCAAGGACTTTGGAAGCAACTGATAATCTATATCACGGTGAAGAACACGAGAATGGGAGTAAAGATTGGCACAGCCAAGCATGAGGGGCACACAAGATGCACAAGAAGTCTTGTTAGCCAGCATAAGACTGGCATTATTAACTGCGTGATACTGATGAATATGTTGAAGGGAGAATCTGAGCACCTATGAATGTGTCGGGAGTGCTGTGAGGTTAACCTCCATAACTCAGGCTGGCAGGCGAGTATCTAACCACTGTATCACTGCACTGTATGTTACTGCTGCTCCCAACAGAAAATTTTTAATTACATTTTTCATCTCCATTTTTACATGTTACAGTTTTTCATTACCTTCATTTATTAGGTTCGCCTAGAGGTCCCAGATGTAGAAATTCCAGACAGTATTGAAGAAGCATTGAAAGACGAAGCCCTGGTCGAATTCATCCATGAGAAGTGTTTAAACTGGAAGCGTCAGATGCAGGCTGCATTGGAAAATCTGCAACAAAGGAACCGCCAGGGCAATGGTCCACTAGCTGAAATTGATTACTGGAGGGAAAGAAATGCTGCCCTTAGTGCTCTGCTAGAGCAGCTCAAGATGCCCAAGGTATGACTGGATTTTCTTTGTTGATAGATTTGGCTGTATACTGCAGTGAAAACATTTAATCACATGATAAACAAATATTTCTGTATATTATTATGTCTTCTTCTTCTTCTTCACCCAAAATAGATGATCTGAATCTGCAATGTTGTCTCTAGTATGAACTTCACTGTCTCTTGTAATTCACTCAGTAACTCATAAAGTTTGGCTTGCGCCAGTGTTTCTCTTGGCCTTGATATGTTGTATTTGAGACAGTCTTGGAGGATGTGATCTGTTGTCTCAGGTGCCAATCGACATGTGCACATGGCTGATTCACCCCAATCCACTCATGCACATGGCTGATTCACCCCAATCCACTCATGCACATGGCTGATTCACCCCAATCCACTCATGCACATGGCTGATTCACCCCAATCCACTCATGCACATGGCTGATTCACCCCAATCCACTCATGCACATGGCTGATTCACCCCAATCCACTCATGCACATGGCTGATTCACCAATGTTAAATGTAAACTGGTTAGAAAATTTAGACATAAACAGTCATGGTTTTTAACCCTAGCAGACCCAAGGCCCTAAACCTAACTGCCCCCCTCCCCCCCCCCCCCCCCCTATACCTGAGCTCCTGGGCATTAGCGTGAAAAAAACAACATAATAGACAAAAATATTAGTTATATGCAAACAAGTGGTTTGAATAAGATGAAACTTGGAGACATTGTAGAAAATAGATTAACCTGTCATCTAGAACCAATATTCCATCTTTGTGTACCAATCCAGCCAGCAGGATCAGCCTTGTTTCACAAAGTGAGCACCAGATGTTGCTGTTGAGGGACACACCCCCTTCTCTCTCTATCGATATAGTTCTAGACCCATAAGGTTCAAGATTCTTCTCATCACTGGAGCTCTCACTGTCTGCATCACTTGAACTGGGAACGTATTCTTGATGAAATTCTGACTCCTCATAAATGGAATCAACCAAAGTATTGATCACCTGTTAGACTGAAAAGCCTAGACCTACTTCACTTTCCTGTTGAAGTGCTTGGTTCATAAGTTGCCATTTCATAGTGAATTTTCAGAATCTTTTCACATTAAAGCATACAAAGTAAATCCAGACAATTCGGAGAAGCCATTTGTAATGATTAACCATGAGGTTTGACAATGATTGATTGGTTATTTTTAGTTTGTGATGCATTTTTTAACGCAGTACGCAAAGTACCAAAAATTAGGTACAGCGGTTTAGTGACAGATTAGGAAATTACCGGAAAAGCGGTACAGCGGTCTTGTAGAGTTAGGACATGAGAAGGAATGGGCTCGGGAACTTTTGTGACAACTGGCAAGATTGAAAGGAAAAGAGCCAGGGGAAGGCAGAGACACTATCTATTTGGATAGCTTGGCCATATAAATGGGGGAATGGGGGGATGAAACAGAATACTGACCTGATTCAGGATGATAGTGATTTTTTTAAATGCGAAACAGGACAGCCTATACATGTCGATACAGCACATGAGAATGATAATTTTATGAATATGTTTTACCCACACAGTAGAGATATATTTGATTGCCTATTGTATTGAAACATTTTAACCACAAAGAACATTCCAGTTGTAACTTTATTTACAGGTAGCACACATGATAGACATTCACATTGCAGCAGACGGGGACTTTGAGGATCTACAGTCAGAACTTAACAAGTATTACATTGAAGCCAAAGATAATGTGCGCTTCCTGTCAACTCTGGAGAGACATTTCAAGAATGTCACTTATGGGGCCTCATTCAGGGTAGGCATTGTTCATGTTTATTTGATATTTTATTATCCTCATGTAGCAGGTCCTTTGCAGAATGTCACTCTCATCACGGTATGCCTAAAAGAAACTTGGTCTCTCGCCAGCTCTCCCGCCATGTACTTTCATACTCAAGCAATTACTTATATCCTGTTCCCATCTTCATGTTGGTGGGCCCTGGCCCCTCCTTCCTGGTACTAAGCCTTTTGCTATTACTTTTTCAAATCCGTCGTGGCGCTTTATATGACCAAAATGAAATACAACCTGAGAGTGTAATATTATGGCAGGGCAGGCCAAGCCCTTAGCTTTGATTAGTAGCTGGTCTAGGAGGGAAGCTCTGAGAGGCTGACAGAGAAAGCACTGCTTCTCTGATCTAACAGATTCTGCATTGTGCTTTATTCAAAACATATTGTTATTACCTTACTTTAGAGTTTTAAACAAGGATGCCAATCGATGGATCACACTGCCTGGGCAACAAATGGTCTCTACATATCTGCCCAGGTTTTGTGTTTTAGAGAGGAGGAACTTCATCCCTGATCTTGTCATCACCATGAGCTGTAATTCCTGTGCCTCCCTAAAGTAGACTAGACAACAATTTTATGGAAAGAGAAATATTGGAACAATTTATTAGGTGTATACTTGTTTTCAATAAGTTGCACAGAAATGATGTTCTGTAGTTAATGATTATTCCATAAAGGTATGGAGAACCCTGGAAATGTTTCTCACAGTAACTAGCTGTTATGTTACAATAACTATTTTTGTTTCCCTGATTGAATACATTTTTAATAGTAGTTCCACATATATCACACTATCCTAACATTCTACACATAGTTGCATTTACTCTCATGTGACAGAGTGTTGTAATTCTGTACCTCAGACAGTGAATGATAATTTGTTTCACACGTTCAACTCCACCAGGACAAACACCTGGTGACACAAAGTGCCACCATACAGATGAGGATCACCGGGGACAGATTCTGAAACCCGTTCAACCCTTAGAGATTATATTAGGACCCCTGGCAACAGCCGAAGTGGGGCTTTAAAATAACAAACAAATTATATCCCATGTTGGGACGGTTTTTATTCATTCATTATTTTAAACAAAATGACCCTGGTGATATATCCCATGTTGGGACGGTTTTTATTCATTCATTATTTTAAACAAAATGACCCTGGTGATATATCCCATGTTGGGACGGTTTTTATTCATTCATTATTTTAAACAAAATGACCCTGGTGATATATCCCATGTTGGGACGGTTTTTATTCATTCATTATTTTAAACAAAATGACCCTGGTGATATATCCCATGTTGGGACGGTTTTTATTCATTCATTATTTTTAACAAAATGACCCTGGTGATATATCCCATGTTGGGACGGTTTTTATTCATTCATTATTTTAAACAAAATGACCCTGGTGATATATCCCATGTTGGGACGGTTTTTATTCATTCATTATTTTTAACAAAATGACCCTGGTGATATATCCCATGTTGGGACGGTTTTTATTCATTCATTATTTTTAACAAAATGACCCTTTTCAAGGCTGACTTCTGGTGATATTGTGATTTGGTTATTTGCTGATGTAGATGCTGTATCTGTGCAGGGGTGATTTCTCCAGTTTGATGTTCTCATTCATTTTCACACATAACGTTTTATATAGCTTGTTTCCCCAAAGATAAGACATAACCTGATAATAAGCTCATAGTATACCCCTATCTAAATATAAACCTTAATTACAATCACGAGCGTGGCGGGCGGATCAGATTAATCTGTTGTTACACACCATGGATGTATTGAATTATAAAGTAATGAATATATATATATATATATATATATATATATATGTATATAACAAAACTTATGTTATTTACAATAATACTATAAACAAATGATAACATGAATTTTTATTAAGTATTTTTTTTTTAAACACACAAAATAAAATAGAAATGATAAATTACCTGAAATTAGGCCCTGTGGCATCTTTTGGAGCCAAAATTAATATAAAACCCAGTTTTATTTTGAATAAACATGGTTTTTTTGTTGTTGAATAAACATGGTAGTTAGTTGAAAGTAGTGTCCTCAAACAAGTCTTGAAATTGAATCCATTGATACAGTAATATATATTTTGGTCAGCTGACTTACAGGGCCACATATGTCCTGTGGCAGACTGAGTGGTCATTGCTAATTTTGCTATGACCGCCATATATAGAGATAAAACTTTATACGCTGTAGTCAGTAAATCGAATTTTGAAACTAGTCAGGGTGAAATACAATTCTCAGTGCTCAGCCTGTGGTTAGTGACAGATACTTTTTTCTCAGTGCTCAGCCTGTGGTTAGTGACAGATACTTTTTTCTCAGTGCTCAGCCTGTGGTTAGTGACAGATACTTTTTTCTCTGTGCTCAGCTTGTGGTTAGTGACAGATACTTTTTTCTCAGTGCTCAGCCTGTGGTTAGTGACAGATACTTTTTCCTCAGTGCTCAGCCTGTGGTTAGTGACAGATACTTTTGTCTCTGTGCTCAGCCTGTGGTTAGTGACAGATACTTTTTTCTCAGTGCTCAGCCTGTGGTTAGTGACAGATACTTTTGTCTCAGTGCTCAGCCTGTGGTTAGTGACAGATACTTTTTTCCTAGTGCTCAGCCTGTGGTTAGTGACAGATACTTTTGTCTCAGTGCTCAGCCTGTGGTTAGTGACAGATACTTTTTTCCTAGTGCTCAGCCTGTGGTTAGTGACAGATACTTTTGTCTCAGTGCTCAGCCTGTGGTTAGTGACAGATACTTTTTTCCTAGTGCTTAGCCTGTGGTTAGTGACAGATACTTTTTTCCTAGTGCTTAGCCTGTGGTTAGTGACAGATACTTTTTTCTCAGTGCTCAGCCTGAGGTAAGTGACAGATACTTTTTTCTCAGTGCTTAGCCTGTGGTTAGTGACAGATACTTTTGTCTCAGTGCTCAGCCTGTGGTTAGTGACAGATACTTTTTTCTCAGTGCTTAGCCTGTGATTAGTGACAGATACTTTTTTCTCAGTGCTTAGCCTGTGGTTAGTGACAGATACTTTTTTCTCAGTGCTCAGCCTGTGGTTAGTGACAGATACTTTTGTCTCAGTGCTTAGCCTGTGGTTAGTGACAGATACTTTTGTCTCAGTGCTCAGCCTGAGGTAAGTGACAGATACTTTTTTCTCAGTGCTTAGCCTGTGGTTAGTGACAGATACTTTTTTCTCAGTGCTCAGCCTGTGGTTAGTGACAGATACTTTTGTCTCTGTGCTTAGCCTGTGGTTAGTGACAGATTCTTTTTTCTCAGTGCTCAGCCTGTGGTTAGTGACAGATACTTTTTTCTCAGTGCTCAGCCTGTGGTTAGTGACAGATACTTTTTTCTCAGTGCTTAGCCTGTGGTTAGTGACTGATACTTTTGTCTCTGTGCTCAGCCTGTGGTTAGTGACAGATACTTTTTTCTCAGTGCTCAGCCTGAGGTAAGTGACAGATACTTTTTTCTCAGTGCTCAGCCTGAGGTAAGTGACAGATACTTTTTTCTCAGTGCTTAGCCTGAGGTTAGTGACAGATACTGTTTTCTCAGTGCTTAGCCTGTGGTTAGTGACAGATACGTTTTTTCTCAGTGCTCAGCCTGAGGTAAGTGACAGATACTTTTTTCTCAGTGCTCAGCCTGAGGTAAGTGACAGATACTTTTTTCTCAGTGCTCAGCCTGAGGTAAGTGACAGATACTTTTTTCTCAGTGCTCAGCCTGAGGTAAGTGACAGATAATTTTTTCTCAGTGCTCAGCCTGAGGTAAGTGACAGATACTTTTTTCTCAGTGCCTAGCCTGTGGTTAGTGACAGATACTTTTTCTCAGTGCTCAGCCTGTAGTTAGTGACAGATACTTGTTTCTTCCTGATAGTGCTATAGTGCAAAAAATCCCACTGCACTATTAATTTCCTCATGTTAAAAACATTATATCAGATAATGGTTGGCAGCCAGTCTCACAGTGCCTAGTGAGAAATGCTTGTTAAAGTCATTCAGTTTACCTCCAAAGCTACCATTAAATCAGTTTATGGAATCTACATAGGTTACCCTGATGGATCTATTGAAGAGATATTTGATGCATGCGGGAAATTCGGCTCAAATTATGAAACTGAAATAATTGCACTGGAAACAGCAGTATACCACCTAAAGACTAATGGATGTTATCCTTCAAAGCCCCAAAATATTGTCATCTTCACCGATTCAGTGTCTGCTCTTCAAGCTCTGGAGGGCAGTGAATGCTGCAGAACTGACATAGCTAAAATAATTCTAGATTCTGATCAGCTCATTACCTCATACGACACCAGAATAGTGATGCAGTGGATTCCAGGCAACTCCCGCACACCAGGTAATGACAGAGCTGAAAGACTGGCAAAGAAAGGAGCAACACAAGAACAACCACCTACAGCGACAACCCTACAGACAGCAAAAACACTTATAAAAGCTATAAACAGAGAGACTGGCTGAACAGATGGGCCATGGGAGATACTGGAAGAGAGGTTTATAGACACATGGCTAGCCCTGATCCTAACGACAGCATTAACCATTTAACAAGAAGGGACCAGGCCACCATCTTCAGACTTAGAACACAACACACTCCACTCAATGGACACCTAAACAGAATACAGCCACAACACTCCCCAGAGTGCCAGCTATGTAACTACCCCTACGAAACTGTTGACCATCATCTCTTTGAGTGCCCAAAACTCAACGAGACTAGAAGAATCTACTCCCTCCGAGACCAGACAAGTGGAACACTTTGTACGGAGGAAAAGAACAGCTTGTGAAAACATGTAAATTCTACTACATGGCATTGGGCCAAAGGGCGAAAACTCATGCGCAGCTGGATCAATAACAACAACAACAACAACCTATAGTTTTCAGGTCTTGTGTTCGTACACTCACCTGGGACTTATATGTATTTAGCGCCTGATTTTCAGTACAAGCTGCCTCCCTCAACTTTCAGTTTGCTTCCATACCTAGTGACCAATGGCGCTAATCAAAGCTCAAATATTAAAAAAATAATGTCACTTCTAGTCTAGTAACTCTATAGGTCAACTCCTCTGTGTTGATATGTAGTGACACTTGTAGTCTTATTATGGAGAGCCCCAACACACACTGAGCCCATTCACTTCCTTAACTTCCTCTGTGAGCTCATTGTCCACTACCAGCAGAATATATCAGGACTTACAAGATACTCAGAGACAAATAGGACAGGATGAACACAGGTCACACTTTTCTACAACAGGAATCCGTTGTTCTTAAACAGAATTTATCATCTCCTCATGTGGCTTCCCGGGCCCTATTATGGGAGAAAACAAGAACAGACCGACTGCCTACCCAAATGCATCTCGTAAGGGGCTGACTAATTGGGAGCTTCCTTCGAAGTCGGAGTGCATCTGCCTGAAAGGCAAGGAACCAACAGTCTGCATACAAATTAGTCAGATCTGTCAAACGGATGCATACAGAACACACAGGTTCTGGAACGGGACTGCAGTCCAGAGGTAGACGAACAACCAGAACTTTCCGCTGGAGTTTACAGCTGGTGAACACGAAGAAGAAGAAGAAGGATTTAATATCCGTCTAATATGCATCCAGTCTGCCCATATGCATAAAAACATAGGGAAGTGTTCAAAAATCTATCACACTACGTAACTAAACAACTATTCATAATTACCCACTTTCACAAATAGAACTGGGACACATATTCTGGTTCACTGCAAAATGTACATCAAGCTGGTCCTTCGCACACCATCGCAACACATCTCTTATGTGGCACAAACAACGCTGTTGAATCTCTGTTGGCAGATTTGTTTCTTGACACATACAGCTGACTGTACAATTCAAGGTCTTGCTCACAACAGAATCCTTGAGGGTGTTATTTTCTGATTGAATATCTCTTCTTAGCACACGTACACACACACACACATCAGGTGTTCATTTAATCTTATTTACAGCCTGACTTCATTCCTGTCTTTCCCCCCTTTCACACACACACACATCAGGTGTTCATTGAATCTTATTTACAGCCTGACTTCATTCCTGTCTTTCCCCCCTTTCACACACACACACATCAGGTGTTCATTGAATCTTATTTACAGCCTGACTTCATTCCTGTCTTTCCCCCCTTTCACACACACCTGCTAGCAACCCATGGTACTTGCTTTCGTCTGATACAGCGGTTCTCAATTTGCCGGTCGTGACCCTTTTTTGGGTCGAACAACCCTTTCACAGGGATTGCCTAAGACTATAGGAAAACACATATTCGTTGAAGTTATGAAGGAAAGTAATTGTTTGGGGGTTACCACAACATTAGAGAACTGTATAAAATGGCCGTGGCATTAGGAAGGTATAGAGCCATTGCTCTAATACATTTGTGTCCTACTTCGTGTAGGGATTTTCCGTCTGGCCAATGCAAGCCTCCTACTCATTATTCATGTTATGTTATCACAATCCACAATTTGAACATTGGGCATCCACATGCATGCTCAGTCCTCCGATGCAGCAGCCACTCCAAAGTACCTCTACTGATTGTTCCCATGAGGAGTTGGTTATAGCATCTCCTGGCTTTACCTCCAAGACGACATAGACATTCTTCACCAAGCTTAACTCCTCAGATATGCAGTCATGTTAGCACCAGAGATGTTGCCATTATCCGCCAACCTAGTCCGTACAGCGTTAAATATATCAGCTCTGTCCATACTTCTTCCAGTTTGCATTGGTGCCTTACTTGCCAGCTGGTCAGCTCTTTCATTACCATTTACTCCTGTGTGCCCAGGTGTGTCGATCCAGATGATGGAGGTTAACTGCCACTTTTGAATGCTTTCTACCCATTTGGAGAATAGACTACCAGTAACGATTTTCTAAAGCATGTTCATAGAGTCTGAAACTATTACTGCATGTGTGGTCACTTGTTCTGCTACCCATGCGAGTGCTCTGGAAGTAGCAGTTATCTCCATGATAATGCTTGATGTAGTAGTCTGGTAAGCGCCGCTGTCCTCTTTTATTGTTTCCCCCACCCTTTGGGCTGTGTATGCCATGCGGATCTTGATCCGCGTTTCATGGACCCATCTGTGTAAATGACGACGTCTTCTGGGCGTGAATGCTGATCAATCAGTGCCCTAATCTCAGCATCTACAGCGGCAGGTATCTGACTCCTGCAGTTCCTCCACATGTATGTCTGCTGGTGTATCCATCCATTCCTTTCCACGACTGACCTCGTCTTGGTCACATACTTTCTTGATTAGTTGTCCTGCCTCGGCCATCCAAGATGAGCCTTTTTTGAGATGCATCCCTTTTATATCTTTGATAGGGTTGTGCAGTGGGTGGTTGATATCTACTGATTTCCTCATGTACCCTTTCACCTGTTCCACTTTATATCTGGTTGCCAATGTAAACCCAGAACATACCGCATGGCGTGGTATGAGGTGTCTTTTGTGCAGCCGAGAATGAGTCACATGGCATCATTTTGTACCCCACTCAGTCTTTCTAGCCAGGTTCTGCTGACAGTGAGGATGCCCAGACCATTGTCTATAACACCTAATACTAGTCCCTGATAAAGCAGGAACAGTAGTCATTGTTCAGTGTCGGAGTATGCCATTACCTTCAAGACCTTTCCTGGCTCTATTATTTTTGGGTTTTTCTGTGACCTCTGGGTAATCTTTAAACCCAAATCATTACAGTTCTGATAATCGCTGCTCTTTCTTTGTTAATTTTTTATTCAGTTCATATTTTAAAATAAAGGCTGCGGTCTTGGGTTCAAACCCACATCATGGCCAATTTTTTTTCAAAATTGATCTTTTCCCCAAGGCAGTCTAGTCAAAAATGGTACAATGTAATGTCCTTGGAAGTAAAGGGGGCTAGTATGATATTGACTACATCTCTCATCGAGTGCCGAGTCTGCCAACTTATGTCAGACGCTTCACTGGTGTAAAAAGGTCCTTGACTTTTTACTTGTTTCCTTTACAATCTTTATGCAGTATGCGGTATGATCTTATAATATTCTGTTGTGAAGGTTGTCACTGAAACAATTCCATCGATGATGAATGCTCTGCGTATGGTCTGGATCATCTCACGTCACTATAACAAAGATGAAAGAATGGTGCCTTTAATGGAAAGAATTGCCTGGGAGTTAGCAGAAAGAGTTGCCAAAGTTATTAATGTGCGGGAACTATTCAGGTAACTGCCTACCTTTAGTTGTTGTTTTGCGTAACGAAAAATAGTAGACAGATAACTACCTACCTTTAGTTGTTGCTTTACGTAACGAAAAATAGTAGACTGATAACTACCTACCTTTAGTTGTTGTTTTACGTAACGAAAAATAGTAGACTGATAACTGCCTACCTTTAGTTGTTATTTTATGTAATGTAACATAATAGACAGGTAAGTGCCTAACTCTAGTTGTGGTTTTAGACAACATAAAATAGTAGACAGATAACTACCTACCTTTAGTTGTTATTTTATGTAATGTAACATAGTAGACAGGTAAGTGCCTACCTTCAGTTGTTGTTTTACATAACATAAAATAGTAGACAGATAACTGCCTACCTTTAGTTGTTATTTTTTGTCATGTAAAATAGTAGATTCAGTGTAATTTATGAAGCCAACAGAACGAATAAAAGTAAATGAAAACGAAAGGTAAATTACCCTTACCGCACATTTGATATATCAAGTATATGATGCTAGAATCATTTTTGTAAAGTTTAATTGGCACTTGAACTGTGACGTAGTCAACACCAACCTGGCCGCCTCTATTTCCTGATATCTTTTTGAGTCTGGTTCCGCCTGGTAGCAAAGGTCAGTGATTTGTTAATCAACTGTAATGTGGATTTGAAGAATAAGAAAATAACTAACAAAATCATAACTTTAAATTTATGATGTTAAATTTAAACGCTTTTTGTTTTGACAAAGTTTCATGTGTTTCATATAAAACTTTGATAAGGCCAGTTATTTTACATGGCTCTGAAACTTGGAGCATAAATAAAAGCAATGAAAGCTTATTACAGGTTTTCAAAAAAAGAGTATTATCATGAATCTTTGGACCTTTCAAAGATGTAAACAGTGGGAAATGGAGAGTGAGAAGCAACAACGAAATTCATAATCTGTTTAAATCACCATTGATCATGGCATCATGAGAGCTAATAGGTTGAAATAGCTGGGGCATATTGAGAGAATGTCAGATGACAGAGAAGTAAAAGCTGTATACACAAGGGAGCTGAACGGTTGTAGACCACGAGGCAGACCAACAAGACGATGGAAAGACATAATGTCCAGAGGGACCTGCAAACACTTGGTGTTACCAATTTGAAAGAGAAGGCCAACCAGAAAGATGAATGGAGGTGGGTGATATTTGCAACAATGAACCTTAAGGGCTGGGAATGCTGAAGAAGAAAAAGAAGAAGATTTCATGTATACTATTTTCCCTAAAGACTAGTTACTTGATCACTTTTCTACTTCCTCAACAATCGAAGCCAGCAAGATGGTTGCACAGTAGGCAGATGTGAATTTAGTAGCAGGTAGCCATCAGTCCCTGGAGACCACAGAGTTGTGCTGCTGGTTATGGAAACAGCTCTGCTAAGTAACCTCTCCAGGGCACAGGACTGGGCACGTTAAACCTTAGTACAGGCTGTTGCCCAGGCAGCAGGTACACCCCTCTCTACGTCACCAGTAATACCAAGGTAAGGACAAGTGCCAGTAAAACTTGGCATCTAAGATTGTACAGGCATTGACAGAGAAGCAGTGTAAACACTGTTGAACCCCTTTAGTTATTCCAACTCCAAATTTTTCCTTAGGGTTTACTCCCGAAGAGCTTTCCCTAAATAGGGTATTGCCACAAGACAGCTGAGGTTTTAGATCAGAGTTTTCCTTCTCCTAGATGAGCTGCACTCCTATGCTGATGAGCCTCACTCCCATGCTGATGAGCCTCACCCCCATGCTGATGAGCCTCACCCCCATGCTGATGAGTCTCACCCCCAGGCTGATGAGCCTCACCCCCAGGCTGATGAGCCTCACCCCCAGGCTGATGTGCCTCACCCCCATGCTGATGAGCCTCACCCCCATGCTGATGAGCCTCACCCCCATGCTGATGAGCCTCACCCCCATGCTGATGAGCCTCACTCCCATGCTGATGAGCCTCACCCCCATGCTGATGAGCCTCACTCCCATGCTGACGAGCCTTACCCCCATGCTGATGAGCCTCACCCCCATGCTGATGAGTCTCACTCCCATGCTGATGAGCCTTACCCCCATGCTGATGAGCCTTACCCCCATGCTGATGAGTCTCACTCCCATGCTGATGAGCCTTACCCCCATGCTGATGAGCCTTACCCCCATGCTGATGAGCCTTACCCCCATGCTGATGAGCCTTACCCCCATGCTGATGAGCCTTACCCCCATGCTGATGAGCCTTACCCCCATGCTGATGAGCCTTACCCCCATGCTGATGAGCCTTACCCCCATGCTGACGAGCCTCACCCCATGCTGATGAGCCTCACCCCCATGCTGACTAGTCTCACCTGCCTGAAGCATTTTGTCATAGTGCCAAAGGTCGCATTGACCCCTTCTCTTGTCGGTTTGAACAGCTCCACTATGAGAAGACCTGTAACAATTACTGAGATATCTGAGTGCAGTCATCATTTTTTTTAAAACAAACCAGTAATGTTGAAAATAGAAGCAACTAAACAGAACACACATAATTTCATTTCACTATCTTCCTGTCTCTCTTTTTTATCTTTTTGTGTGTGTTTTTTTTCTGTTGTACTGACCTTTCTAGCCATTGTTGTCTTTTGATTCTGTTATAGAAGTCAAGCCATTTTGAAACTGTCTACTCCACTCACTTGCTAGACTGTCAGGAATGCCTTGCCATACTGCACCTTCATTTACTGATGAATATCCTTAGGTCTCAGCCCTTTACTGATCAACAATCAGATAATAGAATGTTGCTCTTCTCTGGTGCATAGCAAAAGGGGGTGGCAATCTTTAAACTATCATTATCACCTCACTGTGTTTGTCTACACCATGATTAACACTCTTGACATCCTTAACAATAATATTTACAGATTACTATGGCATGGTTATTGTAGTTTTTGTCACACTTTTAATGTTTTTATTTAAAGACTCCTCATAGACTGCATTGTGCTGAGCTGCTCCTTCGTTCAAAAAATGGCTTAATAAAAAGAAATGTTTGGTATATTTTGCGAATCTCATCTAATAAATGATAAATTTCTCCGCAGTTTGCCAACTGATGAAGTTAAGAAAAGAACGTCTCAAGCAAAGACAATGCTGACCACATGGCGAGAAGCATACCAGGATGTCAGACAAAAAATTGAAGCATCTGGCCGAGACCAAAGATGGGAGTTTGACCGCAAGCGGTTGTTTGAAAGAACAGATTACATGGCCAACATTTGCCAGAATCTCTATGATATTGCTCAGGTTTGATTATAATTTTTCTTTTTAAATATAAACAAAGGCATTGATTTTTAAGTTTGTCTAAAAGAGGGGGAAAAGGTTAGCTGCATATTCTCTTTGATTTGATTTGATTTGATTCAAGAACTGACATCACAGCACTCGGGGCATTCCCATAAGCGCTCCGTCCCCATCTTCAGCAGCCAGCGAAGAATTCCGATACTAATGGTGCCAGTAGCTTTCTGATTAAACGTCTGTCTTGCCTTTCCTCTGAGCCTCGAGCTTCTGCCAGAACCTCTCGTTACCCCCAACTGCATCATTCTCAACAGACTGTGGTGATCCATCTGCTCCTCCGAATTGTACACGCTCTCCCACAAGGCACTAACCACGTCTGCCCTATCATGTATCAGTATTCTACCAAGCTGTGCAGAGCCAGCCAGTCTGTCTGCCTGTTCATTCCCCAACACACCGGTGTGACCCGGTGATAAAAAAATCCAGACAATACTCCTCACTCGTGTCCTCCGCAACGAAGCATGCCACTCTGCACGAAGCATACCTGTTCTGATCTTCCTCAGCATGCTTTCTGAATCAGTTACAATCACAATGTGTGTGTGTGTGTCGTGTTCTCTAGCCAGCGGAAAGCTGCAGTGACCGCCTCCACCTCCATTCTTAAGCTGGATGTTGTGGTATCATATGCTAGGCTCTCCTGCACCAAACGTCGACCATTAACTTTTGCTAAGAAGCCCCAAGCACTTCTTTTGCCTCTTGACACTGAACCGTCTGTGTAAATGATCAAATCCTCCGAGCGAGCATTATCGTGAATTAATTGCTGAATTTCCACCTCTGTGGCACCTGCTGACCAGTCTCTGCATTCCCGGCTCAGCGTGATTATGACTCTACACAAGTCTGACTGCTCAGGTGGCACTTTGACCCACTCCTCTCCTCGCCTAATGTTCTCAAGAATGCAAACCTGTTTGATTGTGTCTTCTGCATATTCTCTTCAGGACATTGTAGCACCAACCGCAGCATTTTTAGGTTGTTTGTGATTTTGCTACCAGATTGCATGCACCTGGGATCAATCCTGGCACCTTGGAATTATGAATCGAGTTCACAACACCTAAACATCTAAAGGAAAAGGATCCTTTATATATCAGTAGCACACCAGGAATATTTTTCTAAACCAACTGACACTTAATAGTGATATGGTAATCATCACACCAGCTGCCTTTACATTGCCTGGTACCCATTTTAGGTTGGGCTGACCTGGGCGCTAAGATCTGGTTTAATCAAAGACCTTCAGGTTGGCAGGCAATTATCTAGCTACAACACCACCTCGACTTTAAAGTTTGTCTATCACCTTTTCTCTATGTCTTTATTTGTCTCTGGATGTAGGTCTTTATTTGTCTCTGGATGTAGGTCTTTATTTGTCTCTGGATGTAGGTCTTTATTTGTCTCTGGATGTAGGTCTTTATTTGTCTCTGGATGTAGGTCTTTATTTGTCTCTGGATGTAGGTCTTTATTTGTCTCTGGATGTAGGTCTTTATTTGTCTCTGGATGTAGGTCTTTATTTGTCTCTGGATGTATGTCTTTATTTGTCTCTGGATGTAGGTCTTTATTTGTCTCTGGATGTAGGTCTTTATTTGTCTCTGGATGTAGGTCTTTATTTGTCTCTGGATGTAGGTCTTTATTTGTCTCTGGATGTAGGTCTTTATTTGTCTCTGGATATAGGTCTTTATTTGTCTCTGGATGTAGGTCTTTATTTGTCTCTGGATGTAGGTCTTTATTTGTCTCTGGATGTAGGTCTTTATTTGTCTCTGGATGTAGGTCTTTATTTGTCTCTGGATGTAGGTCTTTATTTGTCTCTGGATGTAGGTCTTTATTTGTCTCTGGATGTAGTAGTAGCAGTAGTAGATTTGTACCCCTCCAGGACATCACACAAGTGATAAACACCCAATAACACAAAATGCCACCATGTGGATGAGGATCAACGTGAAGAGGTCCCAGAAACCGCGTTCAGTCATTAGACCATATTTATGGTCAGGCTATATTGTGCCCCCTGGCAAGAGCCAGAGAAGGGCTTCAAATAACGAAAAATTACATCTTACATGGAGATGACTTGATTGTTAACTTTCTGGATGTCCGTCTTTTGTTCTTAAAGACTTTTGTATAATACTTCTTTTCTATTGCGTTGGGTTTGGTATGCTCAGGTAAGACCATCAGGTGAGTTGCCTCTATGCACTCGCATGTCAGTAGCAGGTCCTTTATGGTTCCCCATAGCTTGCTCTTGAGGCCAGGTGTCTTTAATTATGACATCAAAGTGTGTAATATTTTGCATTAAAGGAGTTTCTTCCCTTGTTGTATTCTCTGTTCTGTCGCAGGAATGGTCTGGGTTATACTGTGTTAATTCGTCATTATCATCATTGGTCATGTCAGCACACATAGACTGTCATATTTCACCATATCATACAATCACCAATCACAGATCGGGTCAGTGTTCTTGTCTGTCTCCATCTATATGTCTACACCATCCAGGTATTATCTCACTGCCTTTGCCTTGCACTCTGTCAAGCTTGCAAGTCACTTTCAAATTCTTGAGTCCATTCCTTCTCATAGCATTGACAACCTGTGTCTAATTTATTTAACCAATTTAGTGTTTTCTCAGACTCAAGGAAGTCTGCCTCATTTGTTTATCTGTCATTCCACGATATTCTTTGCATGTTTCTCAAAAACCACATCTCTACTGTAAGTCAAGGTTTTTTTTACTTGTCTGTGTATTGTCCATGTTTCACATGTATGTAACAAGACAGGTTCTGTGTAGTATTTTAACACTCTGTCTCACTGCAATTGACAATTGCATTGACGTTTGTCTGTTAAATACAGTGCAGAAAATCAACACACATAGAAAGTCGAATTGGTCAGTTTTGTGCTCTGTGCCAATGCCTTACCCTATAGTAACTGAGTACTGGAAAGTGTCTTTGAAAGTAAAAGTGACTGGTGTGATGTGACCACAGTGATGAAGTTCCGGTCAAAATGGACGTTAGGCAGCGGCACTGTTCAAAACAGAGGCAAATTTTTTGCCTCTGCCGGACGGTGGTCGATGCATTTTTGCTCAATTTGTAGACTGGATATAGTTTCGTCGCCCAGCTTCTGAGTTGAATGCATGGCGTGACCCTGTGAGCTGCGGATTGCATTTGGAATGTTTTTTCGATTGTGACAAACGTGTTGGTGTGAATTGTAGATTCAGAAAATGGCGCGATTCCTGTTGTGCAGTGTTGTGGTGCCCGTATGTGATTAAAATTGATCGCGTGGGCAACTGCTGATCTGTTGGCGACTTCTGCTACCATCAATGATGAACTGCAATTCTAATACTGTGATAAACATTCTGTGTGTTTTTCGTTGGCACAGGAGCGGAGCAAAGATGGGGTGACCCGTTTGCTATGAAGCTGAAACTAAGACTACCAGACTACCAGACCACAGTACCCGGCTCATGCTTGGTCTATACAATTATGGGTCTAGCAGTTTGTGCCTGAAGCCTCAGTGTTGTATAAAGGTTCAACTACCTACTGCCTTGGATGGCACCAAGCCTGATTAGTGATGGTTCATATCATTTTATTGTTATAATTATAATAATATAGTATAATATAATATATTACAGTATAATATAGTACAATATAATAAAATATAGTACAGTATAGTACAGTACAGGTTTGTATCGTATAATCCTATCAGTTAGACATAATGGAAGCGGAACTAGAGGTTGACCATGCAAGTTATGGATAGATGAAAATATTTGAGATTATATATACCAGCATCTAGATAGTAAACAAGATTCGCACCTGATGCCTGTTTAAAACCTTATGCTGAAAGGCAGAACAGCACTAGAGAAGAAGAAAAATATAATATAATATAATGTAATTTTAAAATAATACAATATAATATAATATAATATAATATAATATAATATAATATAATATAATATAATATAATATAATATAATATAATATAATATAATATAATATAATATAATATACTATAATATAAAATAATACAATACAATACAATACAATACAATACAATACAATACAATACAATACAATACAATACAATACAATACAATACAATACAATACAATACAATACAATACAATACAATACAATACAATATAATATAATATAATAATATCATATAATAGCATAATATGATGTGATATAATTATTTATGTGTCTAACAGTTCTGTTTGTCACTATAAATGTGACCTGCAGTTTCTCTAGATGTTTGCTAACTGGTCTGAAGATCTTATGTTCAATTTGGTATATATATATATACACACACACACACACAGATTTTTATCATTGACTTTGGCTTCTGGGGCAACTCAACATGAAAGGAGTAACAAAAAATGCCACTGAAAGTAAAGGCGGCTGGTTTGATATTGAGCACATCACTCCTGAAGTGTTGATTGGTCTGTAAAAAAAATGGGATTAGCAACACGTGGGTGAAGTACCAATGGTGTGAAAAAAGTGCTTAACTTTGTTGTTGTTGTTTAAAAACAGCTGTATCTGCATTTTGTTATGATATGAGAAGAAAGAAACTGGAACATTTTGTGAGCACTGGAAAAGTCTGTGGAAAAATAGACAGAGAAAGATAATGTGAGGTGATTCTTGACAAGTCTTCTGTCATGGTATGGAGTGGTGTCATCAACATGCAAACTGATACATGCTGCTGAAGATAACAAAATGGGAACAGGCATGCTCATCCATGCCAGATGGCAAGGCATTTGACAATGTTGATGATCTATCTAATTCTGGTCTACATCATTTGCTGTGGGTTTTTGTTTGGTAGGGAACTGTTTAAAAAGTTGATTGTGTATCCTTCACAGGATATTGTAGAACCAACCCTAGCATTTATTGACTACTGTTTGTGGTTTTGTTT
Organism: Candidula unifasciata; assembly: GCA_905116865.2. NCBI lineage: Eukaryota > Metazoa > Mollusca > Gastropoda > Stylommatophora > Geomitridae > Candidula > Candidula unifasciata. The sequence continues at coordinate 559,018 of CAJHNH020002225.1, read as the reverse complement.
AACAATTTTAGTAGTTTGCCTTTGCTTACTGAACAGTTGGCGCTGCATACCACTGTTGAAAGCATCACAAAGCATCACAAAGTGGTCAGCTGCCAAATCGGCTGCAGCTGAATTTAACCAGGTATTTCAGAATTACAAAGTGCATTTGCAACACTTAAGCCACAGATGCTTCCTGGTGAACTGTTCAGTTGTATCTGACACAATTTCCCATCTGCAGGTCCTTGAAGAGTTCTACAACATCTTTGGTCCTGAGCTGAAAGCTGTAACAGGTGATCCAGCTCGCATTGAAGAGGTGCTGTTGAGAGTTGACAAGTTGGTGGATCCCGTAGAGAACGTAAGAGGCCAGAGTAATTTAGTTTTCGTGTAGTAGTTTTTTGTGAATATGTATTGAATGAATAAAAACATGAAAATCTACTGCATGATCTCTCCTTGCTCTATACTTAGGAAGGCTGTCTGTGGTAGTTGTTGGAAACCATTAACTGACTACATGAATCTCTGTAAATTACCTACGATAATGGAAAACTTGCTGCATATAAACAGCCCCAGACAGCGGTGTAGCAAGGTCAAGCAGTTTATTACTATGACTAAAATCCATAGGCAGATGGATAGAGAATGTCTATGGCATCTTTGAAGTAGTTTCTCCAGTTACAAAATAGAGGAGAATAATCAGTAATTGCACACGAAGGAAACAAAATCTCCACCATGTTAATGACACAATGTTAGTGAGTTTATCTAATTATTTATAGTACAGTATCTAATTATTTATAGTACAGTATCTAATTATTTATAGTACAGTATCTAATTATTTATAGTACAGTATCTAATTATTTATAGTACAGTATCTAATTATTTATAGTACAGTATCTAATTATTTATAGTACAGTATCTAATTATTTATAGTACAGTATCTAATTATTTATAGTACAGTATCTAATTATTTATAGTACAGTATCTAATTATTTATAGTACAGTATCTAATTATTTATAGTACAGTATCTAATTATTCATAGTACAATTTCTATCATAATCACGAAAAAAATCAAAACAAAATGTGAAACAATACAAATTTCATTTTGATCATATAAATAATTATTTGGTATAAAAATTTAAAATAACAAATATATACTCTGAGAACTCAATCAACACTATATATCCCAATTATAACCCTGAGGGTTGAACAGGATAATTTTGAAAAATTACTACTACTACTTGTTGGTACCAAGGTATTTTTTTCAGAAGGCCAGACAATTGTATCAGTTGCTCTTTAACGAATTGTCTGCTTCAAATTTCTGTATAAAAATTGTATTTCTTGTTACATGGAGCAGAGACTTTTGGTCTTATTTTTCAGTCATCTTGTCCTTTCATGAATTTTTGTTTATGGCTTAAAAGATTTTAGAGGAGAGTAGTTGAAAAGAGGAATGTCATGGATGGCTCTGGCTGAAGATACTGACGATACTATCAGGCTGGAGACCCCAGATAGTCAATGCATAGGGATCAAGAATGGGTCAATTTGAGCACACACATCAGCAGTTTCCATCAGGTCATTATCACATTAGGAAGAGAATGTAGACAGTGGTGTAACAGTGTGACAGAATTAGAGGTACAACAACTGATAGATGAAAACGCTGGCCTAGTTGAGCATTAGTGTACACCATGGTTCTGTTTGTCGGGGTGTAAGATCTGGCTGGAGATTTTCAGCTAGAATGAAGGGAAAGATCATCACAGAACAAAATGGTTCCTTTTTATCTACAACTTCAAGCATGAGGATAGAGGTGGAGGCAATTACTACAGCTCTGAAGTGGATATAGTAACCAGTGGAATTATGGTGACTGATTCTCAATCAACACTGCGAAAGGTTCAAAATAGATAAATGTGGCATGAGTGGATACCAAGCATCAAAAAGTAAACATTGCAGGGAATCACATGAATATACTGTCTGGGACGTACAGAAGTGTAAGGGAATGAAAGAGCAGAATTTCTGACTACAAAAGCCACAGCTAAGGGAACACTCATACTTCAGAAAGGAAACATTCTGAAGACCATATATGAATGATGGCCATAGAAGACACAACGTTAGATAAAATAATATGTGTAAGAATGTGTGAATGAGTAATTAGATGCGGATTTGTCAAGGAGCGACAGATGAGAGGAAGACAATGACGAGTTTATAATCAGCTTGCTACGGGAACAGTTAGCATCTACACCCTAAGACAGTTGCTGCGGGAAACGGAGCACCTATAGGTATAACCGGTGTTCTATGCTGTTGATTCTAAAATCAGAAAATCATTAAGTAAAAAGTAAGTAAAGGACCCTTTTCCACGCCTTTAGGCGTATAGGGCATACAGGGCTAGACCTATATTTCATAGACCAACGGCACAAGATGGGTGATGTGGTCAGCATCACGCCAGCGGCCTCTACTTCCTGGGACTGCACCCGGTACCCACTCAAGGTGGGTCGACCTGGGAGCCGAGGTCATTTTTTAAGAAAAGTCCCGCTCCACCAGGGAGTGAACCCACGACCTTCCGATCCGTGTCGCGCGTCTAGCCGCTCTGTCACGGCGACTCAGAAAATCAGTAACCAGTAAATATCTTAAAACACTGTCAGAAATGAGGAATTTAGCCTTTTGTTTTTGCAGGATTTTAAAAAGTGCTTACGTACAACAATACAGAAACATTATTAGAATACTGTGTAGAATTTCGTGGACCAAGACAGGAAAAATAAATTGACGTTCTACATTATCTGAAAATCAAGGAGAATTGGTTCATAAACAGCATCCTTTCTTGAAAGCTGAAGTATTTTAACCATGTTAAACATCCTGGTGGCCTGGAGAGGACAGTAATGGTGGGTGCAGTTTCTGGAAGAGGAAGCAGAGGCTGACCTCCACAAATGTGGTTACAAGACAACTGAAGATGTGTTGGCTATGAAAGCACATAGGGCTGGAGAATTTGTCTTTTATGATGTAATAATTTTGTATTTGTTTGGAAGCTGATATGTTCTACTTCCTGTTTAGACTGTTTATGTCCTACCTTGATACATTATTATTAATGAATTATTAGAATTTGTCCCTGAACTTTTTGAACTTTGCCCCTATATTTTCTTTATTTTTACACATTGTATGGTTTCAGTCTGGAAAAGAATATGGTATGCTCATAATAAATCAGTAAATAATATTATCTAAAACTCACTTATCCTTTTTTTTAAAAAAGACTTGCAGATTAAATTATAATCTAGGTATCTTTGAAAAGATCACCGTCATCATCATATATCACGCTGGTAACCATAGACTGTCATATTCTGAAATCTCACATGATCACCAAGATCATGGATCAGGCCAGTGTTTTATCTCACCCTACCCCTGTGGTTGAGCCATCCAGTATTTATCTCTTTGCCTTCCTCTTGTTCTTTTTCCTTCACTTTTGCCAGTTGTTACCAAGTTCTTGAGTCCATTCCCTCCTTTAACATGTCCGTAAAAAATTAGCTGTCTACGTCTAATTGTTGAAATCAGTTTATGACTTTCATACATCTTAAGGAGTTCCATCTGATTTGTTTTTCTATCATTCCATGTTATTCTTTGCATTCTTCTAAAACAAAATCTTTATAAAGATGTTGCATGTAAAATATATAGCTATTCTTCTTACCAATCTTTATAAAAGGTTCAGTGATGTAAGTATAATTAGAACACATTCCAGCATTTGTAATTAAGACTTAGATGTTGTGAACATTTTTTAAAATTATTATCAGCTATGACATGAGGTATGAATGAGTAACTGTAAGCAAAGATTGGACTGAAAGGGCAGAATGTTAGACGGGCCTGCGTGTTTAATTCTTAATCCTTGGAAAATAAAGTTTGTTTGTTTGTTCTCCTCCTTCTTCCTCCTCTGCACCCTACTCCTAATTCTCCTCTTCTTCTTTCCATTTTCAATCAGAAAAGGAATTTGATAAGTATTTGCTTGTATTTTTCTTTTTCTTACAGGTTTTTGATGCCTTCTCACAAAAAGATGCCTCGATAAGTATGTGCTTGTACTTTTATTTTCTTCTTGCAGCTGTCTTTTGATGCCTTCTCACAAAAAGAGGCCCACCTTTGGAAAAGACTCATGACCAATTTCTATAAAGAGGTTGCTGAGATTGAAAATGAAGCAAAGACATTCATAGATGAATCCTTCCAGTCTCTCAGATCGGCTGAGGGCGCCTTCGATATGCTTCTGAACTTCAAACATTTGAGGTCACGGGAGGCTATAAATAATCAGATGATGCAAAAGTTCAAGGATATTCTGGTGCAGTATGGAAAAGAGGTTATTTATTTTGTGTGCATACGTGTATTGTTGCTAAAATAGTGAACTCTTTTAGTCCTAAGATACATGGGATGTCAGTGGGTCCTAATTTTTTCCATTAACTTATCCATCAGTGTCTCGTAGCTGATGGTGCAAGTTCTGTGTTGATTGACAAGACCTCTCAGTTTACTGTCACACATCTTGTGTGTGGCTGTGCCAGTCTTAAACACCCAAATCTCACATCCTTAATAGTAATGAAGACACACTGCTTAAAAAATCCTCCAGTCAATGTCAGTTTGATCTATAGGTTGGTTATTTGCTAATTTAGCCAAACCACCCAGTCTATCAGCACTTTCTTTGCCAAAACAACTTACCCGGGACAAAGATGAAGGTGATTCCACAAACAGCGGACCTTATGTTCATCAAGAATTCCAGCCATCTTGTAATGTGCCTTCTATGTCTTTACTTGTGATCTGAACATACTAAAGAAATCCACTTTCTCAGTGGCTTTTTGCGTTCTTAATTTTGCTTCTTTGAAGTTCTAGTGCTCTCAGTTGTTCATAGCTGCATAATTCCGTATTTTGATATTAAAATAGTCAGTCAGAATTTGACTTGTTAATTCTGACCTTGTTGAAGGGGTGATGTGATTATCTATACAGATGGCTTTGTTTTGAGAGGCAGACGAAGTGCATGGCGGTTCATAGCAAAAGTGAATGGATTTCGCTTAGTGCAGCAAAGCCTGGCATATGATATCACAATGTCTAGTTTGGGAATTGAAGTGGAGGCAATCAGCGGTGCCTTCCGCTGGCTTGAGAATCAGCTGTACACACATGTTGTAATTGTAACTGACTCACTGATCATGCTGAGAAAGGTGGAGACAGGCAAGCTGCATGCAGAATGGCAAGCATCGCTTCAGAGGTCCCGTGTAGTTGGCGTCCTTCGTATACTTTCTCTGGGTTATGCCAGTGTGTTGGGAAATAAGCAGTCAGATAGACTGGCTGATTCTGCATTACTTGGTGGTGAACTGATAATGACAAGCTTGATGTTGTGAGGGCCCTTTGAGAGGAAATGAACAGTAAGGAGGCACACGTAGATCATTATGGTCTGAGGATATTGGCGCTGCAAGAAGTGACCAGAGGATCTGGCCAACACTCAACACTCAGGGGAAAGTCGAGACGAATATACAATCAGACAGTTCCTAGTACCATCAGAATTGGAACTCTTCACTTGCTGTTGAAGACTGAGATAGAGTGCTTATTGTGGTGTCCCGAGTGCTATGATTTTGATTCTTAATTCAACATTGAAAGGTAAAGTAAAGATTAAAACATTGTTCTGAATATAAAAACATAAAAAGGAACAGAACTAAAAGAAAGTGGGGGGAGGGGGGGGGGGGAGGAATATGTCACAAATCATCATCATCTTCATCGTGTGCCTTCCTGATAAGCATTGGTAATTGATAACCATCTGGTACCAACACCAGAATCGTGGATCAGGTCAGGGCTATTGTCTTACCACATCCATATGTCAGGCTATCCAGGTATGTATCTCTTTTCCTTTGCTTTGTTCTTTTCTTATCAAGTCACCAAGTTCTTGAATCAGTTTCTTAATTCTGAATACCTTATGTGTATAATTACCTGGCCATATCAATGCAGAGGTTAAACAGCAACATAGCTAACAAGTACAGTTTAAAATGTTAGGAACTTGTTCTTTTCTAGGACAAGATACATGTCAGAAGCATGGACAATTTTGAAAACACTAACAGACTTATACTAACACTAACTTGACTTTTGTGTGTGTGAATGCTGTGTTTCCTAGGTGGATACCATGGACCAGTTGTTCAATGAGCTGAAGGACAATCCTCCGCTGTACAAGGGCTACCCACCAACAGCTGGCTCCATCTTCTGGAACCGGAGCTTATTTCATCGCATCAAGCACACCATCATCCGATTCCAGACTTTGGATGAGATGGTAGCTTCAGACATGGGCAAATCGGTGAGAAGAATGTTAAGAGAAAGCATTTTTAAGAAGGAAAATTATGATCAGAACTGTTGCATGTTTAACTCTTTGAGTCCAAAGCAGGAACGCATCATACGTTCATAGGTTCCTACCTAGAGACCCAATAAATGCAAGATGAGCCGATTTTACATCTCTTTTGACTACCCTTTAGGCCTCTGCTGCTAAACCCCTTGGGACTCAAAGAGTTAACGTAATTTAAAAATTTGGCTGTGAATATACAAAATTTAAATTAAAACTAAAACCAGAGGATTTGTGATATATGTGTGTGTGTGTGTGTGTGCAAGTGTGCGTGCCAGTTTATACATAATCTCTCTCTTCTCCTCACCCTGCTCTCTATATCTCTCTCTCTCCTCACCCTGCTCTCTATATCTCTCTCTCTCCTCACCCTGCTCTCTATATCTCTCTCTCTCCTCACCCTGCTCTCTATATCTCTCTCTCTCCTCACCCTGCTCTCTATATCTCTCTCTCTCCTCACCCTGCTCTCTATATCTCTCTTCTCCTCACCCTGCTCTCTATATCTCTCTCTCTCCTCACCCTGCTCTCTATATCTCTATCTCTCCTCACCCTGCTCTCTATATCTCTCTCTCCTCACCCTGCTCTCTATATCTCTCTCTCCTCATCCTGCTCTCTATATCTCTCTCTCTCCTCACCCTGCTCTCTATATCTCTCTCTCTCCTCACCCTGCTCTCTATATCTCTATCTCTCCTCACCCTGCTCTCTATATATCTCTCTCTCTCCTCACCCTGCTCTCTATATCTCTATCTCTCCTCACCCTGCTCTCTATATCTCTCTCTCTCCTCACCCTGCTCTCTATATCTCTCTCTCTCTCCTTCTCTATGGCATTCTCTGTGTCTTTCTTTGCATCTGTCTCCCTCTCAATATACACACACACACGCATTTGCACGCATGCACACACACGCACACACACACACACACCCAGCTGCACACACCCACCCATGCACACACGCATGCACGCACGCACGTAGGCAATGCATGCACGCATGCACTTACACTTACACACACACTTCCACTTCCATGTATTCATGCATACACAGTGTGTGTAACAAAAATACCCAGCTTCAGTTGTTCCTATGGAGACAGAGGAAGTGATCTCTGGTTGGAAGGGTGTAGGGGTCCTTCATGTGATTGTTTGTTCATGGGCATCAGTTTCTGGCAATCTGCCGGTGGTTGAGTAAATCTAGTGAGCACTAGTTTCTGGCTATCTGCCGGTGGTTGAGTTAATCTAGTGAGCACTAGTTTCTGGCAATCTGCCGGTGGTTGAGTTAATCTAGTGAGCACTAGTTTCTGGCAATCTGCCGGTGGTTGAGTTAATCTAGTGAGCACTAGTTTCTGGCAATCTGCCGGTGGTTGAGTTAATCTAGTGAGCACTAGTTTCTGGCAATCTGCCGGTGGTTGAGTTAATCTAGTGAGCACTAGTTTCTGGCAATCTGCCGGTGGTTGAGTTAATCTAGTGAGCACTAGTTTCTGGCAATCTGCCGGTGGTTGAGTTAATTTAGTGAGCACTAGTTTCTGGCAATCTGCCGGTGGTTGAGTTAATCTAGTGGGCATCAGTTTCTGGCAATCTGCCGGTGGTTGAGTAAATCTAGTGAGCACTAGTTTCTGGCTATCTGCCGGTGGTTGAGTTAATCTAGTGAGCACTAGTTTCTGGCAATCTGCCGGTGGTTGAGTTAATCTAGTGAGCACTAGTTTCTGGCAATCTGCCGGTGGTTGAGTTAATCTAGTGAGCACTAGTTTCTGGCAATCTGCCGGTGGTTGAGTTAATCTAGTGAGCACTAGTTTTTCTGGCTATCTGCCGGTGGTTGAGTTAATCTAGTGAGCACTAGTTTCTGGCAATCTGCCGGTGGTTGAGTTAATCTAGTGAGCACTAGTTTCTGGCTATCTGCCGGTGGTTGAGTTAATCTAGTGAGCACTAGTTTCTGGCAATCTGCCGGTGGTTGAGTTAATCTAGTGAGCACTAGTTTCTGGCAATCTGCCGGTGGTTGAGTTAATCTAGTGAGCACTAGTTTCTGGCAATCTGCCGGTGGTTGAGTTAATCTAGTGAGCACTAGTTTCTGGCAATCTGCCGGTGGTTGAGTTAATCTAGTGAGCACTAGTTTCTGGCAATCTGCCGGTGGTTGAGTTAATCTAGTGGGCATCAGTTTCTGGCAATCTGCCGGTGGTTGAGTAAATCTAGTGAGCACTAGTTTCTGGCTATCTGCCGGTGGTTGAGTTAATCTAGTGAGCACTAGTTTCTGGCAATCTGCCGGTGGTTGAGTTAATCTAGTGAGCACTAGTTTCTGGCAATCTGCCGGTGGTTGAGTTAATCTAGTGAGCACTAGTTTCTGGCAATCTGCCGGTGGTTGAGTTAATCTAGTGAGCACTAGTTTCTGGCTATCTGCCGGTGGTTGAGTTAATCTAGTGAGCACTAGTTTCTGGCAATCTGCCGGTGGTTGAGTTAATCTAGTGAGCACTAGTTTCTGGCAATCTGTCGGTGGTTGAGTTAATCTAGTGAGCACTAGTTTCTGGCTATCTGCCGGTGGTTGAGTTAATCTAGTGAGCACTAGTTTCTGGCTATCTGCCGGTAGTTGAGTTAATCTAGTGAGCACTAGTTTCTGGCAATCTGCCGGTGGTTGAGTTAATCTAGTGAGCACTAGTTTCTGGCTATCTGCTGGTGGTTGAGTTAATCTAGTGAGCACTAGTTTCTGGCAATCTGCCGGTGGTTGAGTTAATCTAGTGAGCACTAGTTTCTGGCAATCTGCCGGTGGTTGAGTTAATCTAGTGAGCACTAGTTATCATTTATCTATATAATGAGAAAATACCTTTAGCGGTAATATTGCATCACAATATTGCTGATACCCAAGTGGAATTCATTTAGACGATTCAACAGGGGAACTATAATTAGGCTAAACAGAAGTGGCCCTGCAATGCAAACAATTCAACACCAGTACGGACAGAATTTGGGATTGGGCTGATATCATCAACTCTTTACGGACTTGTGAATGCCCAATGTGCAATGAAGTCAGTTATGATAACATAACGCAATCAGCAAAGACTTCTATAGATCCTGAAAATAGCTGCATAAATATGGATTGCTGAAAAAGAAGAATATCAGCAATAGCAACAAAGTCATTGATCTAGTGCAGACTTTGGGTTATGCAGAACATGTGCGTCATTACCCAAAACGTTTTTGACAACATAGATTTAGGTCATTGATTCGATACATTCCATTTTGATAGAGGATTTAGTTTTGTGGACAGTGTTCATGAAATTTTCTCAAAATCTGTTAATGAGGAAACAGGGATGAAATAGAAATAGTTCATTAAGCCACGGTGTTAAACCAAAGAAGATTAACAGCTCAGTAGTAGAGAGCTTATGTAACAACCAGGTTGGACTTTAAAAAAAGATCAGAAGAAAAATATTTATAAGATGTAAAAGGCTATCATTCAGAATTCTAACTTCATTACATATGGGTCACCTCATATAGGTTGTGTGGGGTTTCCATAGTGTAGTGGTTACCACATCCGCCTAATACACGAAATGTCTTGGGTTCAAGCTCCAGCGGAAACATTTATCATTTGTACAATTGCTTTGTGAAAGATGGGTGATTGAAAGGGCCGAAAGTAAGATGGGTCTGTGTGCCCAATCTGTGACCCTTTGAAAATGAACTTTGTTCGTTCATTCGTTTTATTCCTGTGCCAGTGATAACCACACAAAATACCCATCACTGCCTGATAATAGTTCCAGCAAACTCCAAAAGCTTGCACACACATCAGATGCATAAAACAGCCACCAGAGTTGCCAACACTAACAGTCTCCATCACAATAGTTCCAACTCACAGTTGATGGAAGCAGCAGTCATGACGAATCAGCATATGCACATGCATAAATGTATAAGGCACACCACCAATTATGTGGCGACCAGACCCTCTCTAATTTCCAGATATTCTGTCTATAGCACACATCTCCAGGAATATAGACAATAAGCATTGAATTAGTTGCGCTCTATTACATTATAATCATGGCACTGTTGCCCAGGTACTGAGATGAGTGTTGGTTTGGCACTGAGCAATGGATGTCTTGTGAAATGCTTTCATTTGTGCTTACAGGGGTTTGTGTTATGATTGCATGTTTAGAAAATGGCAGGTGGTTGAGTTGCATCTGAAATGGAGTTGTGCTTTATGCGATATTGTGTGTGCAGTTGCTAGTTTGTTGTGATTCTGTTGATGCTGAGCTGCCGTTCTAGTGGCAGACTGTTGGTGTTGGCACATTTAATAACTGCCTGATGCATTTGCTGGGGGCACAAGTTGCTGGAATGTGTCAGTATAATAATAAATAATGCAATTATTATATGACATTAAATTTAAAATCAAAAGTTAAGGAATTTGTCAGAAATGATCTGTGTCACTAGTTTTCAAATTGGATACTAATGAGCATTTTGTATGACTTTACTTGGCACAGAAACAAAGCACTTATGGAGTGACACATTTGTCATGAATTTGCAATCGTGGCTAAGAGCTAATTTCACTCAAGCTAAAACTGTGTTGTTAAAGCATATTTCTGAGGCCTCATTAGAGTATAATTGTGCTTATCATCATCATCAGTTCTTTTTATGCCTAGTTGCACATGAGGCTTCAGAGAGGACTTTCCATGCTTACCTGTCCTGTGCAATCTTCAGTGCAGTTTTCCATGTCAGAGATGCTGCATTCAGGTAACTCTCCATCATTAGTCTCCATGTTGATTTGGGCGCCTCTTCTTTCTCTTTCCCTCTGGTATGCATGTGAGAGCTGTTTTAGAAGGTATATCAGGATTCATTCTCATAACATGGCCAAGCCATTTCCATCTTCTCTTGGTTATCATATATAATTGAGCTTATAGTTATCTTTAAGTATAAATACTTGACCACAGCATTGTGTAAAGATATAGGACGTTCCAATTAAAAAGTCACAGTAAAAGTTTTTAAATAACCGCATACCGTGTCATGAGAGTTGTGTAATTCATAATGTAGAAATATTAGGTCACTGTGGAGGGATTTCTACAACATCCTATATTTGTCTTAGTTTGTGGTGATAATTATGACTGTTTCACATATGCATCTTTGACTACTCCAAAAATTTTAGTCATCCCCATGTGGGATGCAATTTTTCGTTATTTGAAGCTCCACCCTGGTTTTTGCCGGGGGCCCTAAATATAGCCAGGCCATGAATATGGCCTAACAACTGAACGGAGTTTCTGGGACCTCTCCACAGGTGATTCTCATCTGCATGGTGGCACTTTGTGTCACTGGTTGTTTATCGCTCAGTGTGATGTCCTAGTGAGGTACAACTTATATACATACTTTCATACATACATATGCATCTACAGACTAAAGCCAAATACTTGTCTGTTGGAAGAAATATGAGAGCCTATGAGGAACTGAAATATGAGCAGTGGAAAGAAAACGTGGAGGCTGTCCTTCCTGGGCTTCTCAAGAGAAACTTACTTGTCAAACAATCATACCAGATCGCAACACCCACTCCAACTCAACATTCAGCAACAGGAAGTGGGGACAAGGAAGAAGAAAGACACTCTGCAGCAGAGATTCAAGGTGGGATTTCCTCATCTTTCTACTGTCACTACTTCTGTTTTGTCATCCTGATTGTCTTCATTGTTCATCATTCCTTCTTCATTTAAACATTATCCATAAGGGCTCCGATCTCCTCCTGAGTATGTCTCCAAGTTTTTTTAGGTTAACAACTCCCATTCTGTTTTGGCTGATGTAAGGTCAGGTGGCTCGCGCATGGTTTTCCTGTCTCTTTGCTCTAGTTGATACATTCCCAGTATGCAGTCTATTCAGTGAAGAATCATTGTTTACAAAATTGACAACCTCACAGCGTTTACTCTCTCTTGATGATGTCTCTCCTGTCCATAGATGAACCAATCTTGATAATCGCACTGTCCATAGATGACCCAATCTAGATAGTTGCACTGTCCATAGATGACCCAATCTTGATGATCGCACTGTCCATAGATGACCCATTCTTGATAATCGCACTGTCCATAGATGACCCAATCTTGATGATCCCATTGTCCATAGATGACCCAATCTAGATAGTTGCACTGTCCATAGATGACCCAATCTTGATGATCGCACTGTCCATAGATGACTCAATCTTGATGATCGCATTGTCCATAGATGACCCATTCTTGATGATCACACTGTCCATAGATGACCCATTCTTGATAATCGCACTGTCCATAGATGACCCAATCTAGATAGTTGCACTGTCCATAGATGACCCAATCTAGATAGTTGCACTGTCCATAGATGACCCAATCTTGATGATCGCATTGTCCATAGATGACCCATTCTTGATAATCGCACTGTCAATAGATGACCCAATCTAGATAGTTGCACTGTCCATAGATGACCCAATCTTGATGATCGCACTGTCCATAGATGACCCATTCTTGATAATCTCACTGTCCATAGATGACCCATTCTTGATGATCGCACTGTTCATAGATGACCCATTCTTGATAATCACACTGTCCATAGATGACCCATTCTTGATAATTGCACTGTCCATAGATGACCCAATCTAGATAGTTGCACTGTCCATAGATGACCCAATCTAGATAGTTGCACTGTCCATAGATGACCCAATCTAGATAGTTGCACTGTCCATAGATGACCCAATCTTGATGATTGCACTGTCCATAAATGACCCAATCTAGATAGTTGCACTGTCTATAGATGACCCAATCTTGATAATCGCACTGTCCATAGATGACCCAATCTAGATAGTTGCACTGTCCATAGATGACCCAATCTAGATAGTTGCACTGTCCATAGATGACCCAATCTTGATGATCGCATTGTCCATAGATGACCCATTCTTGATAATCGCACTGTCCATAGATGACCCATTCTTGATAATCGCACTGTCCATAGATGACCCAATCTAGATAGTTGCACTGTACATAGATGACCCAATCTTGATGAAGGCACTGTTCATAGATGACCCATTCTTGATGATCGCACTGTCCATAGATGACCCATTCTTGATGATCGCACTGTCCATAGATGACCCATTCTTGATAATCGCACTGTCCATAGATGACCCAATCTAGATAGTTGCACTGTCCATAGATGACCCAATCTTGATGATCACACTGTCCATAGATGACCCATTCTTGATAATCGCACTGTCCATAGATGACCCAATCTTGATGATCCCATTGTCCATAGATGACCCAATCTAGATAGTTGCACTGTCCATAGATGACCCAATCTTGATGATCGCACTGTCCATAGATGACCCAATCTAGATAGTTGCACTGTCCATAGATGACCCAATCTTGATGATCGCACTGTCCATAGATGACCCATTCTTGATAATCGCACTGTCCATAGATGACCCATTCTTGATAATCGCACTGTCCATAGATGCCTCAATCTAGATAGTTGCACTGTCCATAGATGACCCATTCTTGATGATCGCACTGTCCATAGATGACCCATTCTTGATGATCGCACTGTCCATAGATGACCCATTCTTGATGATCGCACTGTCCATTGATGACCCATTCTTGATGATCGCACTGTCCATAGATGACCCAATCTTGATGATCGCACTGTCCATAGATGACCCATTCTTGATAATCGCATTGTCCATAGATGACCCAATCTTGATAATCGCACTGTCCATAGATGACCCAATCTTGATAATCGCACTGTCCATAGATGACCCATTCTTGATAATCGCACTGTCCATAGATGATCCATTCTTGATAATCGCACTGTCCATAGATGACCCAATCTTGATAATCGCACTGACGGCCAGAGCATCCGCTCACTAATTACCAACATGCCCTGGGATAAAAATGAAAGTGATTTTGCAAAAACTGAATTCTGAATCAAATGCATCCGCTGTTTCTGTATATACCTTGTCTTGATCTTCTGTAGCATGCTCATGAGTCACTGAGCCAGCATACTTTGGGGAATTCCTGAGTTTTTTTAAGTCTTTCTAGGGTCCTTGTTACAGTCCTGACCTCCATCATCATCATGCTGCTGGTGGGAGAGTCAAAGGCTTTATTGACCTCTTTTGTGGCTTTTTCTCTGTTCTTGCCATGAAAGCCCATGCACTTCATTTTTGACGACTCACAAAACCATCTATGTATAAAAGAGCATCTTTCGGTGATGTGTGCTCCTCCACTAATGCCTTCACTTCTGAATCAACTATTGGTGGCACGAAATCACAGCACTGTCTTGTCAGTGTAATGGCTACCACAAAGTACTGCTTGTATTGATTATGTGAATTCATTCCTCCCCACAATTTATGCCTTGAAGGGAAATCACCTTATTGTCTGCAACATTTACTAAATTATGCCTGCCAGCTACTGTGTCTAATTAACATTGCTAACTATTCAGGTCTCACATTCATTTGACAATGTAGGTTCTGTTTAGCACTTCAAGTCAATTTTTTTCTCACTGAAGTTGTTATCTTTTCTTTTGCAACTATGTTTTAGGTTTTCTCATATTTATTGCTTGCATGGATTTTTATCATGGTATGGGGCGTCGCAGATCGACCCTGCCTAAAATGGGTACCAGGATGGCTGTCCTGGGAAAGTAAAGACGGCCTAATGCTGACCACATTACCCATCCAGTGCTGATTGGTCTGTAAAAATATAGGACGCTCTTTCCAAATACCCAATGCGCCTAAGGCGTGAAAAGGGATCTTTACTTACTTTACTTTTATATCTATTGCTTGAAAATCTGCTTTTATGTCTGTCTGCTATTATATCATTTCATTGTCTATATATCTGCTGTTGAGTTGAGTCAAGAATTGACATCCCAGCACTCAGGGCATTCCCATGCATGCTCCGTTCTCATCTTCAGCAGCCAGTGCAAAGTTCCAGTACTGATTATACCAGTACATATCTGCTGTTACAGACTGTTACTGACTACTGTTTTGTCATCTTGATTGTCTGCTGTATCTACTATTATGTCTGTCATTAACAATGTCTTCTGTTTTGTCATCTCCATTCTTTAGACTTCTGCTATTATGTCTGTCACAATGTCTTCTGTTTTGTCATCTTCATTGTCTGCACATCTGCCATTGTGTATGTCAGCAACTGTTACTTTCTGCTTTTTTGTCATCTTCATTGTCTGAACATATGCCATTGTGTATGTCAGCAACTGTTACTTTCTGCTTTTGTTTCATCTTCATTGTCTGAACATCTGCCATTGTGTATGTCAGCAACTGTTACTTTCTGCTTTTGTGTCATCTTCATTGTCTGAACATCTGCCATTGTGTATGTCAGCAACTGTTACTTTCTGCTTTTGTGTCATCTTCATTGTCTGAACATCTGCCATTGTGTATGTCAGCAACTGTTTCTTTCTGCTTTTTTGTCATCTTCATTGTCTGAACATCTGCCATTGTGTATGTCAGCAACTGTTTCTTTCTGCTTTTTTGTCATCTTCATTGTCTGAACATATGCCATTGTGTATGTCAGCAACTGTTTCTTTCTGCTTTTTTGTCATCTTCATTGTCTGAACATCTGCCATTGTGTATGTCAGCAACTGTTACTTTCTGCTTTTTATTTTTGTCATCTTTATTGTCTAAACATCTGCCATTGTATGAAAGAGTAATTTTTTTTATAGATTATCATGATATAATATAGGTAATATACTCCACACGTGGGTTCCCATGGGTTCCTGGGCCTCATTATGGGAGGGGTTTGTGGGGGGGGGGGGGGGGGAGTAGACCCACCTCCTCTTAACAATCATGTTGTAAATGATACTAGTTAAGGGTTTGCTGAAATGAGATATGCTATGCCAAATGGCACGTATATTTCAGCCAAGCTGTAAACCACAACCCTGTGTGCTAATGGCCTTTTTAAGCATGAATGCACAAGCAAAAGAAGGTAATTTTACTTTTACTACCCTATGACTATCTGATGACTGATATCTGTCTTTCTGTTACATGTAGGAACGGTGAAGGAAAGCAGAGCTCCAACAGACATAGCACTCCAGGGTAAATTTTTATTTACTTTTTCTTCTTTTGTGTTTTAACTGTTCCATTTATTTTTAAATAATGAGAACACGGACAGTATGGTGCACAATTGATTGCCTGGCATATTATTGTATGTCTCATCAAATTCATTACCTTCCTGTTTACCATTTACATCACATGGGGCTCGCAGTTTATTCTTCCATTCTGTTGTATCCTGCACTTAACTCTTTGAGTCCCAAGGAACGCATCATACTTTCATAGGTTACTGCCTAGAAGCCCAATGAATGCATGATGCGCTCTTTTGACTATCCCTTGGGCCTGTGATGCTAAACCCTCTGGGACTCAAAGAGTTAAGAAGATCCAAACTGGCAAACTCAGACTAGAATGGGTTGACAGCATACAGAAGTCACCACCTCAACAAAGTATCTTGGCTGTACACACAGGGACATGATGGTGTGATAGGAAATGAAAGAGGACAGAGTATGAGCGAGTCGGACCAATGTGCTAGGATTCTGATATGGACAAGTAAAGCTTCTATGTGCATTGTTTCTGTTAAAAAGAAAGTAACGGACCCTTTTCCACGCCTTTAGGTGTATAGGGCATATAGGGCCAGACCTATATTTTTATAGACCAATCAGCACGAGATGGGTGATGTGGTCAGTATCACGCCGGCCGCCTTTACTTCCTAGGACTGTACCCGGTACCCACGCAAGGCTAGGTCAACCTGGGAGCCTAGATCATTTTTTTTAAAGTCCGGCTGCGCCAGGGAGCCATCCCACAACCTTCAGATCCGTGACGAGCATCTAACCGCTACACCTGTTTAGTTATTTTGGACTTTGTCACCTTTAGGAAAACTATTTCTATAATAAAGTGCCATTTCTCTCAGTAACATCATCACTGCCCAGGTCGACCCTGTGGGTAAACATGACTACCAAAGCCACATGGCATGGAGGATCATCTGTGTCAGAGTTGATTATAGTACACAAAACAGAAGGTTGTGGGTAAACATGACTACCAACGTCACATGGCATGGAGGGTCATCTGTGTCAGAGTTTATTAAAAATACACAAGACAGAAGGTTGTGGGTAGACAAGACTACCAACGCCAGACGTCAAGAAAGATCATCTGTGTCAGAGTTGGTTAAAAGTACATGAGACAGAAGTTTGTGTGTAGACATGACTACCAACACCACATGGCATGGAGGATCATCTGTGTCAGAGTTGATTGAAAGTACACAAGACAGAAGGTTGTGGGTAGACATGACTACCAAAGCCACATGACATGGACTTTAAGAAGAAGAACCACTACACCAGCTATGTATAACCTGCAGTCATATGCAGGGAAAAATACTTTAGTTGATATAAGTTAACTCTTTAAGTACCAAGGGATTGAAGCATCAGTGGAACAAAGGGGAGGGGGTGATGACATATTTAAACTGAGCAGGTCACAGCCACTGCACTATCCTCTTCAAATCTTGATGATCTATCCCCTCTTCTGCATTGTCCAGTTGCTCCCAAAGGGGCTTCAGCACATTTACCTCGTATCTATCAGCTCACCACCAAGGGGAGCAGTACCATCCCGTCTGGCAGGTTATTTCTCATCACACCAGCATGCTCTGAAGAAAAGATACAGATGATGCTGAAACAGTGCTTGCCACTCTGTACAAAACAAGTCTGGCATAACAATAAACACACTAGAGTGAACATGAAAGGTTGAGGATTATTATTAAGATACTGCAACAAGCACAATTATCACCAGAGCTATGGAGTGTATGTCCTGCACTCAATTTCATCTTCATCTGTTTATGAAGAGAGGTTGAAAAGAAGAAGACAAAGAAATGAAGGCATATAGATTGGAGGGCAGGAGTCAAAAGAGTCAAATGAAAATCTGAAATTCAAGTGTATAAGATTTGGTTGCTGAAATTATTGCAGTGCCACACAGTCTCACTGGGGATTGACTGTTTAAATTTATCCAGTATTGACGCTTATGTATTTTTTTCATAACAAAATAAAATTTTACAAATGCGGAGATGCCTGCTCCACACTTCATCCCTGGTCTGCAGGACCATAATATATTTAAAGCCACATTAATCACTGGCATCATTAATGCTACTTACATCGCCCCAATTTGGGGTGCACATTTTTGTTACTTTAACGCCCCACTCCGGCTGTAGTCGGGGGCCCTAGTATAACCTAACGGTTGAAGGGGGTTCTAGGACTTGTGCCCGGGTGATCCTCATCTGAATTGTGGCACTTTGTTTCAATGTGTGTTGGTCACTTGCTGTACAGTCCTGGTGGGTTTAAACAACATACAGCATACATACTGGCATATGGAGGATAACAGACTGTAGTGATGACATAGGGCTTTAAGGGGATAATGACAGCAAGGGGCTTATAGGAGAGACAAGAACTGCATATGCAAAAGAGCTGACTGGGAGTAAAACACCAGGCAGACTAAGAAGACAGTGGACAGATAACGTATTGGCAGACCTACAAGCACTTGGAGTTACCAAGTGGAAAGAGATGGCAAATCAGAGAGATTCATGGAGGCAGGTGATATCCACAGCAATGAACCTCAAAAGCTGGGAATGCTTAAGAATAAAACATACAAGAAGAATAGTATCAGAATTGGAAAACTGCACCAGATGCTGAAGGGGCAAAGAGCTTATGTAAATGTTTTAGTGCTGTGATTTTGATTAACTCAACAACATGCAGAAACCAGCCTCCATAGGGGTGGATACAGGACATGGAAGATGCGTTGGTTAGGAAAGCACACAGGGCTGGAGAACTGGCTAGAGAAAGAGAGACTCTCTGGTGAGCCACAAAATGAGCGACATTCTTTAAAGTACATGTTGATTGACTGAGTTAATTATCAACAAACAAATGTGTGTTATGCGGCGTCCGTGGCTTAGGTGTTGCGAGTCCGACTCGTAATCCAACGTACCGCGATCGAAACCCACTGCTGGCTGCGTGGATTTTTATCATGGTATGGGGCGTCGCAGGTCGACCCAGCCTAAAATGGGTACCAGGATGGCTGTCCTGGGGAAGTAAAGATGGCCGGCTTAATGCTGACCACATTACCCATCCAGTGCTGATTAGTAATAAGTAAAGTAAAGTTCCCTTTTCACGCCTTTCGGCGCATCGGGCATATGGGCAGAGCGTCCCATATTTTTACAGACCATCAGCTGTAAAAATATGGGACGCTCTTTCCATATGCCCGATACGCCTAAGGCACGAAAAGGGATCTTACTTACTTAATGTGTGACATAAATTCTAAATTCTGATTCCTGTATTAAATTTTTCATGTTCTTATGGCAGTTATGAGCACACAATCAAGGTATGTGGTAGACTTTGACTTGAGGCTGGCTGAAATTATCGTAGAAACCAAATACATGGAGTCCCTGGGATATGTTGTCCCTGAACTGGCTAGAAACGTGGCCTTACAGGTAAATGAATATGTGTGTGTTTCTGTTTAATTATAATTTTTTTTAGAAAATGAGAAAAGCATTACAGTGTATTTAATTACTATCACCAAACACTGGTAGAATACTGGTTTTAATTGCATGCATTTGTGCAAATAGTTTATTGGTACTAGTTATTTGTGTCTATGAAAGGGAAACACTTTTTCTAGAAGTGTCTATGAAAATGAAATACTGGTTCTAGTTATAAATGTGAAGGTAAAAAGGGCAAAAGTTCTAGTAATATGTGTCAGTAGAAGATACCAATCTTTTTTTTTGGGGGGGGGGGGGGGGGGGGGGGGGGGGGGGACTATGAAAGTGAGACACTGCTTACCGCTATTTGTGTCAATGAAGATGGGACATTGCTTCTGGTTATAGGTGTTTATGAAAGGGAAACATGGGTTCTAGTTGTATGCAGGGTTTCTTTCTAGGAAAAAAGTACATGTACTCACTAAGCAGTGTCTTTTACACTAGCTCTGAAAACAAATGCCTGAAAAAGGTGTCAGTACTTTGTACTGTTGCATACTGTCAGAAAAAAAAAATCTATGGTTATATGTAAATTTGAAATTGGAACAATAATTTCTGCTGATTGACAACTCTGTAGTCTCTGTATGCTGTCCTGGCATTCTGGCAGATCATCATTATCATCAAGTTCCTAGGTGTTTATGCAACTCCACAGAGCTTGGTCTTTGGTGTTCTGGATCAATTCCACTAATGATATTTCTTCTTGACACTGTCTTAAGCCATCCATCATTATTTCTCTTGGTCTGCCTCTGCCTCTTCTACCAGTGATCTTTCCAGTCATTATGATATTCTCCAGTGCTCCTTTTCCCATAACATGACCAAAGAACTTTGTCTCCTTCTCATTGTTGAAAATAATGTTTCACTTTCATTAGCCATTCCCAGGCAGGCATTGTTAGTTACTCTGGCAGTCCAAGGTATTTGCAACATTCTTCTCAAGAAGCCTCTATACTGTTCTTAATTTGTATTCTGGCAGATACTCATGTCATATTCATTTATGAGAATAAAGATATTTAATGTTAAGAGATGAATGAACGGTAGTCTCATATAGTGAATATAGAGAGTGAGAGATAGAGTGTGTGGAAAACCTAAGGCAATCATCTTTCTTTGTGGAGATGGCAACTGATTCTTTGAAAGATGAATGTTCTTATTGGTAGCATAAAATTACCTTTCTTATTCTTCTATGTTTATTCTTAAAAGAATGGTTGGCACTTTGTTTTGTGGTTTACAGCAAGGCCATAGTATTTTCACTTTTTGGCCCACCACATCTGATTTCAGCAAATCCCCCACCCCTTTCCCGAATAGTAGGTTTTTATGACATCTCTTGTTGTGTTGGTGTCTGTGGCTTAGATGTTGTGAACGCATTTCATAATTCCAGGGTGCCAGGTTCGATCTCAGCTGTGGGTGATTTGGCAGCAGACTGCCTTGCATTGGCTTTGACTGTGGTGTCCAACCATGCAGAAAGCAATAGCACCAAATTAGTTTAAATTGCCTGCTAAAATCGCAAACAGCCAAAAATACTGGCGTTGGTTCTGCAGCATTCTATAAATCAGGGCTATTCAACTGGTGGATCGCGAGCCAAATCTTGCCCGTAAAGGCCTAGCAAGTGGCCCGTGGATCATTGTGGTGTATTGTATTAATGATCTTTCTATGCTAAGGTTTAGCCCTCTGGCCCGTGACGATCCTCATTTTCCCAATTTTGGCCCTTCAATAAACTTAGTTGAATAGCCCTGCTATAAATGATACAAAACACTTTTTTTTTGTATTTTTTTTTTTAATTATTAAAAACACATTTTTATTTTTATTTTGGGCTAGTGAGTCTGTGAGCCCTAGAGGCCCCACATAAGATATATTATTACCAATGAGGCAACCACTCACCATGTTTGTTGTTTTCAACAAATGAGCATTGTCCAGTACAATGTTATAATATCAGCATCATCATCATGTAGCAGGTCCTTTGCAGAGCGTCACTCTCATCACAGTCTGCCTGAAAGAAACTCGGTCTCTCGTCAGCTCTCCCGCCTCATGCACTTTCATACTCAAGGAGTCACTTATATCCTGTGCCCATCTTTGTGTTGGTCGGTCCCAGCCCCTCCTTCCTGGTACCATGCCTTCTGCTAAAATTTTTCCAATCCGTCGTGATGCTTTATATGACCAAAATATTTCAGCTTCCGAGACAGGAGGCTGTTTATTAGCCAATCTTCCTTGATGTTTAGATCTTTCAAGATGTCAGCATTTCTCCTCTTTTTCGTCCAAGATATTTTGAGAATCTTTCCATAACTTTTCAGCTCAAAAGCCCTTATTTTTTTTCTTAAGAACTTGGAGATAGTCCATGACTCACATCCATATGTAGCCAGAGGGAAGATGCATGCTCTCAAAATTCTAATTTTGATCTCCTTGCTGGTGCTTAACCATAGACTTTTTAAGCTGTTCAATCTTTGCATTGCTATGGCCATCCTCCTTTTAATTTTAGTCAAACAGTCTCCATTGCTATTTATTATAGAGCCTAGATTTTCAAAATTTGTGACATTTTCAATGTCTTCACTATTTGTTCTTATTTTTGGCTAACAGCCAGGTTTATCTGTGGACATTATTTTCATTTTCATTAAATTCAAGAACAGATTTTTGATCTTCCCTGTGCTTTTGGACAGACAATATTAAATTTTATATTCCCTTGACGCTGATCGAAAGGAGGACTGTAATCTGCTTAGCAAAGTTCCAGAATAGGGTTGCCACCAATTTTGAGCAGGTCATAATTGTCATAATACTGGTAATTTTTGACATTTCTCATTGTATTTTCTGTGTATATATTGAATAGGTATGGTGAGAGAATGCACTCCTGCCTCACTGTAATTTGCACCTTGAACCAATCCGATGTTTCCCCATCTGCTCTGATGGCTGCTTGTTGTTCTTGATAACGATTTTCAATTAAATGCACTAAATGCGCTGGAAACCCCATACTTTTCATAATAGTTCACAGTTTCTGACGCTGAGCACAACCAAATGCCTTGCTATAATCAATAAAACAAGCATGAAGATCTACGTTGTATTCTCAACATTTTTCAAAAATTATTCTCAGATTAAAGATGTGATCCCTAGTTCCTCTACCCTGTCTGAAACCCGCTTGTGCTTCATGTAGCTCATATTGTAATTTTCATTGAATCCTCTTCATAATAATTACAATTTTATATGGTTGGAGAAAATAAAATAAGATCTTTTAGGTAGCAAATAATTATGTTGCCTCTAATTGTTTTCATAGGAAGAGAAATATATCCAATATTTGGACGGCTTATCTCGAATGCTGACCAGATATAACATCATCCTGGCATCTCTAGACCATGCTGAGGTGAGTTACTTTACAAAATAAATTCATTTTATCAGGATTTACACTCTTCAAACTAGCACCCGACATGGACGGTTGGCCAGCTAGTGAAAATCTACGCGGAAGAGGTAGAGGCAGAGTTTTGTAGATGAATGATTAAAACACCCTGGAGAAATAAAAAGAATAATGAAGATGGCTTGAAAGAAAATGAATCAAAAGAGAACTCATGGCTCGCAGCAGAAGGAGACCATCTACATTCTTCAGTCATGTCATATGAATTAGAAAACTCTAGGGAAAGTTAGAGGGGAAAAGAAGCAGAGGGAGACCAGGTGAGAGGATGCTAAACAGTTTGACATCATGGAGTGAAATATCATCTGTGTCAGAACAACTTAGTCAGGAGTACCCAGGGTGATGTTCTGTGTAAACGCAGACTTTTTTGCTGGGTGGAGATGCCTGCAGAACCATTTTTGATCTGATTAAACTTTTTCAGAACTAGAAAAATTCCCAACTGAAAACAGTATAGATTGGTTGATTTGTCAACTTAATGATTATAGCTCCAACCAAAGCATTGAACTATGAAACTACTCATGAATCCTTACAGTGAATAAAGCCTCATCCAAAAAATTCACTATTTACTTAAAGAAAAGTTGTTGAAATAATGAGAGAATGAAAATGTCACACATTTTTTGTTTGTTGGGGGGGGGGGGGGGGGGGGGTGGGGGGGGGAGGAGGAGAACAATGTTCCTCATTGTGGGTGGGGGGGGGGGGGGACATACTAGTGGGGGGGGGGGAGGATGATAAGCACATACAATTTCTCATTGCAAAATGCCGGGGGGGGGGGGGGGGGGGGGCATTAGGAATGATTGGGGGGGAGGGGGGGTGGGGGGGGGGGGGCTTAAATCTGGGTATCAGATACTGATCATAAATCATTTGCGGCAGATTTAGCGGGTGAAAGTCATAATAGACATGACTAACTTAAGGGATGCGTGCAGTAAATGTTGTCGTGTGAACCCAAAAATGAATGAACAAAGCTTCATGAATCCATGGGAAAAAGAATAAGGTATACAATATAGAGCAAGCTCTGTTTAAAGTTCTGTCTGGTGGTTCTTAGAAGAGTGGATGACAAATCTTCGAGAGTGGATCTGTGAACGTCTGATCAGCAGCTGACAAATGTAAAACCTGGCTATGTCCAACTGTCTGCAAATGGCCGATTGAAAATGTCGGTCAGGACCAGCGAGTGATTGTGAATCTTTTAAACAATTAATATTTAAGTACTGAATGAATGAGTTAATAATGAAGGTATTTCTGACTGATGTAACGAATAAGTATTATACCTTGATTTTAGCAGTGTACGTCAATCGACACCCGCATAGGATAGAAGCTTCATAAACAATAAATAAGCTCAATAAGCTATTTTGCGTTAACATTTTTCTCCAAACTGGATTTCATATTTCCTTATCTGTGTACTTTGAGAAGATATGTAAGCACTGAGCCAACAAAGTCTTGCATTGCAATGGTCGAAATGGCTAAAAGAGAAAGAAGCCTGAAGTAGTAAAATGGGAAGTGAAGAAGATGAAGATGAAAGTGAAGTAAAAGATCCTTTTCACACCATTGGCACATCAGGTATGTGATTCTAGACTCCTTTTTTTATAGACTAATGTGCCCTCAATGTGAGATGGTCAGGTCATGCTGGTTACTTTTTCTTTCTGAGACATTTCCTGGTACCAATTTTTTGGCTCGGTCGACCTAGGGGTCTTGGATTAATTTTGCAATTCTGCCCTGCTAGAGACTTCAGCCAAAGACTGTGGGACCAGCTGAAAGAATTTCTAGCCACTATGTGTCCGTGGCTTTCTTTGTTTCAGTAACAGTTGTTAAATTTATTTACAAATAAAATAGGATGCTTTACTGGCCGACCATCAACGTGACTTGAGAAGAAAGCTAAAACCAGGTGCTAAACGGCTCAACTGGAACTCTCTGGGAATTATTGACTTCATTTCCAAATGTGAACTGGTAAGTGTCTCTTTAACATTGCCGGGCTAATGCAGTCGTCAAGACTGCAGGTTAGGATTTTTATTGTGTCCGTGGCAGAAATAAATGGGTCACCTTACTGTGGATTTAAACTGGATCTCTCAGTTGAGAATCCAGCATTATTAACTGATGAGCCACCTGCTCCTCCCATGTTTGGTATTTTGATAAACATAATTGACATGTAGGAAATGTACTTTATTGCTGGTTGGAAAGCGGATCTGCAGTATTGCATGGACAGATTCTCTGAGGCCTGTGCCAACTTCATGCTTACCATCAACATGGAGAAAACTTAAATTATGTACCAACTAGCACCAGGCAAAGTGTATACTAAGCCGACCATTTTGGTAAATGGCAGGAAGTTAAAGGTTGCAGATAGAATCATGTAACTCAGTAGTACACGGTCTCAAAATGTCACACTAACATTAAATCTTGTTCCAGAGAAACTTTTCGAACATCATAACAGAGCACCATTATTTGGTAAAGAGAACTGACTTCTAAAATCAGTTAGTATCTTTACACACAAAAAAAGTTTATATAACAATCAATTTTCCACACTTTTGTAGCTTTTGTAGTAATAAGGGATATAGCACGAGAACTAACACTGAAAACAAAACCGCCTTTTTTCCCAATATTTATTCACTTTGTACAAGCTGACTTTCTTTTCACTGTACGCTTTGCGCGAGATATATATTTAGGCTATCAGTCATCAGAGTTTAATTATGTAAGTGACTGAAAGAAGTCTACTTCGCAGCTTTCTCCATCTAACTTCTACAAATCTGATAAACAGATGTTTCATTTAAATGTGAGGCTTACATGTAGAAGACTGCTTGACAACCATATTGATTTCAAACACATGCTTAGTAACACGTAAACCTCACAAACAGACTATATTTTAGGCTTTTAATCACGTTTCCAAATAAACCTTATGGTCAACACATTTTTTATTAAACACAAAGAACCGGAAAGAAAGTTTCAATGTCCAGTTCATGTTTTTATATTGGTCACACTATTTGCATCAGGCAGCAATTGGGCTGCTAGGTAGTTACCAAATAGTGCATGACACATTACTTGGGATTCACAGAGTTAATTTGATTTTCTTTCTTTCCAGTATTATTTCAATAATTTCTCTTGTTTTATTTTCTAGCCTGCCATGTTGTTTTCATTCTTTTACTTTTCTGTCTCATAGTCCTTTAAGATTGACATAACTGAGTGCTGTTTTGTCAGTGTGTAGGTTTATATTTTTTGGTTAGTTGCGTATCCTTTACAGGACGTTGTAGAACCAACTCAGCAGCCTCTGGCTGTTGTGTGGTTTCTCTCTGCAAATTCACATCCAGTAGTTTGCCATTTCTTTCTGGAAGGTTTATATAGCAATAATAAATCCATGGCATGATGATGATAGCTTTATTTATTATTGGTATGAATATTTAATTAAAAAACATATTCTTTCACATATCACAGGCTATAGCCAAATTTGAGTCTATGGTCAATCAAGTTCAGAAGAATGCAAGAGACATCAATCAGCGTCTTCACGTCATTGAGCATGCCAATTGGTTCAAATCACCAAAGCCAAAGTTTTCAGGACATCTGCCTGATTGTAAGGTAGGAATACATTTTCAGATGGTATTTGCTTACTTTAGGGAAATACATTACCATTGTGTTATACTGGATAGTCAGCGGTACAATGATTGAGTGTGATTTTAAGAGATCCTTTGGGATCATTTTTGAAGCTACAGAGTTTATGCTTTGTGCAATGCTCTAGGCATGCAGCTAGCTGTTATACAGTGAAAAGCCAAACCATTTGGTGTAAATAAGGTGCAATGAAGTGCAATGCTTTTGCCTCTCCATACTCTTTCAATGGTGTATTCTCAAATTTTTTTCTTTTCTAAATAATTTCTTTCAAGGTAGTGGCAAAGTATGGCTTACTCTATAATTTGTACCTGCCAGCTTCTGGTCCGAAATGGGAGTATGAAGTTGTGATTTCTCTTAGTTGCATTAATTTCTCGTGAACAATTAAAATTTTCTTCTTTGATACCTAGTTAATTGTGATAAGATGTGGACCTCGGTTTTCTTTTCCTTTTAAGAATTTTGCCAGTGCTATGGATTTTCTGCATCTGTGCAACACTATCCTGAGGTTTTTGTTCGTGTGCATTTGCCGTCTCTATACTTTTTGGTTTCAAACCAACACAGAACTGGTGTTGTCAGCTGCTAGACACTGAGGGATCAACTGAGGAGAGGATCTGAGTATTTCAGGAATGAATGGTTTAGTGTGCAGTGAGAACGATCTATAATTTCATTGCCTAAATAATTTGCTAACCAACAAACTGTCAAGGTATTTTCCCCTTGTTCTTAAACCCTAAAAAGGGCAGTTGGGACACTGTGTTGTGGTTTACAGCTAGGCTGCCATTTTTGTGCCTTTCAGCCCAACACATTTAATTGTTTGCACTTCCAGTTAGTCACTTTTTATGACTTAGTTGTAGTTATGGTCTATTCTTGTCCCCCCCTCCCTTTTCTCTCTGAAATGGTGCCCTGGAACTTACAGGAATTTCAAGATATTTTAATTTGTGCAATGCATTCTGAACATCTTATTTATTTTGTTAGATACTTAATGGGGAAGATACAGTTTGGTGTATTTATTATAGATGTTTCTTATGTCCTTGAGAGATAATACAGAGTCAAACAGATTCAACTATGAACATTATTTCACGGACAGTGCATATGTTTAGTTAATTATTGACTAAATAATTCATTGCAGGAATATTTTGAGTACGTTGAGCAGGAGAGAGTGAAAGACCTAGAGATCATGATTCGCAAATACAGGGCTATTGGTCCATTGTTGACCAAGATGGAAGGATTGGTGGTGCACACAAATACAGGTCGCTCTCCAAACATGGCCCGTTACTATGCATTCTGGGAGAGGAGGGTGTTTGAGTCACTGACAAAAGTGAGTTTCTGTATCTGGTGACTGGATAACTTTTTAGTTATGTAATATAGGATTAATGAAGGATAACAATTGTTTCCTTATCTTTCCCTACATTCCTGCTGCTGTTAATTTACAAAAACTCTTGTCTATCAGGTTTGTGTTCTCAGCACTCTGCTTGTGTTCTCAGCACTCTGCTTGTGTTCTCAGCACTCTGCTTTATGGTAGTCAAACTTGGTCAACCTATTTGCACCAGGAGAGATGGCTAAATAGCTTTCACATGCGATGCCTAAGAAGAATACTTGGCATTAAGTGGCAGGACAAAATCCCAAACACTGAGGTAATGGAAAGAGCAGATACTACAACAGTCTTTTCCATGCTCAGTCTACAAAGACTCAGGGGGCTGGGTCACACCTGGAGAATGAAGGATGGCAGAGTCCCTAAGGACATCCTTTATGGTTAATTAAAGACAGGAAGAAGATGTCGAGGCTGACCTCTACTACCATTTAAAGATGTGTGCATGCTGGAGATAAATGATACAGGTATTGAGGTAGACTCATGGGAACAAAATGCCATGGATCGTGTTGTGTGGAAAGGGCATGTCAGGAAGGGAATGAGAGTAAAGGAAGAAATGACTGCAGAAAGGATGAGAGCTGAGCATCTGAAAAGAAACAGATTAAACACAAATGTTGACAACAACTGCCTTAAAATCCCATGCTGTCATTGTGGAAGACTTTTCTTGACATGGGTGGGTCTTGCTAGTCACACTCGTCATGGCCATGGGCTGTAAGTCTCATGCCTCCTCATAGCGCAATATAACACTGTCGTCTGGAAAGACGGAAAAGTGCCAATCAGTTCTACTAAAAGGGAATTAACTGCTCAGTGTTTTTATTCCTATTGATGTCACTTTTTTTTTAGTCAACAACTGGAAAAAAAGAAGGCCGGCTCAGAATGCTGAAGAAGGACAAGAATCATAATATTAAAAAGCTTTCAGATAAAAATATAATGTGACTTGATTTGTCTTGAAACTGGATCCTAATATATCAAACTGCTTAACCATTACCCATGGAGTCCCCTAAAGGCTAACACTACATGTTAAACATCCATATCTCTCTCCAGAATGGCAGACTTAGGAATTAAGATCGGCATAGCAAAAACCGAGACGCACACCAATCTCACCAGAAGACTTGTTAATCAACATAGAACTGGTACTATTAGCCATCGGATGTTGGGGTTCATACTGAGTGGAGGGTCTGAGCACCTATGGACATGTCCAGAGTGTAATGATGATAACCCAACTAACTAACTAACTAACTAACTACATGTTACAAAAATAGAACTGATGTCCTAAGCCGCTACATGCTGGATGATTTAATGAGCAATAATGGACTGAATGGTTCAAAATGCATTGATGTAACTGTTGACTAAATAACTCATTATCTCTAAAAATAGTAATTACCAAGAGATTACTTTTTTGTCTTGTTGTATCACCTTTAAAGTCCACATTTCAATTTGCTAATATTCACATTTGTGACCATCTGAAGCTGATCACAAACAACCTGGTGAAGTTCAGCAGTGCCATCAAGTCCATCAACCCACTGTTTACAGTAGAGACATTGCTTGTTGCCCCTGATGTTGTGCTTCACCCACAAGCCAATGAGATTTATAAACTCACTCTGCAGTGTGTTCGAGACTGTGTCGAGGGGTAAGTCTGGGACCAATAATTTTCTCGTGATCGTTAACTGATTCCGTGTCATTTATTATTATTGTTTGTTTTGTGAACTGTGTAGTCAGAAAATGGCAGGTTACCCTTTGCCACATAACTGGCAGTGCCTTATGCGGTAAAGTCTGTGAAACTTTTGATTTTTTGTCGGCGCAAGTATACTTCCTCTCCTTTTTAGGATGACATTTTTTGTTTTTGAAGCCCTACTCGGGCTCTTGCCAGGGGCCGCAATATAGCCTGGCCATAAATATGGCCTAATGGCTGAACTTGGTTTCTGGGACCTCTCCACGGTGATCCTCATCCACATGGTGGCACATTGTGTCATCGAGTGTTTATCGCTTGTGTGATGTCCTGTTGGGGTAGAAAGTCAGTCAGTCAGTCTGAAACTTCTGATTATTGTGATTGCTGCTACCATGAGTGATGGACTGCACTTCCAGGGATTGTTATTAGCCTCTCTGGCAGCAGCCTTATGTATTGTATGTGTGTGTGCTGTTAGCTATGTCAGGACTGCAGAGTGTCCAAATATTTCTGTGTTTTCCCCCACATAGGACAGCTTTAGGCATTTTGTGTTATTTTCTCTGGCATAAGAACAGAGGACTTAGGAGTTGAATGGTTTGGCATGAATGTGGAACTGTAAATAATAATAATTATTTATTTTAACTCGTTCTGCACACTTGCTTGCCAACATGGTGGTCATTGATTTGACTCTGTATCAATGCAGTGGGGAGTGTCTGTGGGCTCTCATCAAGTAGACGAGGAGTTAACCAGATGACAACAGGTACCGCAGTCTGTATGGAGACTCTTTCTATGGTCAAATGCCTGAGATACTTGAAGCAGAAATGTGGTCTAAATTTTGTTAACTTTATTACTTTGATTTGTTACTTTATATGTGAGTGTACATACATATGAGAGAGAGAGAGAGAGAGAGAGAGAGAGAGAGAGAGAGAGAGAGAGAGAGAGAGAGAGAGAGAGAGAGAGAGAGAGAGAGAGAGAGAGAGAGAGAGAGAGTGTGCATGTGTGCATGCGTGGGTGGGTGTGTAGTGCGTGCCTTTTTTTTCTTTCTGCTACACAATACAAGCAACTTTTTTTCTTTTCAGCACTAGTGTAATAGACACATTGTTGTAAGTATGGGTACCTTTTAAGACACTTTGTGGTCAGTACTGACACATTTGTATCTAAATAATTTTTACAGATCTAAATCCTTCATTCGTTGGATGAATGGAAGTTGTCTAGAATGCCAACCCCAGAAAATTGAAGGTGAAGATGAACCATTTTCCTTCAGCTTTTTCACTGATATTGCTGTCAACCCTAACATCCTTGAACTGGTCCAGAAAATCCAGAATGATATCAAAACCACTTTGACAACCTTACAGAGGTACCTGGGCAGATGGAAGAAGTACCGAAGTGTCTGGAAAGTTGATAAGGTTCAGTTTTCAGATTTTACAACTTTTTGTTGTTGTTAAAAAGAATTTTGTTTCTGTATTTTTAAATATTATTGCTGAATTGATTTCCTTCATTTCCTGGAGAATTTTTGCAGGGAAACAAAATGGACCCACTTCTCCTCAACAGGCATGCCAAATAGGTGACTAATTAAGGATTTCTGAAATAGGGTGTTGAGATGAAAGCTGCATACATTGCAAACCACAACTGTTCTTTTAAGGATGAATATAGAAGAAGAACAATGCAAAGATTGAACAGCCTTAAAAGTCTATGGTTAAGCACCTGCAAGGAGATTAAAAATTAGAATTTTGAGAGCATGCATCTTCCCTTGGCTACATACGGATGTGAGTCGTGGAATATCTCTCAGTCTTTAAGAAAGAGAATAGGGGCTTTTGAGCTGAAATGCTATAGAAAGATTCTCAGAATATCTTGGACAAAGAAGATGAGAAATATTGACATCTTAAAAGATCTGAACATCAAGGAAGATTGGCTGATAAACAGCATCCTTTCTCGAAAGCTGAAATATTTTGCTCCCTTTATATCTTTGACTCTGAGTGTTCCAGGACAAGGATAGCCTAGCTATATTATAAAACCATTTCTGAGTGTGTGTCCTGTCCACTTCCAGCGTTTTTTTACTCCTCCACCTATTCTTTTTCTTCTTTAGTTCCATTCTGCCTTTCAGGTTTTGAAGAAGCATCGGGTGTGAGCCTTGGTGTGTGCTAAGCTCGCATGGTTGACCTCCAGCTCTGCTTCCATTATGTCTGAGGACAGGGCTCTCTGAGGTGCACTGTCTGGTGATAGTCTTCAGACATATCCAAACTATTTGATCTGTCCTCTCTTGAAGAAATTTATTACTGATCTTGTCCCAGCTATGTTCCTGATATCATCATTACTGATCCTGTCTTCATTGTAGACATTTAATTTCTGTTATTATGAATTTTCTTTTTGTTTTCCATGTCATAATATTAGTAAAAGTAAGTAAAAGACCCTTTTCCCCGCCTTTAGGTGTATATGGCTAGACCACCCATCTTGTGCCTTTAGGTGTATATGGCTAGACCAGCCATCTTGTGCCGATTGGTCTATAAAAATGTAGGTCTAGCCCTATATGCCCTATATGCCTAAAGGTGTGGAAAAGGGTCCTTTACTTACTTTAATAATGTCCTGAAAAGTAAAGGTAACAAATGTGATGTTATCCACATCGCCCACTAAGTGTTGATCGGTCTTTAACTCTTTGAGTCCCAAAGGGTTTAGCATCACAGGCCCAAGGGGTAGTAAAGATAGATATAAAATCGGCATATCATGTGTTACTTTGGCTTCTAGGTAGGAACTTATGAAGGTATGATGCGTTACTTGGGACTAAAAGAGTTTTAAAAAATGACTCTGGCATCTTATGCCCATTGTGTAAAGGGCTTTAAAAAGGGTCTTTTACTTATTATCTCCACCTATTTCTTGATCATTCTATTTCATGCTACCAAGTTAGAGTATGACGCCACATGTTTGTTTTTTAAACAGCTGCTTTGTACTGTAGTAATGTGTCTTTTCTTCGGATACAGCAAACTATTGTAGAAAAATGGTATCAAAAAGTGCCAAGTGCTGTGGAGTTTGATGACAGGCTACAGTATTACACGAAGGTGATCAGTGACATTAGTGCCATGAATGAGACAAAAGACCAAGATTGCATCAGGCTGAATATGGGCCAGCTGGCAAGTGCTGTCAAAGGTCATTCTAAAGAGTGGATCAAAATACTGGGCAGGTTTTTGCAGGAGTCTGCCAAGGAGATGCTGTTTGCCCTGCACAATTTGCTGGACGTAAGTTGAATATTTGGTTTTTGTTTCATTTATTTGGTAGATTTTACAGTGTCTTACATCTTTTCTACTTCTGTGTTTAGCCTTGAATGGGGCAGCTGGCACAATGTTTTATGGTTTTGTGGTTTACACCTAGGCTGCAGTATCTGTGCCTTTTTGTGGGAGTTTCTTCCTAGCTCCTGACCAACACTCTGCGCTGAGGGACTGACATTAACATTACATCCACCATGTTAATATCACAAGATTGTGGGATGTGCTAAGCTCGCATGGTTGACCTCCAGCTCTGCTTCCATTATGTCTGAGTGACAGGGCTCTCTGAGGTACCCTGTCTGGTGATAGTCTTCAGACATGTCCAAACCCTTTGATCTGTTGTTTCATGATGTAAGATTGTTTTCTGTCATAATCATAACCGAAATCAAAGCAAAATTTAAAACAATACAAATTACATTTTAGTCATATCAATAATTACAAGATATATAAATTTAAAATAACAAATATATGCTCTGAGGGTTGAATAGGATATTTTAGTAAAAATTACTACTGCTACATATAATCGGACTGCTACTGTCACGGGATATATTGGAACTCTGTGGTGGCTACTGAAGATTAGAGACTAAACACTTATAGAAATGTCCCAGATGCTGTGAAATCAGTTCTTAGCTTAAACCAGCTCAGTTGAACATCACAGTATAAATCAAACATAGGAAAGAGTCCCAATTTGGTTTCCAGGGCCCCATTTTCTGGGGAGAAGAGTATACCCATTGCTCCCTACCGAGCATGTCGTTAATGGCAACTAATTAAGGGTGTTTGATTTGAAACTGGAATGCATCTGCCTGAGAGGCAAGAAACCAACAGTCTGCATACAACCAAGCCAGGTTTCTGCATACAACCAAGCCAGTTCTGTGAAACAGCAGGTACAGAGAGAGCTCAATAGTCTCAAGGCATGGTGTCCCCTTCCAGTGCTGGAGGGACCAGGTTCAAGTCCCGGTGAAGGCTGGGATTTCTTCACGTGGACTTCTAGTAATTTTTCCTGGTCTCTGGGTAGTAAGATCGAATGCCCGTGTGTATTTTTGCGCACGTAAATAAATCCCTCGGCAGTCGGAAATCGAAAGGAGTAACCTACCAGCCCTGCACTGGCAAAATTTGGAGTCAAAATCTACCCAAAGTATTTCAGGATCCTCGCCAGTGCTACAGAGTTTGTGCACTGTGCTGAGATTCTTCAGACTCAGGCTTGAGTTAGAAGTAGAACAGAGCACTTATGGGTTACCACCCTTGTGCCATGATGTTGATCCATTGTTTAAACAAACATTGTTTGCTGTGAAACAGATATGCACACAAAATTTCTGAAGTAAGACCAAAGTCCAGGAGTGGATGAATAGCTCAACCACTGGGGAAGTTTACAGCCACTGAATGCTAAAAAGAAATAAGAAGAAGAAGATGATGAAGAAAAATCACGGAGAACAGGACATTTATGAAATGAGCTTCAGATTTTACCTAAAGAATGCATCATCCTGTGATAAAAACAAATTTACAGATAATTAATCGTTTACATGTCAGTTTCATGTTGTCTTTATAGTGATCTATTTCACGGTCAAGTTTCTGTGTTTCTGTGCTTGTTGTCACATATTTTATTAGATCTATGTTGTCTGCCTTGACAGATATACTAACATAATTTATCCAACTTCAGGACAAATCAGATGATTTGGAACAAACCCCATCAACCTTGGATGACTTGAAATCTGTCTTGTCAACCATCTCAGACATCAAAGCTATGTCACTGGATGTGATGAACAAAATCCGTGATATACAAGAAAGGTATTCCACACTGGCCATGTACGACTTACATGTAAGTAATTCCCCAACTGTATGTCTATCATTTTAGGAATTAGTAGGCACCTTTCAGTCTTTCCAGGTGTTGGTATTATATTGTGATATCGGGAGGTGTAGGAATCACAGATGTGATTAGTAAGGGTGACCAGCGAGACCACTTGTATTAAGATTGACGCTAGGTACAGTCACCGTTTTTAGTCGTGGCAGATGTTTGGCTTCTGACAGACAGTGGTCATTACATTTTTCTTTATTTTTAGACAAAGGAAATAGTTTTGTTGCCCAGCTACTAAGTTGAGTGCATGATGCTACACTGTGAGCTGCGGAGTTCATTTGGAATGATTTTTTTTGTCACCTATAACCAATGTTGTATTGTGAACTGTAGATTAAAAAAATGGCATGTGGCCTGTTGCCATGGAATTGGTAGTGCCTTATATGATTTAAATTGATTACATGTGCAACTGCTCAACTGTTTGTAACTTCTACTACCATCAATGATCAACTGCATTTCTCATGTCGCGCTGTTTGTGTTAGCATTTCTGATGGCTGTCTTATGTTTTTAATGTATGTGTATGCTAGTGAATATGCTGAGACAGCAGTCTTTGTCAGTTTTTCCACAAGGGACTGTGATAAACATTCTGTGTGTTTTTCATTGGCACAGGAGCGGAGCAACTGTGAGGTGACCCTTTTGCTATGAAGCTGAAACTATGATTACCAGATTAAGAAAAGTCTTCCATAGTGAGGGTATGGAAGTTCAGGATCATTGTTCATGTATTTAATGTGTTTCTCCTCAGATGCTCAGCTCTTCAACTATCTGCAGTAGTTGATACCTTTATCCCTATTCCAATTCTGCTTTTCCTCTTCATGCAACATAGTTCATGACATCCTATTACCATGAATCCATCTCAATACCTGTATAAGTCATGTCCCGCTTGCACTCATCTTTATATCAAAGTAGACGCTAACAAGGACATCTTCTACCCATCTGTAATTTACTATAGAGAATGTCCTTAGAGACTACCATCCTCCATCCGCCAAGTATCATAGTCATCTGAGTCTTTGCAGACGGGGCATTGAGAATACTGTTGTCATTCTTGCTGTTTCCAATACATCAGTGTTTGTGATCTTGTCTTGTCACTCAATACCATGTATTCTTCATATAAATATATTTAATTATTTCTTCTGGCATGAATAAGTTAGGCTTGTTAGTCACGTTTTAGGAACAGACACAAATGAATAAAGGTATCTGCAAAACCTTTACAGGATTTTGCATACCAACCCCAGCTTTTGTTATTTGTTTATGGTGTTCCTAGGTTTTATCTTCAGTTGTTGCCATTGCTTCCTAGAGGATCAGTGCTCATGTATTTGTCCAAATCAATGCAAAGTAATTTTCTTCTAAACTGTCCTCAACCAAATTAAAACCCTAGTATATCGGAAATAAAACTGCGTTTACAACCCTTAGATCATAGAAGCCAACTTTATACAGGCAAAAACATAAACGTAGAAAGAAAACACAAAATACTACAAAGACCATCAACCAGAAATATAACCAATGTTTATATAGAAGCAGGTTGAATAGGGTCTAGATTTTAACTTTTCTTCTTCGGAAAAAAAGAAAAATGAACAAATGAACATATAGGGCTCATAAGTCTAATTTAAAAAAAACAAAAACACATTGGCAACCAGGTTGCTCATAGCTGGCCGGTAGCCTCTAGTCGAGACAGTATTTGGGTCTGTCTTCCTTAAACACATCAACACTGTAGTTCTTTTTAGAGCTAATTGGTGATTAGCAATGATAAACCATTCTATATGGCTCACATAAACCTAGTCACAATTATAACCAAAAGCCCCCCCCCCCCCCCCCTTTTGATGGGATGCTGGTTGAAAGAAACGATTTAAAAAAAAAAAAAAAAAAATTTGCAAAGCAAGTCAAGTATAAAATAACATAAGTCAAGCATCATATTGCTTGAAAAGGGTTCTTTAGCTTTTTGTTTTCTTTTAAATACCAAAGTTGATGGTATTAGCTGGTCCTCTGTCGCTTAGGCATTGCAAATGTATTTCATTAGGTCAAGCTGCCAGGTTCGATATCCGCTGCTTGTGATTTGGCAGCAGACCGTCTTGCGCTGGTTTCGACATTGGTATCAAGAGCTCACCAAGAACGATAAAGAAACCACTGAACATAAAAATTGCCTCGAAAAATCAAACAGTACCCCCAGACTGGTCTGGTAGTCTGGTAGTCTTATTTTCAGCTTCATAGCAAACAGGTCACCCCATCTTTGCTCTGCTCCTGTGCAAAACGAAAAACACACATAATGTTTATCGCAGTCCCTTGTGGAAAGATTGACAGACTGCTGTCTCAGCATATATAGCATACACTCGCATTAAAGCATACGGTAGCCATCCGAAGTGCTAACACAAACAGTCCGACATTAGAAATGCAGTTCATCATTGATGGCAGCAGAAGTCACCAACAGATCAGCAGTTGCCCATGCGATCAATTTTAATCACATACGGGCACCACCAGCATTGCGACGACAGGCATTGCACTATTTTCTGAATCTACAATTCACACCACCATGTTGGTCACAGTCAAAAAAACATTCCAAATGAAATCCGTGGCTCACAGTGTCACGCCATACATTTAACTCAGAAGCTGGGCGACGAAACTATATCCAGTCTACAAATGGAGCAAAAATGCATCAGCCACCGTCTGGCAGAAGCAACAAATTTGCCCCAGCTCAAACAGTGGCCCTGCCTAGCGTCCATTTTGACCGGAAGTCCCAGAAAATGCTGGGGTTGGTTCTGCAACATCTGTAAAGCATTTGCAACTAAATTTATTGTTTTTAGACATAAAATTTTGGTATTTCTTATTTTTTTCTGTGCATTTGCTCATAAAAGCTTCATGATTTTGCATATAGTTTATTGTTTATGTAGCAGAAAATGAAATATTTATGTAGCAGAATGTATTTTATCATCGGTTGTTTAGAAGTTTGTTCATTTGTCATCGTCCAGGTCGATGAGAAGGAGAGAGAGCTGCAGCAGAGACTGCCTAAGATTTGGGATGATCTGATTCTCAAATCCAAAAACATTGGAGCAAGCCTTGTGAAAGTCAAGCTGAAGTTTACTGAGGTAACCTTTTCAGATAAATACAATTATTGTCGAGTTTTTTCTTCTAATGCTAAACAGGCTTTCCCTGCTTTTTCTCTTTCTCCAGTTACCTCATCAAAGTGTCGGACGCAGATGTAAGGATCTTCTATGTGCTCTTTCTTATGTATTGCAAAAGTTGACCTTCATTTCTTTAATCCTGTCACCAAAAAAGGTGCAAAATTAACAATTATGGTTGAGTCCACTTCTCTATAAATGTCACTTTTTCTACTTTTTTAACAATGACATGTTTACAAGATGCACAATTAATGCTATTGGCAGAGTTTTTGCCTGCACAAATCGGTGCTCCGTGGTCAGTATCTTGCCTGATTTAGTACTGCTGCCTTTCTCAAAAACATATCTCTGTGAAGTGGGATTCTCAGCTTATCATCATTATCATCAAGTGCCTTGCCAACAGGTGTGGGTGATCTTGCCTTTCCACAATCTGCAATCTGCAGCTGTATGTATCAGTTTGTGTGTTGACACCCCTCACTGCCATGACAAGTGGCCGTCAAGAATCTTCTTGCATTGTCTTCCTCTGTCTCTCTTTCCACAGATTTTTCCAATGGTCACATGTTCCATTTATCTTCTTCTTGTAACATGACAAAAATATGATGACCGTCTTTTTCTGATGTCTCCGCTTATATATCTACTAAAACAGAAGTCAGAAGCTGCTTGGACACAGAACCACATTTTGGCCTGCAATTGTCATCAGTTGAACGTGAAATTAGAAAACTGCAAAACAAAAGAAGCACAGCTGTCTCATTAAGCTCTAATTCATTATTGAATGGATTTCATTGCTGCTCTCCCCAACAATGTAATATCTATTCTAATGCCAGTGGTTTGATTATTAAACATTGGAAGAACTTTTATGTATGGCCAAATTCATTGGTGGCATTTGAGAATGAACTGACTTATGGTGAATTTTAAAGTGTTAAAAATATTATGCATTGCACAGATTTTGTGCATTTGTTTTACTTTAAATTTCTTACTATCTACTCCCACTTCCTCTGCTGTGTAACATACTTCTAAAACCCATTAACTTGTAGGACACAGGGTATAGTAGGTCTAAGGAGCTATACCAAAGAAATTAGTAAACCAACACAAAACTGGAGTTATTAGCCACCACACTCTGATAGATACACTGAAGATGGGATCCAAGCGCTAATGGACTTGTCTGGTGTGCAGTGAGAATGATCTGTTAACTCGCTAACTAAACTAACCTGATTTTGAAAAAAGGCTCTGAAGGTCAAAATATTTGGGACCTGCCAGGTCAAAAGGTCATAATATGAATATATTAGCCAAAAACAGTATTGGGGTGGTGGGAGGGGGGTGTTCTGTGAATAAAATTGCTTTTAAAAAGTCAGGTTGGTGTTAGATTTTCTCGTAAGCCTCAGTGATAGAGGTCATGGGGTCACAGCATGAGTCACCCGATAATTATGTTTTTTAAGGTCCCTGGGAACTATTTAGTTTAAAACTTAACACTGTTCACGTTTATTGATTGATTACTTTTCCTATGTGTATTTATATAGTTGAGGAGGGGGTGAAGGAATTAAAATTGTGGTTAAATAAATTCTTTTAAAATTGCATTAGTAACCTGTGTAAAATTGTTGCATTCTAAAGGATTTGTTTGAAAATTCCAAAGGGGTCATTTAGCATTTCTGGGTGATAGGGTTAAGCCTCTTCTTGATGAAGTTGTTCGGTCTTTGCATGGCCTTTTGCTTACTGCATGTTCAATGAATTTTTTTTTTTCACAATGGCTCTGTGTGGCAGTTGATACCAGGTCACTATCGTCAGAGGGTCAAACCTTCTCAACTGTTGCTCATTAATTATCTGTTCGACTAGTTTTAGGCCTAGTTTCTTTTTAATTTTGTTATTTTAAATGTTATCGCTTCTTGTTACTCCAGCAGCTCTTCTAAAACATCTCATTTCTTTTATGAACTGTAACTTTCCCTCCTACTTTTGTAATAATCAAGTCTGCCATCACTCAGACACAAAAACCTGCATGCCACTATCAAAAACTATATACAGTAAAATTAATGCACACTTGTTCTTTGATTTTGCTTTAATGTATATGATTTACATACACCTTGGGAGCTGCAGTGTGTAGTGGCTAGATGCTTACCTGGCAAACTGAAGGTTTAGGATGCTTCCAGGCAATTTTTGTTTCTACTTCAAAATGTGCCTTAGCTCCAAGTTGACCCAGCCTAAAAAAGTACCAGGTCATGTCCTGTGAAGTAAAAGGACCAGCGTAATTGTAACTACATCCCCAACTGAGCGCTGACTTGTGTATAAAATATAGTTTTAGCGCTTTATGCTCAATACAAGGTAGATGTGGTCAAGGCCCTTTGTGAAAAAGCAACGGAATCAGTAGAGAAACAAAATTATTATGGCCTGAAGAGAATGAGGCACCTGTGTGTAACCAGAGGG
This sequence comes from Candidula unifasciata, assembly GCA_905116865.2. Lineage (NCBI taxonomy): Eukaryota > Metazoa > Mollusca > Gastropoda > Stylommatophora > Geomitridae > Candidula > Candidula unifasciata. Next base: position 518,622 of record CAJHNH020002225.1, on the reverse strand, counting down.
TCTGGCCGGCTTACTACACTCAGAGGAAAGGCAAGACAGACAAATAACCAGATTGTGACCAGTACCATCAGTATTAGAACTAGGCACTGGCTGCTGAAGATAGGGACGGAGCGCACACGGGAATGCCCCAAGGGCTGTGATGTCAATTCTTGACTCAACTCAACTTTATGCTCGATTTGCCAAAGATGTTAAAGGGTTTTTTACATACACCTTGTATGTAAGTCATATAAACATTTTACAACTCTACATATGAATAGATACCTTAAAACGAAGGTCAGAACAGCATCTTAGTTTGTTTTTTTTCACTGCAGAAAATGCTATTAGCATTTTATATATAATTCATGGCTTTTTTTGTAGTTATGGGAATTATTGCCATCAATTATCTGTCAATGGGGGATTAACATGAGGTACCTCACTGGACATGTTCAGTAAAATTTCTGCTTTTCGTATTAGGTGCTAAAAGTCTGACTGACTGACCTTCTACCCCACCAGGACATCACACAAGCGATTAACACCTGATGACACAATGTGCCAGCATGTGGATGAGGATTACCCATTAAGAATTCCTGGAAACCGCGCTCAGCCATTAGACCATACTTATGGCCGGGCTATATTGCGGCCCCTGGCAAGAGCCAGAGTAGGGCTTCAAAGTGATGAAAAATTGCATCCAACAAGAGGATGACTAGTGAATTATCACATGATAGTGCTAAAGGTTGTAGACTGCAATGGTTAAGCAAATGGAGAGTAGCAAATAACAGAGATACAAAAACTGCATACACACACAAGATATGAATGGCAGTAGACCAGGAGGCAGATCAAGAAGACGGTGGAAAGCTAATGCAATCAGTCCTACAAACATTTGGGGTGATCATTAGGTTGTTTTATTATAACTCACATAAGGCTCCGGGGTCTTCGTGGTGAAATGGTTAAGCTGTTTGCCTCATGCTCTAAAGGTCGTGGGTTTGTTCCACTGTAGCAGAGTTACATAGCTTGTTTGTTAGAGGGCGCAAAGCTAGGATGTAAGGAGATCAACAAGTTTTGGCAACCTTCATTTTCCCCATCAAAACTGAAAATCGACGTCATCACTTGTTTGTTAGAAGATAGAATTTGGCGCAGTATTTGATGAAAAGAAAGTCAACAAGTTTTAGAAACAATATTTTATAAATAGTATTTGACGTCATTGTTGGCCTTGCCCTTTCAGAGAGAACCTCGTAGCACTTGTTTTGTAGGAGTCTATTGACGTCAATTGTCAGTTTAACTACTATATCTGCGTAGAATAGGATGATAAAATTCGATACAATTGAGATATTTTTAGAAAATCCTACATGAGAACCTAACCAGTAAACAAGTTGAGACGTACTAGAATATTCTAGAAGCAGAAAGAGTGAGAAAGCACCTTCGCAATTCTTCAGTCCACAAGACTCAAGAGAGAAGGGACCAGTCATATTGACCCTAAAAGCAGCCTTCACTTGTAGAGATGTCAGCTCAACTCAAAGAGTGCCTTCAGTCGTTGAGACTCAGTGAACGAGCGACTAGTCTCAATGATCCTTGTAGTTGTGGAGATGCCAGCTCAAAACTAGAAGCAGAGGAACCAGTCACATGGAACCTCGAAGACAAACACTAGAGAGGAGACATGAAACAAGACATCGAACTACAGAGACAACACGTAAGATACATGGATCCATGGTTAACAGAGACACATTAGGAACACTATAGAGATGTTAGAGTCGACGATCAAGCCGTTAGTACCAAGCAGCACTAGAAGCCAGGTGGCAGTTAGAGACACTAGAACCTAAGTAACTAGAGATGAAGAACACAACGCGACCTCAATGGTACGTAACCATAGAGAAAACACAGCGCTATTAAGAATATCATTGATGTAATTGACCCATTGTTGAAGTAACACAATAAAGACAGTATAGACAAGAACTTTTTCTTCAGCCATTTTATTATACAAGCACCAGAGTCATGTGAGAAGCATGCAGCAAGCAAGACATCATCATCATCATAACCTCTATCGACACGACCATCTTTCTCCTCGTCTATAATCTTCCAATTGACTCCTCCCATAGCAAACCTACAGACGAACCTCGGTGTGACATCAACATACACAACGAAGAAGAGAGCTGTGCTACACCACTGCTGCGCCCTTTAGTTTAAAAGTGCAGTTTTTTTGGAGAGCCCTAGGGGTTTGTTGCTGGAGCTACGGAGTTCATGCTCTGTGCAGCGTTCTCTGCAGGGGGCTATCCATTCTGCGGAGAGAGACCAAGCCATATGGGGTAAAACCCAGTGCATCAAAGTTGATTCTCTTGACTTTAACCTTTAAAATAAAGCTCACAGTTTATTCTTCCATTCCAACTGTAAACTTCAGCAAAATGTTCTGGTTGTTCATCACCTTCTGGATTTTGGTCTTGTTCCACAACTTAAGTTTTGCATGCACATCCATTTAGCAGATCTGGTGTATTCATATGCAGACTGTTGGTTCCTCACCTCTCAGGCAGATGCACTCTGACTTCAAAAGAAACACCTCTAATTAGTCACCTTTTACAACATGCTTTTTTGTGGGCAGTGAGTCTTTTATTTGTCGCCACAAAATGGGACCCACACCCATACAGAGAGTTAATTAAAATAAATTGACAGGTTATTTTTCTGGCTGATGGAAATAGTTGCATTTGGGAATATTTACGGTAATAGTTGCATTTGGGAATGTTTACAGGAATGGTTGCATTTGGGAATATTTACCAGATTAGTTGCATTTGGGAATGTTACCTATAATAGTTGCATTTGAGAATGTTTACCAGAATAGTTGCATTTGGGAGTGTTTACTGGAATGGTTGCATTTGGGAATGTTTACTGGAATAGTTGCATTTGGGAATGTTTACTGGAATGGTTGCAGTTGGAAATGTTTACTGGAATAGGTGCATTTGGGAATATTTACTGGAATAGTTTCATTCAGGAATGTTTACTGGAATGGTTGCAGTTGGAAATGTTTACTGGAATAGGTGCATTTGGGAATATTTACTGGAATAGTTTCATTTGGGAATGTTTACTGGAATAGTTGCATTTGTCTCCAGATCACACAAGATCAGATTAAGGAATTCAAGAAATCTCTGGCAGATTTCTCAGAAAGATTTTTGCTGGAAGGCCCTGGTGCTGTTGGGGATGATCTGGACAGAGGTGAGTTATTGTTTAATAATTTTATGTGAGGAAGAAATATGAGGTAACAAGTCCTATTTTTTAAAAATTAATTAATTAATTAATTTGTTTAGCTTTTTCTTCTCCTTTAGCCATTCAACTAATTAGTGTGTAATTATTTTGCAGTATGACCTTCTGCTTTTTCTTTTCTGCCACTCCATTCACCAGTGTAGGGGAGATGGTCTCCGGATGACAGATTTATTTACTATTCCTGAAAAAATGAACAATATGTGAGAACAAGTTATGCAGTCACTGAGTTTCAGGATGAAAAGCTTATAACCCACCGAACATTGCTTGGGACTGAATGTATCAATAATGTTAAATAGCTTTGTTTAAGAACCCTCTTGTCTATACTACTTTTTTAAGCTTTTATCTTGAAGACTGTGGATTTGTTTTTGGCTTTATTATTTTGTTCACAAGTGCAGGTGTATTGGAAATTCCTGGTGGTCATTGCTAAAAGTTTGTGCTATTTGCAATGCACTTTCTGGGCAACCAACAACTTTCTGGAAAGAGGCCAAGTGATTTGAGATGTTGTCTGGTCCAATGGATTGTGATCCTCTTGCCTGAACATGTTTTAAGTATACTTTTCTCCATGTTATGCCGGTGTGTTGGGAAATGAGCAGGCAAATAGACTAGTCGGTTCTGCACCACTTGGTGGTGAACTGATGTATGACAAGCTGGATGTTGTGAGGGCGCTTTGGGAGCGAGTGAACAGTGCTGAGGCACAGATAGATCATTACGGTCTGAGGAGAATGGCACTGCAAGGAGTTACCAGGGGATTTGGTCGACACTCGACACTCAAAGAAAACCCGAGACGGATATACAATCAGACAGTTACTGATACCATCAACATTTTGCTGCTGAAGATGGGGATGGAGCGCTTATGGGGTGTCCCGAGTGCTGTGATGTCGATTCTTATTTCATCAATCAAGTATATTTTTGGACTACTAAACACTATTTTGATAGTTTAATTATGTTTTTCATGGACAGTGTAAAATTACTGTAAAGCATTTAATGGCTTCAAGAAGTAAATAAACAGTGTGTCATCCCTATAGTGGTTGTTGGCAACAGTGTACCCCCTACTGTCATTGGATATATTCCTTGTGAGGCCATGGCCGATGAACCATTATACACACAGTGCATTTGCTTAGGCATCGCAAAGGGAGGGAGCAGCGCTGAAACTTCTAATAGCCTTGGAACTGAGCATTTATTTTCTTGGTTGAAGTATATAAAACACATCAGAACAACAATGCAACAAGGCAGGCTAGATGTCTTTTATCTGTTAAGTATAGAAGCAGATGTGTTACATAAGATAAGATAGCACATTCTTAAGTTTTAGGACCTGATCGAAGACTTTCGTTTTTAAGAAAGCAGGAGATATCTTTTCCAAAATATACATTATTTTCCGCCTTCTATAAGTTTGGTTTAATTTTGATAAATAAAATTTTATTTTATGGTTTATTATTGTTTATATCTCGCATTTATATATATATATATATATATATATATATATATATATATATATATATATATATATATATATATATATATATATATATATATATATATATATATATATATATATATATATATATATATATATATATATATATATATATATATATGGGGGCACCAGTGCTGTGTTAACACATGGGCTCACTGGGCGCTTGCCTGGGGCCCTATGAACATAGTGCCCTATGCTGATCTGTGTATGCTGTGAGTGCTTGTCATAGGAGACCCAACTCTTTGGTTTTCCCAGATGCCCATATTGCTGTTAGGACAGTTCGGGGGGACAAGTAGAGTGGTGGTTGGGGGGGGGGGGGGGGGAACACCAAAATCTGTTGAGTGCTTATCAAAGCGTCTTAACCCAGCCCTAGGTAAGGCCCAGTCTCTTTTATGGTGTGACTCTCGGACCAGTCTGAAAGCTATGAAAGTTTTTTTTTAAAACTTTTTAAAATTTTTAATAAGCGGTCCACATCAGAAATTCAGTTCTAGAACTCCAGGATCATGTAACTGTTAAACACATTCACTAACCTCTATGCACAGAGCCACACTTTAAATATTATATTTACATTATACTGTAAAATGGACAAATCTAGAATCATAAATCAGATAAATATATTTACATTGCAATGTAAAATGGACAAATCTAGAATCATAAATCAGATAAGAATATTTACATTGCAATGTAAAATGGACAAATCTAGAATCATAAATCAGATAAGAATATTTACATTGCAATGTAAAATGGACAAATCTAGAATCATAAATCAGATAAACACACAAAATAACTAAAGTAAATGTTGGAAATATGCAGGTGTTGAGTTGCTAAAACAAGCCAGAGAAAAAATCAGTGAGCTTGAGGCTAGTAGGCAAGAACTGACCAATGCTGAGAGATTGTTTGAACTGCCAATTACAATGTATCCTGAGATGCTGAAAATACAGAAAGAAATGGCTGCCTTGGAATCAATATACCAGATCTACATAGAACAAAAGGTAATGCAGAACAACAAGGTAATGCTTCATAATGGTAACTTTTTTTCATAGCTGTTTGTTTCAGTTAGTATACGGTTCTTTCATACTGCCTAGTGCAGCAAAGCCTAGCATTTGTTATCACATGCCGTGATTGTAACTGACTAACAGAGCATGTTGAGAAAGATGCAAACAGGAATGCTTCATGCAGAGTGGCAAGCATCACTTCAGAGGTCCCAGGTAATTAGCATCCTTTGGATATTCTCTCCAGTATATGCTGTGTGTTGGGAAATGAGCAGGCAGATAGACTGACTAGGTCTGCACCACTGGGTGGTGAACTGATGCGTGACAAGTTAGAAATTGTGAGGACCCTTTAGGAGCAAGTGAAAGGTGCGGAGGCACAGATAAATCATGACGGTCTAAGGAGAATGGAGCTGCGAGGAGTTACCAGGGGATCTGGCTGGCGATCAAAATTCAGCGGAAGGTTGAGACGGATATACAATCAGACGGTTACTGGTACCATTGGAATTGGAACTCTTTGCTTGCTGCTGAAGATGGGGACTGAGCAACTGTCTGAGTGTCCCGAGTGCTGTGATGTCAATTCTTAATTTAACATTCAACATTCTTTCATACTGTGAATTGACGGGATGCAGATGGGGAACTGAGCTTAAGATAAACCAGTGTTGTTAATCAAGGTCATAAATTATGCATGATCATAGCCAGACAATCAGTCTATAGCAACAACAGTCTATAGCAACAACAGTCTATAGCAACAACAGACTATAGCAACAACAGTCTATAGCAACAACAGTCTATAGCAACAACAATCTATAGCAACAGTCTATAGCAACAACAGTCTATAGCAACAACAGTCTATAGCAACAACAGTCTATTGCAACAACAGTCTGTAGCAACAACAGTCTATAGCAACAACAGTCTGTAGCAGCAACAGTCTATAGCAACAACAGTCTGTAGCAGCAACATTCTATAGAAACAACAGTCTATAGCAACAACAGTCTATAGCAACAACAGTCTATAGCAACAACAGTCTATAGCAACAACAGTCTATAGCAACAACAGTCTATAGCAACAACAGTCTATAGCAACAACAATCTATAGCAACAACAGTCTTCTAGCAACAACAGTCTATAGCAACAACATTCTATAGCAACAACAGTCTATAGCAACAACAGTCTATAGCAACAACAGTCTATAGCAACAACAGTCTGTAGCTACAACAATCTATAGCAAAAACAGTCTGTAGCAACAACAGTCTAACGCAACAACAATCTATCGCAAAAACAGTCTATAGCAACAACAGTCTAACGCAATAACAGTCTATAGCAACAACAGTCTATAGCAACAACAGTCTATAGCAACAACAGTCTATAGCAACAACAGTCTATAGCAACAACAGTCTATAGCAACAACAGTCTAACGCAACAACAGTCTATAGCAACAACAGTCTATAGCAACAACAGTCTATAGCAACAACAATCTATAGCAACAACAATCTATAGCAAAAACAGTCTATAGCAATAACAGTCTATAGCAACAACAGTCTATAGCAACAACAGTCTATAGCAACAACAGTCTGTAGCAACAACATTCTATAGCAACAACAGTCTATAGCAACAACAGTCTAAAGCAACAACAGTTTATAGCAACAACATTCTATAGCAACAACAGTCTATAGCAACAACAGTCTATAGCAACAACAGTCTATAGCAACAACAGTCTGTAGCAACAACAGTCTATAGCAACAACAGTCTATAGCAACAACAGTCTATAGCAACAACAGTCTATAGCAACAACAATCTATAGCAACAGTCTATAGCAACAACAGTCTATAGCAACAACAGTCTATAGCAACAACAGTCTATAGCAACAACAGTCTGTAGCAACAACAGTCTATAGCAACAACAGTCTGTAGCAGCAACAGTCTATAGCAACAACAGTCTGTAGCAACAACAGTCTATAGCAACAACAGTCTATAGCAACAACAGTCTATAGCAACAACAGTCTATAGCAACAACAGTCTATAGCAACAACAGTCTATAGCAACAACAGTCTATAGCAACAACAATCTATAGCAACAACAGTCTGTAGCAACAACAGTCTATAGCAACAACATTCTATAGCAACAACAGTCTATAGCAACAACAGTCTATAGCAACAACAGTCTATAGCAACAACAGTCTGTAGCAACAACAATCTATAGCAACAACAGTCTGTAGCAACAACAGTCTAACGCAACAACAATCTATCGCAACAACAGTCTATAGCAACAACAGTCTAACGCAATAACAGTCAATAGCAACAACAGACTATAGCAACAACAGTCTATAGCAACAACAGTCTATAGCAACAACAGTCTATAGCAACAACAGTCTATAGCAACAACAGTCTATAGCAACAACAGTCTAACGCAACAACAGTCTATAGCAACAACAGTCTATAGCAACAACAATCTATAGCAACAACAATCTATAGCAAAAACAGTCTATAGCAATAACAGTCTATAGCAACAACAGTCTATAGCAACAACAGTCTATAGCAACAACAGTCTATAGCAACAACAGTCTATAGCAACAACAGTCTATAGCAACAACAGTCTATAGCAACAACAGTTTATAGCAACAACATTCTATAGCAACAACAGTCTATAGCAACAACAGTCTATAGCAACAACAGTCTATAGCAACAACAGTCTATAGCAACAACAGTCTGTAGCAACAACAGTCTATAGCAACAACAATCTATAGCAACAACAATCTATAGCAACAAGAGACTATAGCAACAAGATACTATAGCAACAACAGTCTATAGCAACAACAGTCTATAGCAACAACAGTCTATAGCAACAACAGTCTATAGCAACAACAGTCTATAGCAACAACAGTCTATAGCAACAACAATCTATAGCAACAACAATCTATAGCAACAACAATCTATAGCAACAACAGTCTATAGCAACAACAGTCTATAGCAACAACAGTCTATAGCAACAACAGTCTATAGCAACAACAGTCTATAGCAACAACAGTCTATAGCAACAACAGTCTATAGCAACAACAATCTATAGCAACAACAATCTATAGCAACAACAATCTATAGCAACAACAGTCTATAGCAACAACAATCTATAGCAACAACAGTCTATAGCAACAACATTCTATAGCAACAACAGTCTGTAGCAACAACAGTCTGTAGCAACAACAGTCTGTAGCAACAACAGTCTGTAGCAACAACAGTCTGTAGCAACAACAGTCTATTGCAACAACATTCTATAGCAACAACAATCTATAGCAACAACAGTCTGTAGCAACAACAGTCTGTAGCAACAACAGTCTAACGCAATAACAGTCTATAGCAACAACAGTCTATAGCAACAACAGTCTGTAGCAACAACAGTCTGTAGCAACAAAAGTCTATAGCAACAACAGCTTATAGCAACAACTGTCTATAGCAACAACAATCTATAGCAACAACAATCTATAGCAACAAGAGTCTATAGCAACAAGAGTCTATAGCAACAACAGTCTATAGCAACAACAGTCTATAGCAACAACAGTCTATAGCAACAACAGTCTATAGCAACAACAGTCTATAGCAACAACAATCTATAGCAACAACAGTCTGTAGCAACAACAGTCTATAGCAACAACAATCTATAGCAACAACAACCTATAGCAACAACAGTCTGTAGCAACAACAATCTATAGCAACAACAATCTATAGCAACAACAATCTATAGCAACAACAATCTATAGCAACAACAGTCTATAGCAACAACAGTCTATAGCAACAACAGTCTATAGCAACAACAGTCTAACGCAACAACAGCTTATAGCAACAACAGCTTATAGCAACAACAGTCTATAGCAACAACAGTCTATAGCAACAACAGTCTATAGCAACAACAGTCTATAGCAACAACAGCTTATAGCAACAACAGTCTATAGCAACAACAGTCTATAGCAACAACAATCTATAGCAACAACTGTCTATAGCAACAACAGTCTATAGCAACAACAATCTATAGCAACAACAGTCTGTAGCAACAACAGTCTATAGCAACAACAGTCTATAGCAACAACAGTCTATAGCAACAACAATCTATAGCAACAACAGTCTATAGCAACAACAATCTATAGCAACAACAGTCTATAGCAACAACAGTCTATAGCAACAACATTCTATAGCAACAACAGTCTATAGCAACAACAGTCTATAGCAACAACAGTCTATAGCAACAACAGTCTATAGCAACAACAGTCTATAGCAACAACAGCTTATAGCAACAACAGTCTATAGCAACAACAGTCTATAGCAACAACAGTCTATAGCAACAAAAATCAACAGCAACAACAGTCTATAGCAACAACAGTCTATAGCAACAACAGTCTATAGCAACAACAGTCTATAGCAACAACAATCTATAGCAACAACAGTCTGTAGCAACAACAGTCTATAGCAACAACAGTCTGTAGCAACAACTGTCTATAGCAACAACAATCTATAGCAACAACTGTCTATAGCAACAAGAGTCTATAGCAACAACAGTCTATAGCAACAACAGTCTATAGCAACAACAGTCTATAGCAACAACAGTCTATAGCAACAACAGTCTATAGCAACAACAGTCTATAGCAACAACAGTCTATAGCAACAACAGTCTATAGCAACAACAATCTATAGCAACAACAGTCTGTAGCAACAACAGTCTGTAGCAACAACAGTCTGTAGCAACAACAATCTATAGCAACAACAGTCTGTAGCAACAACAATCTATAGCAACAACAGTCTATAGCAACAACAATCTATAGCAACAACAGTCTATAGCAACAACAGTCTATAGCAACAACAGTCTATAGCAACAACAGTCTATAGCAACAACAGCTTATAGCAACAACAGCTTATAGCAACAACAGCTTATAGCAACAACAGCTTATAGCAACAACAATCTATAGCAACAACAATCTATAGCAACAACAGTCTATAGCAACAACAGTCTATAGCAACAACAATCTATAGCAACAACAGTCTATAGCAACAACAGTCTATAGCAACAACAATCTATAGCAACAACAGTCTGTAGCAACAACAGTCTATAGCAACAACAATCTATAGCAACAACAATCTATAGCAACAACAGTCTGTAGCAACAACAGTCTGTAGCAACAACAATCTATAGCAACAACAATGTATAGCAACAACAGTCTGTAGCAACAACAATCTGTAGCAACAACAATCTATAGCAACAACAATCTATAGCAACAACAATCTATAGCAACAACAATCTATAGCAACAACAGTCTGTAGCAACAACAGTCTATAGCAACAACAGTCTGTAGCAACAACAGTCTATAGCAACAACAATCTGTAGCAACAACAATCTATAGCAACAACAATCTATAGCAACAACAATCTATAGCAACAACAATCTATAGCAACAACAGTCTGTAGCAACAACAGTCTATAGCAACAACAGTCTGTAGCAACAACAGTCTAACGCAATAACAGTCTATAGCAACAACAATCTATAGCAACAACAATCTATAGCAACAACAATCTATAGCAACAACAATCTATAGCAACAACAGTCTATAGCAACAACAGTCTGTAGCAACAACAATCTGTAGCAACAACAGTCTGTAGCAACAACAGTCTGTAGCAACAACAGTCTGTAGCAACAACAGTCTATAGCAACAACAGTCTGTAGCAACAACAGTCTAACGCAATAACAGTCTATAGCAACAACAATCTATAGCAACAACAGTCTGTAGCAACAACAGTCTATAGCAACAACAGTCTGTAGCAACAACAGTCTGTAGCAACAACAATCTATAGCACCAACAGTCTGTAGCAACAACAGTCTAACGCAATAACAGTCTATAGCAACAACAATCTATAGCAACAACAATTTATAGCAACAACAATCTATAGCAACAACAGTCTGTAGCAACAACAGTCTATAGCAACAACAATCTATAGCAACAACAGTCTGTAGCAACAACAATCTATAGCAACAACAATCTATAGCAACAACAATCTATAGCAACAACAATCTATAGCAACAACAGTCTATAGCAACAACAGTCTATAGCAACAACAGTCTGTAGCAACAACAGTCTAACGCAATAACAGTCTATAGCAACAACAATCTATAGCAACAACAGTCTGTAGCAACAACAGTCTATAGCAACAACAGTCTGTAGCAACAACAGTCTGTAGCAACAACAATCTATAGCACCAACAGTCTGTAGCAACAACAGTCTAACGCAATAACAGTCTATAGCAACAACAATCTATAGCAACAACAATTTATAGCAACAACAATCTATAGCAACAACAGTCTGTAGCAACAACAGTCTATAGCAACAACAATCTATAGCAACAACAGTCTGTAGCAACAACAATCTATAGCAACAACAATCTATAGCAACAACAATCTATAGCAACAACAATCTATAGCAACAACAGTCTATAGCAACAACAGTCTGTAGCAACAACAATCTATAGCAACAACAATCTATAGCAACAACAATCTATAGCAACAACAATCTATAGCAACAACAGTCTATAGCAACAACAGTCTATAGCAACAACAGTCTGTAGCAACAACAGTCTAACGCAATAACAGTCTATAGCAACAACAATCTATAGCAACAACAGTCTGTAGCAACAACAGTCTATAGCAACAACAGTCTGTAGCAACAACAGTCTGTAGCAACAACAATCTATAGCACCAACAGTCTGTAGCAACAACAGTCTAACGCAATAACAGTCTATAGCAACAACAATCTATAGCAACAACAATTTATAGCAACAACAATCTATAGCAACAACAGTCTGTAGCAACAACAGTCTATAGCAACAACAATCTATAGCAACAACAGTCTGTAGCAACAACAATCTATAGCAACAACAATCTATAGCAACAACAATCTATAGCAACAACAATCTATAGCAACAACAATCTATAGCAACAACAGTCTATAGCAACAACAGTCTATAGCAACAACAATCTATAGCAACAACAGTCTATAGCAACAACAATCTATAGCAACAACAGTCTGTAGCAACAACAGTCTGTAGCAACAACAGTCTATAGCAACAACAGTCTATAGCAACAACAGTCTAACGCAATAACAGTCTATAGCAACAACTGTCTGTAGCAACAACAGTCTATAGCAACAACAGTCTATAGCAACAACAGTCTATAGCAACAACAGTCTATAGCAACAACAGTCTGTAGCAATAACAATCTATAGCAACAACAATCTATTGCAACAACAATGTATAGCAACAACAGTCTATAGCAACAACAGTCTGTAGCAACAACAGTCTATAGCAACAACAGTCTATAGCAACAACAGTCTATAGCAACAACAATCTATAGCAACAACAATCTATAGCAACAACAGTCTATAGCAACAACAGTCTAACGCAACAACAGTCTAACGCAAAAACAGTCTATAGATACAACAGTCTATAGCAACAATGGCTATGGTTCACCAGCTGGTATTGTTACTAAAGATTTAAAAAAAACAAAAGTAAAGGACCCTTTTCTCCGCCATTAGGTGTATTGGGCATATAGTGCTAGACTTATATTTTGCAGCCCAATCAGCACTCGGTGGGTGATGAGGTCAGCATCTTGCCAGCTGCCTTTACTTCCCAAGATTTTATCTGGTACTCATTTTAGACTGGGTCAACCTGGGAGCCACGATAATTTTCTGGAGAAAAAAAATCTGGCTCAATGCAGATTTGAATCTACAGACTTTAGGCCAGAGGTGAGGTCTAGCCGCTACACCATGGTGGCTCCTGATATGGTTACTACCAGAGGGACAGCATTGGCATTTTTTATTTAAGACATCATTGTTTTTTGGAAGTGGCAGGTTCAGATCCCACTATGGTAACTATAGTTTTCAAATGTATATGTTGCCTGGTGTGTCCTGTTATCTCTAATTTTTTCCTCTGCACAATATGATTTCCAGTCAGTACATATCAACTTCTTTATCATGATGTTTCAACGGACAATTTTTTTTTTTTTTTATGTGTCTGGGTCAATCACCTTGTTGCCAGACCACTATCGAGATTATCCGGAGATTTATCACAGGTCATAATGCCTAAAAGGTACTGTCCAGCCTGTTTCTTTTTTTTTTTTTAATTTAGAAAAAACAATTATTTTACTGGTTGAGTTCTCTCTGTTTGTATTACATGTTGAATGCTCAATTAAGAATCAGCATCACAGCAGTCTGGACGTTTCCATAGGCGCTCTGTTCCCATTTTCAGCAGCAGGCACAGAGTTCCAATTCTGATGGTACCAGTAACAGTCCTATTTTGTTGTACGTTAGTGGTTTGACTGATCTGATCTTTTTGTTGTACTCTAGTGGTTTTACTGATCTGATCTTTTTGTTGTACGCTAGTGGTTTGACTGATCTGATCTTTCTGAACAAGTTCTCCAATGATTTACTTCTGTTTTTGACATAAGGCAAAAAGGACTGAACCAAAATATGCACATATTTTATGAATAATGTCAGTTCATTTTAGCTTGAACATAATGTTGCAGGTTGCCAGGGAGCAGTGGTCCGAGACACTCTGGGCTAACCTCAATGTTCAGATTCTACAAGACGGCATTGAAGGGTTCCTGAAAAATCTGAGGAAGCTGCCACGTGAGACCAGGCAGATGGCCGTCGCTAAAAGCTTGGAAGAAAAAATGAAAGAATTTCGAGATTCTCTGCCTCTGTTTGGGGACTTGAAACATGATGCACTGAGGGATCGGCACTGGAAAGAGCTGATGTCTAGGACAGGGCAGAAGTTTGATATGAATCCTGACACATTTACTCTAGCTAATGTGTTTATGATGGAGCTGCATCGCTACAAGGAGGCCATTGCTGAAATTGTTACTTGTGCTTCAAAGGAAATGGGGATAGAAAAGGTAAGTATCGAAGATAAATATGTTTGGGGTTATATGATGCATTGTGTTGAATCAAGAAGCGGAAAAAAAAATGCTGGCATTGGATAGGACACATGTTGAGGAAATCTGAGAACAATATAACTATAATGTCTTTCCAACAGAACCAAGATGGGCGTAGAAATAAAAGCAGACCCATAAAAACAAAATCACAAATGGAGCTAGAAAGTAAGGTTGAAAAAAGGAGGAGGACATGGGTTGAGCAGCAAGCGGTAGGAAAAGACAGGACAACTTGTATGAGCTAGTTCAGAAACTATGTTCCATTGGAGGGTTAATGGCAGAAGAAGAATAAGATGAATTGTTGCGGTTTGAGGACTGAGGTTTTGAGGTTTCAACAATGGATCGATATCATGGCACATGGGTAGTAACCCATAAGTGCTTCGTTCTACTTCTAACTGAAGTCTGAGTCCAAAGTAGCTCAGCGCAGTGCTCAAGCTCTGTAGCACCAGCGAGAATCCTGAAATATTATGGGTAGATTTTTAACTCAAAATTTTGCCTGGGCAGTGCCGTTAGGATATTCTTTTCAATTTCCAACTGCCAGGGGATTTTTTGAAGATTTTTTCACTGCCCAGAGACCAGTGGAATTTTAGAAGTCCACGTGAACAGGCTTCATCAGGAACCAAACCCACGACTATCCGATCCACAGTGGAGCATCTAGCTGCCACACCACGTGGGCTTCCAGTATATGTACATTTTAATACTTTACCCTGGATGCACCTCATATGAAACAGGAAACATATGTCAAATACACATAAACCCATGTGTCCTTAATGAGTGAAATACATACTTGTTACAAACATATTACAGAGTTTAATACATAATATGTTGTGATGGTACAAATAATATTGAAATATGTTGTGATGGTACAAATAATATTGAAATATATTGTGATGGTACAAATAATATTGAAATATTTGTTAGTTAGTTAGTTAGTTGGGTTATCCTCATTGCACTCCGGACATGTCCATAGGTGCTCAGATCCTCCCCTCAGTATGAACCCCAACGTCCGATGGCTAATAGTACCAGTTCTATGTTGATTAACAAGTCTTCTGGCGTAGCTGGTGTGCGTCTCGTTTTTTGCTGTGCCGATCTTAATTCCCAAGTCTGCCATTCTGGCGAGTGATGTGGATTCACTGCCACCAAAGTCCTCTATTCTTCCCATTTCTCTGAGGGCATTGATAATATCAGCATGATCCATAGGCTGACCGTCGGTAGTGATAGCGGATCCAGCCAACCTGTCAGCTCTTTCATTTCCATCGACGCCTGCGTGTCCCGGAACAAAAATAAAGGTGACTCCACGAACAGTGGACTTCTGTAATGATTCAAGCCATTGTCTTCGCACTGAACCTGCCTGAACCCTCCGGATCATACTCATTGAATCACTGAGTATACACACGCAGGTGTATTTTTGTGTTTCAAGCCAGGCAAGCGCTTGTGTCACTGCCATCACCTCCATCGTCATGCTGCTGGTTGTCATGGAGAAGGCGCCGTTGGCTTCTTTGACTGTTCTGCCCGCTGAGCGTGCTGTAAATGCCCATGCGCTTCTTCTTTGGCGTATAACGGATCCGTCTGTATAGATTATTGCATCTGCTTCGTCTGAATTTTCACCGATGAGAGCGTTGACCTCTGCATTAACAGCAACAGGATTCTCTTCTCTACATCGCCTGTTGAGTGTGACAATACAGGAAAATGTACAAATAAACGCCTGAGGCACAGGTATCCATTCTGCACCAGGTATGATGTCGGTTAGGCTGCATATTTGCCTAATGACATCTTCTGCCCGACCTAGCCACGATTTCCCCCTCTTCAGTCTGTCGCCCTTTTCACTAAAAAGCGCTTGATGCAGTGGGTGTTTCTTATCAGCGCATATTTTGAGATATGCCCGAGCCCTCCACATCCTGATCCTTTGGTTCATATTGAAATATGTTGTGATGGTACAAATAATATTGAAATATGTTGTGATGGTACAAATAATATTGAAATATGTTGTGATGGTACAAATAATATTGAAATATATTGTGATGGTACAAATAATATTGAAATATGTTGTGATGGTACAAATAATATTGAAATATGTTGTGATGGTACAAATAATATTGAAATATGTTATGGTGACCCCCCAGAAAATGTGTTTTATATTTCAGGGAGTGAAAGAAATTGAGGAGACATGGAACAACATGAAGTTCAATGTCTTCACTTACATGAAGGGCACTTCCAACAGAGGATATATCCTGGGAGCCGTTGATGATATTCTCCAGTGCTTAGATGACTCCTCGATGAACCTCCAGGTCTGCTGCAATATTTGTTTATTTCTTAGTTTCCATGTATTACTACTTTTCTTCTTTTGACTTTTATTCTCCATTTATTGTCTCATCCTTTGATTGTTGGTTTTGCAGCTTTTCTGTTTTTTGTTTTTTTTTAATGTATTTGGGCAGTAGCCACTTCACCTATGCGATTGACATTCAACCCCACCAAGACATCACACCAAGCGATAAACACACGGTGACACAAAATGCCACCATTTGGATGAGGATCATCAGGGGAACAGGTCCCGTTCAACCCATAGGGTGGGTTATATAGGGCCCCTGGCAACAGCCAGATTGAGGCTTTAAAACAACAAAAAACTGCATCCAACATTGAGACGCAGTACTATTAAAATTCACTACACCTATGTAACAACTTTGGTACAGGTTGCCACTGCATATTGTGTAAATATGCCAGATATAATTATATTAAACTTAACAAATGTGTTAGGATTGGGGAGGAGGGAGAGAGAAAGGGAAGAGGTGGGGGGGGGGGGGGTGTCTCTGTTTCATCATAGCGATGTCATTTGGATCCACATGTCTATATGAACAAAAACATTATGTTTTGTGGTCAAAGCAATTCTGCTTCTTCTTCTTTTCTCTACTCCTGGAATTTTTCATGGTGTCAGGGCAAGAAAAACATCCCTCTGTTCACTTCACATAAAGTACTTTTCAGTGTCTCTGAAGTTTCTGAGGTCCATATTCTGCCTGGTCGACCTCTGGCTCTGTTACCATTGTATCTGTATTGTTCTCTGTGGTGCCCTGTCTGCTGCCAATGTTGTTACATGGCCAAACCATTTGATTTTTTATCTACCTATAAAGCTCAGTATTGGTTCTGTGCCAACTCTCCTCCTATTATCATCCTAAGTCGATCTTTCCTCATTACCCCTAGCATAGTACGTAAACATTTCATTTCTCCTTGACTATTTTTCTTCTGTCTTCTGAAGAAAGTGTGCATGCTTGACAAAGTTAAATGAAAGCAGTTAATTCCTTGCTCTGTTTCTACTTGGTGATTACTTCCCTTAATATAAAGGTGATCTCTTAAGTGGGAAACCTACTCTACACAATAACAAATGACCTGGGAGCCGTGATTACACAACAGCTAGCAGGCTTGCCTATCTGTGGGTAGTCATAGTTTTTGACCATCTGGAGTTTTATTTTTTTTAAAGGACCTAGACTCCAAATTTATGCACTTCTTCTTCTCTCCCTGTAGTTTCTTAGGGTAGAGTTTCAGATAATAATAAGGATGCCTTTCTTTCCAACACCTTTGGAAAAAAGTCATGTTTTTAAGATTCTTACGAGACAAAAGGTTAGAGTTGAAGCCCTCAACCAGTGCTCCCTAGCTGCATTGGCCAGTTCTTAGGATTTGCTAAGGTGAAAGGGAGTAAGTCAATAATACAAACTCTTCATGTATTCCATACTTGTTATTTATCTGTATACTTTTATAGGTAAAATAAAAAGGGGTTTAATACCTAGCATAGTACGTAAATATATACTATGTTTGTGTCAAGATGGTGGGACGTGTTTCTCTCTAGCTCGGCGCATATCGGTTGATCGACGCTCCGACAAGCTGTCATCGCAAACCACCAATTGTTGTAGAATCAGATTTCTGGCTCTAACTGCATGATGATTCGTTCTAATCTGTTAAATTCTTACCAACAGTTCAGTTGATATCACGCTGAACAACAACAGCCTTGAAAAAGTCAACAGTTTCACTTATCTAGGGAGCAAGATGTCATCTACAGGAGATACCGCACCAGAAATACCATTTAGAATAGCACTGGCATCTAGTGCCTTCAATAAACTGTCCAACATCTGGAAATCAAAGACACTTAGCAAACACACAAAACTCAAGATCTTCAATTCTTGTGTGATTCCAGTACTAACCTATGGATGCGAGAGCTGGAAATCAACGAAAACTCTAGACACAAAATTAGACAGTTTTGAAAATAAATGCCTTAGAAGAATACTAAATTTCAAATGGTCAGATTTCCGAACCAATACACAAATAAGGCAAGAATCCAGGCAAGAGTATGTGTCTAATTTTATACGAAAACGCCGCTGGAACTATGTCGGCCACGCCCTTAGAATGGATAAATCAAGACTTCCTTACCAAGCCCTCATTTAGACACCACAGGGGAAAAGATCTCGTGGAAGACCTACGTTGAACTATCATCAGGGAAGGCTCACTCATGGGCCACTCAAACATCCAAGACCTACAACAGATTGCAACGAACCGCCATGCATGGAGAGTCATGACCTCTGCCCTATGTGCCGCACTCGACACAAGAGGAAAGACTAACTAACTAACTAATACCATATGACTTTTGTGCCTATGGCATGAAAATGGTTCTTTACTTTACTCATTTTTTACTTTACTGAATTTGTTGAATTAAAGAAAAAAAATGTCACAGCACTCAGGTCATTCCCTTATTTGCTCTGGCCTCATTTACAGCAGTCAATGAAATGTTCCAATTCCAGTGCTACAAGTTTAATTATAAGTCTGTCTCACTCTTTCTCTTTCCCCTGGCTGCTGCCTGCAGCACCGTCCTCTCCCCACTATAATGATGTATTCATTCTCTGCATTTTTCACTTGCTACCACTTTGCACTCATCTGTCTAGACGTGCATTAAGTTACCTCCAAGTGGTATGGAATCAGGCAGCCTGTCTATCTGTTCATTTCCCAGAACATCTAAGGCTATGCTTGTGACTTTGAACAGAGCACACCTTTCTCCACATTTCTCAAAATGCTTTGTTAGTTGTTTCTTTGTTTTTTTTACTAGTATTTGATCAAGTTTCTTTCTCTTTTCATTGAACCACATCGTGTCTTTTTTTTTAGGACCACATGGCTAGTACAGTCAGCATGAACGTTGCAGATTTGTCTCCCTCTCTGAATAAACCTATAACCTTTCAGTAGATTCAAACCTGGGTCTCCCATACGAGAGCTCAGAATTCTTAATCACACGGCCAGCTGCTCCTCATTCAAATCTCATCTTTCTGAAAAGTTTCACTGTTCACATTTTTCCCATGAAAAAAAAAACACATTTCAAAACATCAACTCTTCTTTTTTCTACTCCTGGAATGCCTTGTAGCATTTTCCCCCTCATCTGAGAGGGTGAGGTATGTGATCTCACTAAGAGATCAGTAAAGGCATTATTAGAAAACAAAAAGGAGCCACATTAGCGCAGTCAATAGGAGGCTCGGTTTAAAATCCAGCTGTGACTCCCTGCAGCAACTGTCGGTGTTTCGAAACCGGGTGGTTCCTAGGGTTCACCCAGCTACTATGAAATGGGAAATGACTGATACTCTGGGGTAAATGGAGGAACGTCGCTGTAGCTACAGAGTTACGTGCAGACGGTGACACAGGCGAACAGTTTCTTATCAGCTGTCTGTACTGGTGGCAGAGCACTTATGGTTTATAACCGTGTACAATGACACTGGTTCACATCTCCCGACTTTCCTTTCTTTATTTTATTTTTTTAATAGAAAACAAAAGTTCTCATGAGAATTTCAAGCTCCATTCTGAAATTGAACCAAGTGATCTGTTGTGTCTCAGCTGACACAGAAACCTCTCAAGCTATCCACTGCCAAAAACTAGAATCTAAGTAAATACAAAATAATTAATGTCTTCTAATTTTTTCCCCCCAGAGTATGTCAGCATCCAGATTCATTGGACCTTTCTTGAATAGTGTGCAACACTGGGAGAAGTCCCTGTCTCACATTTCTGAAGTTCTCGAGGTAAGTGCTTTTTCTTCATGTCCCACTTAATTTAGTGCATTCTGTTCATGTCCCACTTAATGTAGTGCATTCTGTTTGTGTCCTACTTATTCATGTCCCACTTAATTAATTCTTTCAGGACCACATTTGTTTATGGGGTTTGGACAGCATTAATGTTTAGCAGAATTTTTTTTTACTGCAATACAACAAAGCTAAAATCTTCCAGAAAAAGTATTGGCTGTATCGGGACATATAATATATCAAATAAAAGATAAGTGAGTGCAAAATAAATCCAAACTATTTAAGTATCAGTATTACAACAAAATATTATTAAAATCACACAAAATTCAAGGATGTTAGGCACATATAAAGATGATTTACTTAAAAAAATTTATACTTACCTGACTTTTTTACTTGTTCATCAACACTGCTATCCAATTCTAAGAATGCACATG
>CAJHNH020002225.1:347500-492500 GCA_905116865.2 Candidula unifasciata | reverse complement strand
GATGAGCTGTTGAGTATACTAGGATCATCTGACCCTGAATGTGTGCAAGAACATATGATCAAGGTTAGGCTAATGTGTTTTTTTTCTCTTCTACTGTGTCGTCCAATCACCTCAGCACTGTTTTGATAAATACAATCTATGTACTTATGATTATAGTCAATAATGGGACAAATACGTTTACTCTATTGCTTCATTTCCAGGAACCTTTTGACCCTACCAGTCTAGTTATCCTTCTTTATTTACTATTTTTAGTTTTTTATTGTCATATGGTTGTAAGTGTGGATGGCCGTAAGATTGTAAGTCAAGAAGAAAGTGTAATTTGTTTCACAAAGAGTAGTAACTGAAAGTTCAAACTTCACTGGGTCATATATAAATATATGTACACTCGTGGTTATGTAGCTCCACATTTAATAGATACTGGAAGTAGCAAGTAAAATCAGGAGTAGCTGATTTAATTATTTCAGTTTAAAAATTTAAAATCTCTATTGCTCCAGATAGAATTGTAGCAACAATTGCTGTTCTTTCAAAGTGCTACTTCTTTATCTGTATTACTTTGGCGGTCAAAATTATTACTGAATTAGGTAAACTGGTTTATCATCACTTGTCCAAGGTTTTCTACTATTCTTCTTTAGTACTAAACTGTTGCTGCCTCCTTCTGTGTATTACCTGTGCAGTAAAAAATGGACATTGGCACTAAATTGTGTAATCTGGTTCATCGTCACTTGAACAAGGTTTTCAACCATTCTTCTTTAGTCCAGAATTAATCGTTGCTGCTTATTTCTGTGTATTACCTTGGCACTCAGAATTGCCAGCTAATTAAGGCAATGTGGTTCATCGTCATTAGTCCAAGATTTTCAGCCATTCTTCTCTAGTCCTGCACTAATTATTTCTACTTCTAAAGTTGTTTAAAGATTGCAACGTTGTAGCTGTCACATAATTTCTCCACAGATGTTTGACAACATTGCAGCTCTAAAGTTCCAGAAAGGCCCCAGTGGGGAGATGCTGGCAACAGGGATGGTGTCTGCAGAGAAAGAAGAGATGGACTTCCATGCTCCAGTGTCAGCAGATGGCAGAGTTGAAGACTGGATGACATTAATCTTGATGGAGATGAGGAAAACAAACAGGCTGATTACTAAGGAGGCCATTTATTACTACAGTCACAAGAAATCAAGGTTCTAGCTTGTTTTAGCTCAATTTGTAGTTACCTGTGTTGAACTTATAGTGAACTGTGATGGTTCTGATGTTCAGTTCAAGCCTGATCCTCTGATACTGGGGTGATTGTGTGAGATATTGAACCAGAATCGCTCACTGTTATCATCATGACATGGCACATGATGATGATGTAGTTATATTATTTGCCTGTAGAAGAACTCTGTTTATCTTATTTTTATTATTTAGGTCATTATCATCATCATCTCATTGTATATGCCAGACTATGGCTTTTTGGGGTGTCCTGGTAGAAGCCTCAGCTTCCTGTGTGGGTTCCAAGGCCCCAAATGGGGAGAGGGGGGGGGGGGGGTGTATAATCCACTGCCCCCCTAACGATAATGTTGTAAAATTAGACTAATTAGGGGTGTTTCCTTTAAAGTCTGAGTTCATCTGCCATAGAGGCAAGGAACCAACAGTCTGCATATAAGTAAGCCAGATCTGTACAAATGGATTCCCTGTGTGGGTTCTGGGGGCCCCATTGTGGGGGAAAACAAGAAAAGACCCACTGCCTGTCCAGAAGCATATCGTAAAAGTTGACTGATTGGGAGCTTCCTTCACGGAGAAGTGCATCTGCATGAGAGGCCAGTGCTGCTTACATATTACAGTCAGTGCTGCTTACATATTACAGCCAGTGCTGCTTACATATTACAGTCAGTGCTATCTGATATAAGTAGTACATCAAGGGACAATTATAATTTCAGGATAGCAAACTAAACCTAAGAAACATTTTTTCTGGGTGGGATTTTAACATTATTTAATGTTCTATAGTTTGTAGCTGACTGTTTATGAATGATGCAAGGCTCATATCATTGCCCAAGTCAACCCTCCATTGTCAGCATTGTGAAACTCTTGTCACGATCTTTGAGAAATAACAAATAACTAATGACAAGAGATGCAAAATATTTCAAGTTTATTACCTGTAAACCATGTCCTGTCTTGTCAATGGGTTCCAATTCGCTTAGGGGACTTAGTATCCAAAACAGTTTTATCTAATATTTTTTAATTAGGGCCCTTGCCGCTCACAGCTTTTTCTGGCTAGTATTTATTTCCAGTGGTCACACATGTCAGATATGCAGCTGGCCAAACAGATATGTGATTTCTCTCAGAGATACTTCAGAAGTGATTTTATATATTCTTTTTCGTATTTATGGTATTGTATATTCATGTAATATGCTGATGAAGGCTCTCTGGCAGCAACGTTCACTTGTTGTTTGTGTTTATGATGATGTGAAGCTGACTGGTTCTACTTTTCATTTGGTTTGATATCTTTTCATGACCTTTCTTGAGCAATCTTGACCTTTCCCCAACCAGGGTTGACTGGATGTTGGATTATCAAGGCATGGTCTGCCTTGCTGGCAACCAAACTTGGTGGACCTGGCAGGTTGAGGATGTTTTCCGCAAGGTCAAGAAAGGTCATAAGACAGCAATGAAAGACTATGCCAAGAAACTGCACAAGCAGATTGATGATCTTGTGGTCAAGGTATTGCCTCTTTTTACTTTAAATATTTTTAATTTTGGTGCTGTATCTTTATAACTTCTCCTTTCTTTCGGAATAATACATCATTATATGTTTTAATATTCATAAGAAATAAGTCTAAAGTCATCTTTTTTCCTCTTGTGCCTTGTAGTGCTGAGGTTTAGTTTGAACAGAGAGAGTGCCCTCTTGTGTGAGCTGCATCCGGCTCTGCAGACAGTAAGATCGAAATCTGCTAGTCTCTTTCTTGAATGGTTAAAAGGGAACACCAATAACCTGTCAGTGGCCCACCGGACCCACAAGTCAATACCACTTCTAAGTGTTGTAAATTTGGGACACAGTGGCCAGTTGGCCTATAAGTTCCTGAATCACCTCAGAGGATATACTCACCTAGATCTAGTTTTCTTTCCTTGACCTGTGACTAGCTTGTCCATGTCCATTTGCAAAAAAAAAAAAAAAAAAAAGTTTCCTCATTCAACCAGCTTTTGAGGATTGTTTGGTTAAAGCTAGCTCCAAAGAAGCTTTTAGATATATTTATGGATTATTGTACTTACGCTGAGTGGCTATGACTAGTTTCTTTGTGCCATGATTATTGGTTTAATCCCTGAGCTGTCTGTTGATATATGTCACTTTCGCCTTCAGGTGGTGTCTGTGGTGGCCTCATCCTGGGTTGTTTTTGTGTCCATCATCCGCCCGTTCTTGGCCTGGCTTGAGTTTGATTGGGTAGCCCTTAGAAGGACTTTTGTTTATTTGGTTGTGCCTGCCATTCACCATCTTTACTTCCTTAATGTTGTCTGCCTTTCTTGTGCTTTTTGCTTTTTGCCATTTGTCTGGATGGTTTTGAAATCGTTTTTGTCTGTTCCTGTTGTCATCTCTGTTGCTTGCTGGATGCCTACTTCGTGCTGCCCCTCATCATCGTACCCTCGCTCAAGCCTCTGCAAGAAGATATCATCAAACATTCAAGACCACCAGTGAACCCACAAACCCACTGTAGCAGAGGTAGAACTTGAAAAACATAGAGCTGAAAAGAAGCAGACGATTAAGACAACACACAATAAAAAGGTCAACCCAGCCTCAAATGGGTACCAGGATGGCTGTCCTGGGGAAGTAAAGACGGCCAGCGTAATGCTGACCACATTACCCACTGAGTGCCGATTGGTCTGTAAAAAATATGGGACGCTCTGCCCATATGCCCGATGCGCCAAAAGGCATGAAAAGGGATCTTAGAGATTGGCAGCCAAGGTATTTTTCTCTGTGACAGTTTGCATGTCTCTGGTTTGAGTTGGGTGGTCTAAAATCTTGGTCAGTTTTAGCCAGTGTGCACCCATTAAAGCAATGGGTCTCTGCACAGTATCTACATACTTCTGACTTGCTTGGACAAATGGGATCTGGTATGGTTGACTTTCTGGCAGTGGGAGCACTGAATCGACTTGGGAATATAGTCTTCTGTCCTCTGCTGTCTGTTATTTATTAGGACGGTGACAGGCCCTCGATCACCTTTAGTCATCATGACAGCTACAGTGGATGTTTTGTTTTTTGAGCAAAGCCGCCCTAACTTTCAGGAACTTGGTTCCTGGTTTGTCCCCCTGCCGCTGCTCCATGATCTGTTGATTGTTCAGCTGTGGCTGGTTAGCTGGCCTTTCTGTCTCCTGATTGGTTTTGAGCTGATTTGCAGTTTAACTGGTTTTCCTCATTATGGCCACCATTGTCATCTCTATTTACTTTTTCTACTCTCTGATTGGTTCTGTTTTGATTCGTATTAGTAAAGGTTGTTTCCACATCATGGCTGCCATTGTTGTCTCTGTCAACCCATTCTGTTCCCTCATCATGGCCACCATTGTTGTCTCTGTCAACCCATTCTGTTCCCTCATCATGGCCCCCATTGTTGTCTCTGTCAACCCATTCTGTTCCCTCATCATGGCCCCCATTGTTGTCTCTGTCAACCCATTCTGTTCCCTCATCATGGCTGCCATTTTTGTCTCTGTCAACCCATTCTGTTCCCTCATCATGGCCGCCATTGTTGTCTCTGTCAACCCATTCTGTTCCCTCATCATGGCCGCCATTGTTGTCTCTGTCAACCCATTCTGTTCCCTCATCATAGCCGCCATTGTTGTCTCTGTCAACCTATTCTGTTCCCTCATCATGGCCGCCATTGTTGTCTCTGTCAACCCATTCTGTTCCCTCATCATGGCCGCCATTGTTGTCTCTGTCAACCCATTCTGTTCCCTCATCATGGCCGCCATTGTTGTCTCTGTCAACCCATTCCATCATCATGGCCGCCTGTGTCCCTGTCACCCATTCTGTTCCGTCATCATGGCCGCCATTGTTGTCTCTGTCAACCCATTCTGTTCCCTCATCATGGCCGCCATTGTTGTCTCTGTCAACCCATTCTGTTCCCTCATCATGGCCGCCATTGTTGTCTCTGTCAACCCATTCTGTTCCGTCATCATGGCTGCCAATGTTGTCTCTGTCAACCCATTCTGCTTCTCTGGCTGGTGCTGGGTTGGTTTGTAGTAGACTTGGTTGTTCCCTCATCATGAGTGTCTTTGGTCTCCTTCTTCTGTTTCTGTTTCCCCTGGTACACAGCATGTCTACTGGCTGCTGGCTTGGATCGTGTCATCTTGATCCAGATTTTGCTCTGCTCCCTACCATATGGTAAGTGTTGACAAGGTTATCAGGTGACTGGAAAAGCTGTAAAAGTAGCTATGTGGTGACTGCTGTAGCTGTCACGACTAGTCCTAAGGACTCATATTGATTGCTTGGATCTTGATTCTCATAAAATCTGAAAACTTTGGGTTGATTAGCATAAAAGCAGGGGATTAGTATACCACCCAAAGAAATA
This sequence comes from Candidula unifasciata, assembly GCA_905116865.2. Taxonomy (NCBI): domain Eukaryota; kingdom Metazoa; phylum Mollusca; class Gastropoda; order Stylommatophora; family Geomitridae; genus Candidula; species Candidula unifasciata. The sequence goes on along the minus strand of CAJHNH020002225.1, from coordinate 486,975 downwards.
CAAGAAATGTATCATCATCATCAGGTGCCTTGCCGACTGGCGTGGGCGATCATACCTCTCCATAATCTGCGATCTCCTGCAGCATGTATCAGTTTGTGTGCCGACACACCTCCATGCCATGCAACAAGACTGTCAAGCATCTTCTCTCGTTGTCTTCCTCTATCCATTTTTCCACAGATCTTTCCAGTGGTCACAACATGTTCTATTTTCCCTCTTCTCATAACATGGCCAAAAAATGATGACTGTCTCCTTCTGATGTCTGTGATAAGTCTGTCTTCGGGCTCCCACCTCTTTCAAAACCTCTTGGTTGCTCTTTTTGGCTGTCCAAGGTATTCTAAGCATTCTTCTGTAAAACCACATCTCTGAGGCCTCTAAAAAATTGTTTGGCCTGCCTACCGATGTATAAAATGTATAGCATATATAAAATCAAAGCTCAGTTTATTATGGAGAATTTCAGGTCATCTCTGATTCAGATTTTCATCTTCTTTGATCTGTTGTACGTGAAGTATGGTAATATTTTATTTTTGTCTATTTTTTATGTGTGTTAATTCAATTGCAGGTGAGATCACCACTTTCCAAGAATGACCGGTCAAAGTTCAACACAGTTCTCATTATTGATGTCCATGCCCGCGACATCATTGACTGTTTTGTCAGAGATAGGTGGTTTTTCTTTTCAACATTTTGCTCGCGTTGTCATTTTGATTTTTCATTTTAGTTCTAAATTATTCTGGTTTATTTTTTGTATCCTTTAATTGTATATTACTTCATATGAACACTATTTCACACCATTAAAATATTAACTGACAGTGTGAGATGCTCCTCATCAGCAAGGGCTGCAGGAGTGATCAGAAAAGACAAAATCAGGAGTGAGGTCATAAGAGAAAAGCTTGGTGCAGAACCTATTTTAAATTATATACAAAGATTGTTAATAAATCAAAAAGTTTGCCCACTTAAAGAGAATGCCTTGTGACCATGCAATACATACTTCATAAGAGGGGATGGACAAAGAGCACCATAAGAGGGGATGGACAAAGAGCACCATAAGAGGGGATGGACAAAGAGCACCATAAGAGGAGATGAACAAAGAGCACCATAAGAGGAGATGGACAAAGAGCACCATAAGAGGAGATGGACAAAGAGCACCATAAGAGGGGATGGACAAAGAGCACCATAAGAGGAGATGGACAAAGAGCACCATAAGAGGAGATGGACAAAGAGCACCATAAGAGAAGATGGTCAAAGAACACCATAAGAGGAGATGGACAAAGAGCACAAGGTCAACCAAGAACAGGATGGAAAGATAACATCAGAGAAACTCTACAGCAGCTCGATGCGTCTATGGTAAAAGAGGAAGTGAAGAAAAAGAAGGCAACATATTATTGAGATTCCCCGTGTGGGTTCCGGGGCCTTATTATAGGAAAACAAGAATAGACCCACTGCCTACCCAAAAGCATGTCGTAAGAGTCGACTAATTTGGGAGCTTCCTTCGAAGTTGGAGTGCATCTGCCTGAGAGGTAAGGAATCAACAGTCTGCATACAAATTAGTCAGACCTTTCAAACAGATGCACATGCAACACTCAGGTTTAGGAACAGGACTGCAGTTCAGAAGTGGACGAACAACCAGAACTTTCCACCAGACTTTACAGCAGGTGAACGCGAAGAAGAAGAAGATAATTGAGATATAATTCAAGGGCTGGGTTCTACAAACCAAGGAACATATTGTGTAACTAATCTGTCCATTAAATGAGGTGGTGTTTTTTTCTGAATGTTAGCAAACCTTTGGATAGCCATGCAATCTAATATACAAATGCTGCTGGATGTTGCCACACTGGAAACATGTTGTAGAGGAATATGATCACCTGTGCCACTTCCCATGCTATATGATAATGATGGTAGTAATGATGAGGATAATGATGGGGTTGATTATAATGATTTGGGCTGTGAGTCCCAGTCCTCCTGATAGCACAATATCACACTATCATCTAGACAGATAGAAAGGTGCCCGCAACAATGGCAGATTATAATGATTGTAGAAAATGGTAATGATTGTAGAAAATGATAATGATGGTACAAATGATGATGATAGTAATAATAAGTATACTGATATATTGGTATAATGCTTTATATAACACTATCTTCTGTAAAGATGGAAAGGTGCCAGCAACAACGAGAGATTATAGTGATTGTAGAAATGATGATAATGATTGTAGAAAATTATAATGATGGTACAAATGATGTTGATGATAATGATTATAGTAATAATGAGAATACCGATATATTGAGATAGCCTTGTGCAGCTTTGTGGTTACATAAAGGATGTATCTCAACAGTATCATGGACGCCAGAGAGTTCGAATGGGAGTCACAGCTGAGGTTTTACTGGGTCAAAGAGCCGGACGAGATGGTCATCAAACAGTGTACGGGAGAGTTTGGCTATGGGTATGAGTACATGGGTCTCAACGGCAGGCTGGTGATCACCCCCCTGACAGACCGTATCTACCTGACACTTACTCAGGTCAGCATTTGTTCTTCCTAATTTCATGTTTGCAAGCAACCATTTTTGTTAACTGTAGTTCCTTAACATAGAGCCATGAAGTGGACCGAAAAAAAATTTAAAAATTCTTCAAGGAAAAGCTAAAGTCATCATTTAAACCTTTCAAACTAAACCCTGCCACTTAGGAGGATGCTGCGCAAGACCGAACTGTGTGGTGAACAGGGATCCAAACAGGTGCAATGATTTGCGAGGCATCTAGAAAAAGACAGCTAAACACCGAAGACAGTCTAGAAAGACCCATAAAAGAGATCCTTTACCTGCAGACACTTTACCTTACTCCCATTGACCTATATCCTTCCGGGCCCATATTGGGCTTATAAGTCATCTTTGGACTCATGAACAGTCAACTATGGCTTCATGAGGGATGGAAAAAAGAGTGGTCATCATCACATGTGAAGGACAAACAACAATACAAAGCCATAGTGGCTACTAGACACTCACCAGCTGGCCTAAAGCTTGTTCAAAAGAGACCTTGGCCTACCAGGTCAACCTGGTCTACAGTGGGTATTAGGTAATGTCCAAACGGAGTGTCGCCAAACAAGAACACTACACGGGTAGCCAAAGAAGAATAATAAACCAACACAAAACTGGTGTTGTTAGCCGCTGCACACTGCAGGATTTACTGAGGAGGGGATCTGAGCACTTATGGACTGAGTGGTTTGACGAGCAATGAGGATAATCTGTCGACTAACTAACAACTAATAACTAACTAGGTAATGTCCTGGTAGGTAAAGATTGGACTATAAAAATATGAGTCTATCATATGCTTAATACACACACAAAAATGGTCCTTCATGCTGTAAAAAGATGCAAAGTAAATACAACAGCAACAGCAACAACAACAACGACAACAAAAATCATTTGAATGAAGCAGTAGTAGTGTTAAAAGAATATATCTGCTCTTTTAGTCTGTTTTTCCCTATGTGTGACCCAGGGCCCAGTTTTGAGTTAGGGATGACCCAACGTACACCGCTCCCCCCCCCCCCACCCCCCCAACATGCATATCATAGCAGCTTACTAATTAGGGTTACCTAAAATCAGATGTGTTGAGCTGAAAGGCACAGATATCACAGACCAGCTGTAAAAACCCACACACCATGCAGAAGAAGATATGCCTTATTTAGGGTAATTCTGAACACCGACATTCTTCTGTAGTGAGTACATGACCAGTTTAGAAAGACTGAATTCTCCTGCCAACAGGCTTTGTCCATGAACCTTGGTGGGGCTCCAGCTGGTCCTGCAGGGACAGGTAAGACAGAAACCACAAAAGATCTTGCCAAAGCATTGGGTCTGTTGTGTGTGGTTACCAACTGTGGAGAGGGCATGGATTACAAGGTGTGTACATACAGTATGTTGTTTATTTTGTCTCTGTTGTTTCTTCTAAAAATATCACCTAAAGTGTACCTAACATTATTTCCTTCCGCTTATTAGAGGAACAACTTCATTGCACAGTGTTTCATCACATGTAGCTAAGTCTCTGTTCAGGAGCTGCTGTTGTGTAGCCCTAATGCTCGACTGTGGATCAGAAGGTAGTGTGTTCGGGTCCTGATGGAGCAGAATTTTTCTTTAAAAATAACCTTGACTCCCACTTTGACCCAGACATGAGTGGGTACCAGATGCAATACTGGGATGTAAAGGTGGCTGAAGTGATGCTGACCACATCACCCACCAAGTGCTGATTGGTCAATACAATATAGGTCTAGCCCTATATGCCCAATATGCCTGAAGGTGTGGAAAAGGATCATTTTTAGTCTATATCCACAGGACGGCAGTCTGCTTGAAGCCACTGTGGATTGAAGGTAGGCTGTATTGAGTCTCCACTGACCAATCTTGTGTGTTGTCAGTATAAATGCATACAAGTTTCTTCCTGCCCGCCCACATGTAACGTTGTCCTCCTCTTGCACACTTCTCCCCAAGCAGAGCCTTTATGAAGTGGTTTTGTGCAGACACATGGTCAAGAGTGAGTGAGTGAACTTGAACCCTTCTAGGACGGCATACTGAGCCAAAAATATTTGTGATCCAAAGAGTCACAATTCAGATAAGAAACCCCATTCAACTGTATACAAAAGTTATATACTGGGGCAGCAAACAGTTATGAAGCAACCTGTGGTCTGATTGAAATGAGTTGGTCATGGCACCTTAATTGTCTTAAATTGGTCTCATTTAGTGATAGTTTGTTTAATCCATTAGAAAAAAAAAAAAAATTTATTCTCCCCCACATTAATATTCTTCTTATTCTTTTTTATTAGTCTGTCTGTCCGTAAAAAATCATTGTCTGTCTGTCCATCCATCTGTCCATCTGTCTTGCATGCATGTGTGCGTGCATGCATGTATGCATGCATACGTGCGTGATTGTGTGTGAGATAGAGTGTGAGAGAGTTAGCGTGTGTGTGTGCATGTACGCATGCATATGCGAGTGTGTGCATGTGTGTGTGCACATGCCACGCGGGTGTGTGCATGTTTGTGCATGCGTGCGTGTACACTTGTGTGCGTGCATGTGTGCGTGTGTTCACACATGCACTTATATTTATCATCTATGCTTTTGCATTTTTTATTTAAAATTCATACTATACATATTGTTGTATGAATATAACATTCTTTATTGATGGAGGGGTTGAATGTAAGGCGGGCCTGCATGATCAGTTTGTGACTCTTTTAAAATTAAGTTCATTTATCTATGTAAATACATTTTAAAATATACACCCCCCCCCCCCGGCCCCCTCCCCCCCCCCCCCCCCCCCCCCCCAAAAAAAAAAACATTAATTATCCAAATGTACTTTTCTATTAATTGCGCCACATTTACATGTCAGAGAATAAGTTGTTTCCCCTTTAGAAATAAAGTTGTTAACAAAGTTTTTGGATTATTTTAACTTTACTGACTGAAGAGAACATTTGAATGGATGCTGATGGAAGATGTAGTATTAAATGAATATGCACAAGATAGCATGAATATGGGGGTGAGTCTGGATCGGTCAAGAAAGCACCTAGCAGAAGAAGAGTAGTGGGTGTGTACAACCAGTGTGCAAATGAAACAGCATCTACATGTCAGACATTTATTACAGCAGACTGAACATCTGTTGCTGTGTCTGATATGCTTTGATTATGTTTCTAAAATCAGTAATCAATGCGTATATTGTAATGTTACAGAATATTGTATGCACATACCCCCATGTGGATTCCGGTGTGGAATCACTGCCTGCTAACAAGCATGTAGTATGAATCTATTAATTAGTAATGTTTGTTTTGAATCTGAAGTCAGAGTACATCTGCCTGAGAGGTGAGAAACCAACAGTCTGCATACAAATAAACAGGATCTGTAAAATGGATTTGCACACAAAACTCAGATTCTGGAACAGGACTAAAGTCCAGAAGTGGATGACCAGAACTTTCTGCACGAGTTTACAGCCAGTGAACATGACGTAGAAGAAGATACTGACTGACTGACTTTCTACACCACCAGGACATCACACAAGCGATAAACACCCGATGACACAATGTGCCACCATGTGGGTGAGGATCGCCGTGGAGAGGTCCCAGAATCCGCGTTCAGCCTTTAGGCCATATTTATGGTCAGGCTGTATTGCGGCCCCTGACAAGAGCCAGAGTAGGGCTTCAAATAATGAAAAATTCCATTCTTAAAAGGACGGGAAAAATACTGTAACCAGGTAAGTTTGCTGAAGAAGAAGAAGATATGTATTAGTATTTTCAAAATTTAAATATACATGTGCATTTTAAGTTTAAGTTTTAAGTAGCGTAATTATTTGTTATGACCACACAGGCTGTTGGCAAAATCCTATCTGGCCTGTGTCAGTGTGGAGCCTGGGGCTGCTTTGATGAATTCAACCGCATTGATGTGTCTGTGTTGTCTGTTATCTCCACGCAACTGAAGACCATACAGAACGCACTGGTACTGAAGCTGAGAAGGTTCCATGTAAGTTACTAGGCCATTCTCTTCTTCTTCTTCTTCTCCTCCACCATTTACCTCAGTGGGGGGAGGCAGATGTAAGGATTGTTTGTGCACTGTTTTCAATACATTGTACAAGTTGGTGTTCATTTCTGTTAGATTGCTCCTGATGGTGTCATTCCATCTCTTGTGTAGTCTTCCCCTTGCTCTGTGTTCATTATATTTATTCAGCGTGGCTCTCTGTGGCGGGTGGTGTCTGGACATTACATCAGGTGGGCAAACCATCTCATTTGTTGTTCTTCAAACCAACTGTATGACTGGTTTCAGTCCTTGTCTTCTTCTAATTGCTTCACTCCTCATTTTTATTGACTACTGTCCCATAATTAATATATATGTATATAAATGTCTAATGATGTTATACCCTAAACTTTTACCTCTTGAGTTTTGAAATTAGAAATCTAGCAAGAAGATTTGATCATCATAACTAATTTTTCCATGAAGTGGGCTCAAGGTCAGTAGGGGCGTAGATGGTACATAAAGAGAAATGTAAAACAGTAAAGAGGATAATTGCACTTATTAGGCAAACTAAATCAGCGGTGACTGTGGAGATAGCCACTGTCTCGTGAGCACTCATCTGGAAAGCATAACAAGCACCCTTTCATGAGGTAATCATATAAGAATCAATGACACATGCTTCAGAGAATCACAATGGCTAGTCTTCACTCTAGATTGCGGACAGTATTCAGAAGGCGCACTTCACCACCCCACCTGGATCTCTGGGTATGTTGGAATGAAAAGTAATGACCAAGTGAACCAATTGGCAAGTAATACAAAAATACAAATGGGAAGAAGCTTGGACTGGGCTAACAATGTTAGGGCTGTACAAACTATGCTTGTAGATAATGCCAAGTCAAGTCTCTGTAGCTAACCCAATTACATGCTAAGAATGAAGCTTGTCCAAGCACATCTATGCCATCTTTGAGGTTAGGAGGTGTAACCCTTATGATACCAGTAGAGGTATCTTGAGAGGGCTACTCCAACACAGTACAGAGCATGCAGGGTAATATTCAGTATGCAGTGATGCAGTTTGTGATAACATATTTCTAGTCCTCTTTTCCCCATATAGGTTCTGAGGCCCCATTCTCAACGGCGGGGAGATTAGACCCCCTGCCCCTTTACAAGTATGTCTTGAAAGGGAACTTGTTAGAGATTTGCAGAAATTGGATGTGTTGGGCTAAAAAGGTGTGGATGTTGCAGCCTATCTGTAAATCACAACACACGGTGATAACCCTCTTTTTGAGGGCAAGCACAAAACAAAAAATAAGAAAAAAATATGTCTTCTCACATATGTGCAGAACATTACTAGATTCTGTTACAAAGATCAGTAGGTTTTGTTGGAAAAATAAAAGGCAGACAATACATCTAAATCTTTTTAATAAGAAAATCTACCTACAACTACAAATAGTTTAGAATGTGTCTTTCTTTTAATTATTTTTTCTCAACAATTGTTAATTTGTTTTCAGTAATTTCCATTTTGCAGTTAGGGTGTTTAATTCTTTTTAAACTTTCTATTTTGCAGTTATGATGCTGATCTCTTTTAATACTTTCCATTCTGCAGTTGGGATGTTGATATCTTTCAATACTTTCTATTTTGCAGTTATGATGCTGATCTCTTCCAATACTTTCCATTCTGCAGTTGGGATGTTGATATCTTTCAATACTTTCTATTCTGCAGTTGGGATGTTGATATCTTTCAATACTTTCTATTTTGCAGTTATGATGCTAATCTCTTCCAATACTTTCCATTCTGCAGTTTGGACGTTGATATCTTTCAATACTTTCTATTATGCAGTTGGGACGTTGATCTCTTTCAATACTTTCCATTCTGCAGTTGGAATGCTTATCTCTTCCAATACTTTCTATTCTGCAGTTGGGATGTTGATCTCTTCCAATACTTTCTATTCTGCAGTTGGGATGCTGATCTCTTTCAAAACTTTCCATTCTGCGTTTGGGATGCTGATTTTTTCTAGTACTTTCCATTTGCATTTTGGCTCCTACTTTTCTTAGGACAGCAGGACGGCACCAGGGTAGCACTTGATGGGGTCATTACAAGTGTCCTGATTGTGACTGCTTAGGATGTTGAACTAGGTATCTGGGTTTGTTTTGTTGGTTTGGCATCCATGATGCAACTCTTGAAGTCACAAGGGTTTCAGACCCTTATGAGGCAGATTGGGTGGGGATGGGGGTAGTGGGTTAAAGGAGGGACAGTCTGTCTGTAACTCTCTGTCAAATGTCAATGATAATTATTGAAAGTGAAGAAATACCCACTGCTCAAAAGATTTAAAAATTTAAAAAAAGTGAATTTCTAACTCTGACAGTTACTGTATTGTTTTATTTATAGATACAAACTGACTGCAAATATTATATTGAGACTGTTTCTGTTTGGTTTTAACTCTTTCAGGTCCATGAATTTGTACAGACTTAGCTCACATTAATTTCCCTTTACAAAAATGGCAGAAGGGGTGGTTTAAAATAAAGGCAACAAAGAATGTAACCCCTACAATATTCCCTACAAAAATATACATTAAAAAAAAAAAAAAGAGATTTGTTTGTTTATTACTTTTATAGTTAGTAGGACAGAAGAATTCAGCAGGTGTTGATTTGATTTGATTTGATTCAAGAACTGACATCACAGCACTCAGGGCATTCCCATAAGCGCTCCATCCCCATCTTCAGCAGCCAGCGCAGAGTGTTTTGCAGCCACAAGCAATGAATAAACAAATTTGAGAATAACACTTTGAAGTTTGTTCAATTTCCTAACAAATTCCAAAGTTATGATAAGTTAGTGGGTTTGTTTAGTACTCAGGGCTCTTAGTTCTCACAGAGTGCTGAACAAAATTTTGAAGAAAAACATTGGCAGAAAAATTGACCATTACTCACAATATTAACTTTGTACAGTTATATACAGACTGTAATTACAATGATTTAAATGCAGCTTAGCCATAGTATGAGTTTGGTACTGTCTGAAACAATCTTTTGGATACAGATGTGGGTGACTATCACATCCTTTGCAAATGAAATGGGTCCTCCTAGGTTTACCTCATTAGAACGAACAGCTGACCATTCAGTTGCTACTGGTGTAAATTCACCATCTGAATCTTCTTCTTCTTCTTTTTCTTCTTCTTCTTCTTCTTCTTCTTCTTCTTCTTCTTCTTCTTCTTCTTCTTCTTCTTCTTCTTCTTCTTCTTCTTCTTCTTCTTCTTCTTCTTCTTCTTCTTCTTCTTCTTCTCTTCCATGTTGTACCTCAGCGAAGTGTTGGGGGAAGATGTAACATTCGTTGATGAGCATTGTCAAGAGCACTATTAAGACTGGTGTTCATTTCTGTAAGGTTGTTCTTAATGCCATCACTCCATCTTTTCCGAAGTCTTCTGCTCCCTCTACACCCGTTGTAACATTTCAGCGTAGCTCTCTGTGGCAGATAGTACCAGGGCATTCTTGTTAGGTGTTTAAACCACTTCATTTGTTGTTCTTTGATGACTTGTAAGACCATCCAAATCACTTTCCCAAAAATCTAAATTTGCATTATCATTATCCCAGAATTAGAAGCATCCTTTTCAAACAATTTCAGAGCAACAGCCGCAGCAGGATGTATTTTGTGGCCTGTACATTGGAACATTGGTATTCATGGCACTCAAACACGAACTTAGAAAATGCACTGATGAAAATAATGCTAGGAATGAATGGGATCAATTTGCACCAACGTATTTGAGAACAAAAACTTTCATTCAAAGAAACATTTTAGAGAACCTTCCCTGAATACTTTAATGGTACTTCTGAACATTGAAAATGAATACAGATCTGAACGCAAATCAATATATAGGGACTCACGATCGATGCAAACGGTGTTGTTGCAAATCGGACATCTTTAGTCAATACACACATCGTTGCTTGGGCCTTAAAGAGTTAATCATAGACACAAACTGACTGCATATATTTCATCGTAATAGTTTCAGTTTGGTTTTATTGCTGTCCTCAGTTTGAAGGCCAGGAGATCGACATGGACTCCAGAGTTGGTGTGTTTATCACGATGAACCCTGGCTATGCAGGACGCACAGAGCTCCCAGAATCGGTCAAGGCACTCTTTAGACCTGTAGTGGTCATTGTTCCTGATCTCCAGCAGATCTGTGAGATCATGTTGTTCTCTGAAGGCTTCTTGCTTGCAAAGGTAAATTTGTTTTGATTTGAATAGATCAACTGTTTCTTAATAAGCATGTCATAATAGGACACTAATTATGGGTGTTTCCTTCAGAGTCATAATTCATCTCCCTGAGTTCAAGGAACCAACAGTCTGCTTGAAAATTAGCCAGACCCGTAAAATTAATGTGTACACAAAAGTTTAGTTCTGGATCAAGATTAAAGTCTAGAAGTGAACAAACAACCAGAACTTTTCACCAAAGTTTATAAAAATGGGACAAGAAGATTCAAGGCCAACTGAGTTATGGTTTAAGCAAAACAAGGTAGCAATAAAATACTCTTCTGAGCCACAGAGAGTCATAAGATGAAAACATTCTTAGCCATACACCGTGGCAAATTGAACAAAAATGGTTAAAACAAAACTGTTAAATATTTCAGATTCTGGCTAAAAAGATGACTGTTCTTTACAAACTGGCAAAAGAACAACTGTCTAAACAATACCATTATGATTTTGGCCTGCGAGCTCTGAAATCTGTACTTGTCATGGCAGGAGAGTTGAAACGAGGATCACCTGACCTAGCAGAGGTGAGTAAAACTTGCCGTCAGTCATTACATTGTCACCTTCTCTTTCACATCTAATTCTTCTTCTTCTTCAACATTCTGAGCCCTTGAGGTTCATTGTTGCCGATATCACCTGCCTTCATTAATTTCTCTTGTTGACCTTCTTTCCAGTTGGTGATACCAAGTGTTTGTAGGTTTATCTGTAAATTATCTCTCCATCGTCTTCTTGGTCTTCCTTGTGATCTGTGACTATTCATCTCCCTTGTGTATACAGGTTTTAACCTCTCTGTTATCTGACATTCTCTCAATATGCCCCAGCCAGTTGAGTCTATTAGATCTTATGATGCCAGTGATCAGTTGTGATTTCAACAGATTATGAATTTCATTATTGCTTCTCACTCACAATTCCCCACTGTTTGCATTTTTGATGGGTCCAAAGATTCATCGTAAGACTGTTTTCAAAAATTTGTAACAAGGCTTCATCTCTTTTAGTTGTGCTGCACGTTTCAGAGCCATATTAAATGACAGGTCTGATCAATGTTTTATATATTTTGATCTTGGTATTCAAGTTTGACCAGCAGTGGATGATATTGATACTATGCTAAGTGCCTTTACACTTCAGAGCATTTCCTGTGGTCACAGTTTGAAAAAAGTCTCATTCTATCAACTATAAATATTTAATAATGTTTGTGATAAAGCACACATCCAGTGCTTCTTTGTAATGTGAACTTCTATAATTTTAACATGACAGAAGATTTGATTTTGTAATGTGAACTTCTGTAATGTTAACACAATAGAAGATTTAACATTGTAATTTGAACTTCTATAATGTTAACACAATATAAGGTTTACCTTTGTAATGTGAACTTCTATAATGTTAACACAATAGAAGGTTTACCTTTGTAATGTGAACTTCTATAATGTTAACACAATAGAAGATTTACCTTTGTAATGTGAACTTCTATAATGTTAACACACTAAAAGATTTACCTTTGTAATGTGAACTTCTATAATATTAACACAATAGAAGATTTACCTTTGTAATGTGAATTTCTATAATATTAACACAATAGAAGATTTACCTTTGTAATGTGAATTTCTATAATATTAACACAATAGAAGATTCACCTTTGTAATGTGAACTTCTATAATGTTAACACACTAGAAGATTTACCTTTGTAATGTGAATTTCTATAATATTAACACAATAGAAGATTTACTTTTGTAATGTGAACTTCTATAATGTTAACACAATTGAAGATTTACCTTTGTAATGTGAATTTCTATAATATTAACACACTAGAAGATTTACCTTTGTAATGTGAATTTCTATAATATTAACACACTAGAAGATTTACCTTTGTAATGTGAACTTCTATAATATTAACACAATAGAAGATTTACCTTTGTAATGTGAACTTCTATAATGTTAACACACTAGAAGATTTACCTTTGTAATGTGAATTTCTATAATGTTAACACAATAGAAGATTTACCTTTGTAATGTGAACTTCTATAATGTTAACACACTAGAAGATTTACCTTTGTAATGTAAATTTCTATAATATTAACACACTAGAAGATTTACCTTTGTAATGTGAACTTCTATAATGTTAACACACTAGAAGATTTACCTTTGTAATGTGAATTTCTATAATATTAACACAATAGAAGATTTACCTTTGTAAAATTCTATGAAGAAGAATGGGTAGCAAATGTTAAATGGGACTTTAAAATAATGTCGCTGATGTATGGATAATAACTTACTAAATTTAAAAATCAAAAATTTATTTCATTTAATCTTATTGCATTGAAACACAGTGGACCAACAAAAAAAAAAAAACAAAAAAAAAGAATTCTGTTATATACACTTAGTAACATGGGTGTCTTTACAGCAAAGTGGTTAAGTTCCACTCCAATATGAGCTTCACCAGCCAGCACAGAGTTACAATTCCAACTGTACCTGAAGCAGTCTGATTATACGTCCGTCATGCACTTCCTCAAAGTGTTGAGTGTCCAGCCAGATCCCCAGTTACTCCAGTGTTGAGTGTTGAGCCATATCCCCTGACACTCCAGTGTTGAGCCATATCCCCTGACACTCCAGTGTTGAGCCATATCCCCGGACATTCCAGTGTTGAGTGTTGAGCCATATCCCCGGACATTCCAGTGTTGAGTGTTGAGCCATATCCCCGGACATTCCAGTGTTGAGTGTTGAGCCATATCCCCGGACATTCCAGTGTTGAGTGTTGAGCCATATCCCCGGACATTCCAGTGTTGAGTGTTGAGCCATATCCCCGGACATTCCAGTGTTGAGTGTTGAGCCATATCCCCGGACATTCCAGTGTTGAGTGTTGAGCCATATCCCCAGACACTCCAGTGTTGAGCCAGATCCCCAGACACTCCAGTGTTGAGTGTTCAGCCAGATCCCCAGACATTCCAGTGTTGAGTGTTCAGCCAGATCCCCAGACATTCCAGTGTTGAGTGTTCAGCCAGATCCCCAGACACTCCAGTGTTGAGTGCTCAGCCATCCCCCCGGACACTCCAGTGTTGAGTGCCCCCCCCCCCCCCCACACCACCACCCCCCCCCCCCCCCCCACACTCCAGTGTTGAGTGCTCAGCAACTCCCTCCCCCCCCCCCGACACTCCAGTGTTGAGTGCCCAGCCACCCCCCCCCCCCCACACTCCAGTGTTGAGTGCTCAGCCAGTGTTGAGTGCCCAGCCCCCCCCCCCCCACACTGCTCAGTGATGAGTGCTAAGCCACCACCACCACCCCTCCCCCCCCCCCAACCCCCCGACACTCCAGTGTTGAGTGCTCAGCCATTTCCAGACACTCCAGTGATGAATGTTCAGCCAGATCCCCGGACACTCCAGTGTTGACTGTTTTGCCAGATCCCTGGACACTCTAGTGTTGAGTGCTCAGCCATCCCCCCCGACACTCCAGTGTTGAGTGCTCAGCCATTCCCAGACACTCCAGTGTTGAGTGTTCAGCCAGATCCCCAGACACTCCCTGCTACACCATATAGGATAATATTTGATGCATTGAAGTCAGTCCCCTTTTCTTTTAACAGTAAGTGCAAACTGGGGGACAGCTGCTTTCAGTGACTATTTATGAATTTTTTTTCTTGTAGGATGTTGTGCTGATGAGAGCTCTCCGGGATATGAACTTACCCAAGTTTAATGAAGCAAATAAGTGAATCCTTTAAAACTGAAGTACAATTTCAACAACGATTAAACATGACTGCCTGTTTTTTACCAGGGCAGCCGTAAAGAATGTTTTAAACCATGACTTATTAAGGGTGTTCCTTTGAAGTTATTGTGCATCTGCTTGAGAGGTGAGGAACCAAAAGTCTGCATACAAAAAAGCCAGAACTGTAAAATAATGTGTACGCAAAACTTTGGTTCTGGAAGAAGACCAGATTCAAGAAGTAGATAAACAACCAGAATTGTCTGCCAAAATTTACAGCTGGTGAATGATAAGAAGAAGAAGGCATGGGATATCATGGTCAGAAAAGCAACAGACCAGCGGCAGTAAAGATCACTTGACAGATAGATCATGATTGATTACACCACATCAACTGGCTGGTATGAGACTTAGACTGGTAATGTTTCCCCCATTGGTATTATTTATTTCATTGTCAACAGACTTATCTTAATGTACTTCTGGCCAAAATAGCTGATAGCCGACTGACAACTGATGCTCTGAAAAGTTATTTGTTTTCAGCTACGTTTTGCTGATGCAAATTCCCCATTTCTGGACCAGGAGTCCAAAAATTATGTTGCCCAGCAATTAAATTGTAAGCTTGGTGTGACACTGTGAGCTCTAGTTTTCATGTGTAATGTTGTTCTTGTTTTGTGTGTGCCCATAGCATGTTGTTGACTGCATGTACTTTTGCAGGTGTAATGCCAGCTTTCATGATTTACTGTTTATGCCAACAATTATGGTGTGGGACTATTAGTGATGGCACATCAGACAGCTGCCTATTGCATTTTTACTTTAAATGTGCATGCTTCAGGATTTTGCTGGGACTACCAGGGTTTAGATAATGTTGAAATGGGACATTGAAGGATATTTTTTGTGATTTCCACTGGCATAGGAATAGACTAGTTATGGGGCAACCTGTCTGCAGTTATGTTAGAATCTTGACTAATGACTTATCTTAATGTGAAGCGGGAAGAGTATATAAAGATAATAATAACAAACAAAGTTAATTGATGTACTGCTTTGTTTCCTTTCACACACTTTACTCTTTTAGTTAAACAGGCCAAGATAGGAATGTCACTGGATGGGGAACACTTTCTTTGTCTCTAGCAGACTGCTTAGGCTTTGTGCTATGGAGAGGAGGGACTTCCTCTCTGACCTTAAGTGGTATCACCATGGGCCGTGACTCCAATGCCTCCTTTAAGTACAATGGAACACTATAGTTTGGAAAGATGAAAAGTGCCAGTAACAACTCATCCTGTGTTTCTTGATCTTGTTCTTCTTAAAGTCCATGCCGTGTGACATTGGTAGTCATGTCTATCTACAACCTTCTGTCTCCTGTACTTTAAGTCAACTCTGACAGATATGATTCCCCATGCCATGATGTCAAACTGTCAAACATCTTTTTCTTTTTCTCTGTTCCCCTCTCCCACTCCTAGCCTCCAACTTTCCTACTGCCACAATGTACTCCAGTTTTCTCCTTGTCATCACATCACATGACCAAAGAATGTAGATTGTCTCTTTCTGACGTGGGCAATCAGCTCTATTTGTGGGCCATTTTCTTGTCATTCTAAAGTTAATATGATGTTCTTGCTGTTTTCTATCACAAACAGATCTTTTATTAACCACTTGTATTTGCATGATTAGTTTACCTCTTTTTGTTCTGGTGTCTGTGATCAACTCCTTCAGACTTAATAATTATGGCTTTTCAGTTTAACTCCTTAGGATAGATAGAGTTAAAGTAATAATTGCTTGGGACTGAAAGAGAAAAGACAGGCACTGTCTTCACAGTGGCTGAAGACAGTGCTATCTTTGTATCACGCCATAAAGCTTGTTTGCTTATTTGAAATAAAATTTCTTGAAGTACTGGTAACAACAAAATATTCACATTAATAGGCAAGCAGATCTAACAGAATTTTAAAACAAAATTTATTCTGTCTTCAGGTTGACAAAGTAGTACAGATGTATGAGACAATGCTGACCAGACACACAACCATGGTTGTGGGGCCTACAGGAGGGGGCAAGTCTGTGGTTATCAACACTCTTGCACAGGCACAGACCAAGTACAGTTATTTGTTGTTGTTTTTTTTTTTTTGCATTAATCTTACACATGCTAATTTTTTAAACATATATTCTGGGACATCTTCTTCTTCTTCTTTTGTCAAAATCTGCTTGTGCCGCTAGGCGTCGCAGTCTATCAGATGATCGGCAACCGAGCCAGGGCGCGCTCAGTCGCTTCATATGCCGTGATGTTATGAAATCTCAAGTTGTCCGTGACTCCTTCAATCCATCTTCTTCTTGGTCTTCCCCTGCCTCTTGTTGTTTCGATTTTCATGTTGTATGCTCTTGATGCTGGCATCGTTGGTTCCATTCTCATTAGGTGACCAAACCATTTCATTCTTTGCTTCTCAATAAATTTTAACGATGGGTATGGTTCCAATAGTTCTTGTGATCACATCGTTTCTCACTCGATCTCTTCTGGTTTTATTCGCAGCCATTCTCAAACATCTCATTTCACAGGTGGTTAGTCTTCTCTCATGTTCTTTTGTTAATGTCCAAGTCTGACATTGATAACCTAATGTCGGTATAAAGATTGTATTTATAATTTGTCTTTTTATCTCAGCTGGGACAGCAGGGTGTTTTAAAATTGGGGCAAGCTGGTATGCGACATTGTTGGCTTGTTGGATTCTTGCTTCAATCTCTCTGTCTATTTTACCATTGGATGTAAAGATACTTCCCAGGTATTTAAATTCTTGCACTTGTTTTAGACTGTGATCTAGAATTCTGGGACATCACAACGGATAAAACGTTTTCTTCTTCTTCTTCTTCTTAAATTTATCTTCCCCATGTGGGATGCAATTTTTTTAATTTGAAGATCCACCCTGGCTTGTGCCGGGGGCCCTGAATATAGCCGGGGCATAGATATGGCCTAACCACTGAAAGGGGTTTCTGGAACCTCTCCATGGGTGATCCTCATCAGCATGGTGGCACTTTGTGTCACCAGGTGTTTATCGCTTGTGTGATGTCCTGGTGGGGTGCAATTACCTAACTACCTTCCTTTATTTGCAATTAAAATGACAGTTGGCACATTGTGTTGGGGTTTACAGCTAGGCTGTGATATCTGTATCTCTCAACACAACACATTTCATTTGAACTAACTCTTAATTAATCACCTTATATGACATACTTGTTTGGGCAGGTGGGTCAGTTATTTATTGCCTCACAATTGGGCCCCAGAACATATACAAGGAATTTGTCCTTCTAATTGTGGAAGATATCCACATATATCAAAACACGCCACCCTGAACCAACGAACAAATGAATGAATGAACAAACTTTTTTTTTCAAAGGGTTACAAATTGGGCACGCAGGCCCATCTGACATTCGGCTCTTCTAAGCACTCATTTTTCAGAGTACCAATGCCAGTTACCAATAATGCATGTTAGGGATATGAGAAACCTGAGAAACTTCTTGAAACAAATCTTGTCCAACATTTTCTGTTGCAGATTGGGGATGACCACAAAACTGTATGTGATTAATCCCAAGGACAGATCAGTGGTTGAACTGTATGGCATCCTTGACCCAGTGACCCGAGACTGGACAGATGGCCTCCTGTCCAACATTTTCAGAGACATCAACAAGCCCACAGACAAAAATGAGCGCAAGTACATAGTTTATGACGGGGACGTTGATGCTCTGTGGGTAGAAAACATGAACTCTGTGATGGACGACAACAGGCTGCTGACTTTGGCCAATGGAGAAAGGATTCGGCTGCAAAGACATTGTGCAATGTTGTTTGAGGTATGTTGTTGAATATGAGTTTTGAATAGTTAAGAAATGTTGTTCTGGTGTTCCTTTTCTTGTATTAGGTAAATCCTGAGGAGAAGCAGGCAGAGGAGCAACAATCAGGGACTGAAGTAGGAAACAAATAGATCATGGAAGTGAGGACGTACAAGATAAACCCTATAATAAGGACAGAGGTGGTGGAATGTATGCCATTCATGATTTTTAAATGATTGTGCAGGGTTAAACAGAATGGAAAAATTGATTACAAGCCTTATTTGATAAATAGGGGGGGGGGGGGAAGGGGGGAGGGCTTAAATGAGAACCCTAAAAGTCTGATAGAAATTACGATAACCAAATCATTGTCTTGCGACCTTGTGTTTTAGTATTTCAGTATTGCTGTTAAGGATTTCAAGAGTGTTAAGCATGTGACATCAAGGTGCAGACGAACATGGTGATGTTGATGTCATCATAATTATTTAAAGATGGCCGCCCCACTTATGATATTCACCAAGGCGGAGCAACGTTCTGTTATCTTTTTTGTAATTAGTGAAGAGGTCAGACCTGAAGAAATTCATTGGCGAATGAAGGTCAAGATAGGGACGCATGCCTGTCAGTCCAGCAAGTGTATGAGTGGAGTCGGAAGTTTCAAAATGATGTGACTTCTGTGACAGGCTGTTTACCACCGGGTTAGGCATATGGAGTAATGACCTCAGAGTTGGTAAAAATGTTGAATGTTGAATTAAGAATGACATCACAGCACTCGGGACACTCCCATAAGCGCTCAGTCCCCCATCTTCAGCAACAAACAAAGAGTTCCAACTCCAACGGCACCAGTAACTGTCTGATTGTATATCTGTCTCACCTTTCCCTTGAGTGTTGAGCATCGGCCAGATCCCCTGGTATCTCCTTGAAGCACCATTCTCCTCAGACCGTAATGATCTATTTGCACTTCCGCACTGTTCACTCGCTCCCAAAGGGTCCTGACAACATCTTGCTTGTCATACATTAATTCACCACCAAGTGGTGCAAAGTTGATTCGTATTAACAGTGCAACCAGATGATGAAGATTTTAATTTTCTTTTCCCAGATAGGAAATTTCACCGACCTGACACTCATCATCATGTAGCAGGTCCTTTGCAGAACGTCACTCTCATCACAGTCCGCCTGAAAGAAACTCGGTCTCTCGCCAGTTCTCCCGCCTCATGTACTTTCATACTCAAGGAGTCACTTATATCCAGTGCCCATCTTCGTGTTGGTCGGCCCCTCCTTCCTGGTACCATGCCTTCTGCTAATATTTTTTCCAATCCGTCATGGTGCTCGATATGACCAAAAAATGTCAGCTTCCTAGACAGGATTTGTTCATTTGCCAATCTTCCTTGATGTTCAGATCTTTCAAGATGTCAGTATTTCTCTTCTTCTTTGTCCAAGATATTCTGAGAATCTTTCTATAGCATGACACCTCAAAAGCCCCTATTCTCTTTCTTAAGGACTGAGAGATAGTCAACGACTCACATCCGTATGTACCCTGACACTACTAGCAGTTATTGCTGTCACATGTTTGTCTTTCAAGATGATAACGTTATGTTATAGGGAGGCATGGAAATCAAAAACCATGGTGATGGCAAGTGTGACTAGCAAGGCCCGCTTTATTAAGAACAGTCTTCCACAATTACAGTCCAGAATTTCAGGATCATTTTTGCCATCATGTTTATTTCATCTGCTTCTTCTCAGACAGCAGCTCTCAGCATTTTGCAATAATTTGCTTCCTTTATTCCCATTCCCATATTTTCCCCCTCATAGAATATCCATTGTTTGAAAGAAAAAAAATCTGTTTTTCCTAAATTGCCATGTATGTCTTTACAGGTGTACTGACTCATTTAACTCATGTAAAGGCTGTTGGCATCTGTGGCTTAGGCATTGCGAGCACGCTTTATAATGCTGGGGTGCCGGTTTCGATCCCAGCTGCTGGCCTTGTGTTGGTTTCGACAATGGTATCGAGAGCCAACCGTCCAGAAAGCAGTGGCAAACTACTGGACGTAACATTTGCCTAGAAAAACAACAACAGCCAAAGAATGCTGGGGTTGATTCTGCAACATCCTATAAAGAATACGCAACTAACTTTTTTCATGTAGAGGCCATTTTTTTTTTTATTATATAAAGATGCAATAATCAATCTGTTGGAGACTATTATCATTTTAATCTTTTTTTTTTTTTTTAAATAAGACATTTATAACTTTACTGGAAAAAATTGCCTGGAACAGAGTTAAGTACTGATTATTTCATGGATGCATTGTGGGATGGAACAGAGTTAGGTACTGATTATTTTATGGTTGCATAGTGGGATGGAACAGAGTTAAGTACTGATTATTTCATAGATGCATTGTGGGATGGAACAGAGTTAAGTACTGATTATTTCATAGATGCATTGTGGGATGGAACAGAGTTAAGTACTGATTATTTCATAGATGCATTGTGGGATGGAACAGAGTTAGGTACTGATTATTTTATGGTTGCATTGTGGGATGGAACACAGTTAAGTACTGATTATTTTATGGTTGCATTGTGGGATGGAACACAGTTAAGTACTGATTATTTTATGGTTGCATTGTAGGATGAAACATAGTTAAATACTGATTATTTTATGGTTGCATTGTGGGATGGAACAGAGTTAGGTACTGATTATTTCATGGATGCATTGTGGGATGGAATATAGTTAAGTACTGATTATTTCATGGATGCATTGTGGGATGGAACATAGTTAAATACTGATTATTTTATGGTTGCATTGTGGGATGGAACAGAGTTGGGTACTGATTATTTTATGGTTGCATTGTGGGATGGAACATAGTTAAGTACTGATTATTTTATGGTTGCATTGTAGGATGGAACATAGTTAGGTACTAATTATTTTATGGTTGCATTGTGGGATGGAACATAGTTAAGTACTGATTATTTTATGGTTGCATTGTGGGATGGAACATAGTTAAGTACTGATTTTTTTATGGTTGCATTGTGGGATGGAACATAGTTAAGTACTGGTTATTTTATGGTTGCATTGTGGGATGGAACATAGTTAAGTACTGATTATTTTATGGTTGCATAGTGGGATGGGACATAGTTAAGTACTGATTATTACATAAGTGCATTGTGGGATGGAACAGAGTTGAGTAGTTAGGTACTGATTATTACATGGATTTATTGTGGGATGGAATAGAATAAAGTACTGATTGTTACATGGGTGCATTGTGGGACATCAGAATAGTTAAATCCTAGCAAAACTCTTGGCTAAAGGACTAAAATTGCAAGAAGATTATAATTTTTTTTTTTTTTTTTAATATGCAGGACTGTTTAACTATTGTTCATTTTGGTTTCTAAACTTAAAAAAAAAATTGCTAATGGATTTGACTGAATATAAAAACTTTTAAAAATTAAAATAAATGTTGTTTCTGTCCTGTGCCAGGTGTATGATCTGCAGTATGCCTCACCGGCAACCATTTCCAGGTGTGGCATGGTCTATGTGGACCCCAAAAATTTAGGATATAAACCTTACTGGCAGAAATGGGTTGCCTCCAGACCAAACAAGCAAGAACAAGATGACCTCAATCTACTGTATGAAAAGTATGTCCCATTTTGCATTGACCTGGTGGTAGAAGGAATCCAGGATGGACGGCTGGGAGACAAGATGAAAACCATTGTGCCGCTGACAAACCTGAACATGGTAAGGTCATATGGTGTTCAGTTTTCTAAACTTCACAATTTATACATGTATGCTTGAGTGGGGTTTAAGCATTGCGAACACACTCATAATTTTGTGATACCGGATGGGACCCCAGCTGCAGCAGCCTGCCTTGCATTGCTTTCAACAGTGATATCAAGAGCTGACCGTTTAGATGCAAATGCAAACTATTTAATGTGTAATGTGAAATTACAAACAGTCAAAGAAATTTTAGGGTTGGGTTTGCAACATCCTGTAAAGGACATGCAATCAACTTTTAAAAAAAAATATGAGTTAGATAAAAGAATGTGTATGTCTGTGTATCTGTTTGTCTGTGTATAAGAAAGAAAAGGGAGAAATAGAGATACAAATAGAGAAAAAGGAAAGTTAAGTTGGTGACTAGTTATTGTTTCACCTGTAATCACATTGAAATGGTTATATGGTTTGCCTAAATATGTATATCTTCTTTTGCTTATTCACTTCCTCTTTTACTATAAGCTAAATTAATCCCAGAAAGTGCCAGGTCATTTAATAGACATATCTTTTTTATGACAGCCTCCTTGGCTAAGATTACAGTGTAACTAAAACAGTAAACTTTCATGTGGCCAGGCCATCTACGTATTTATCTCTTTGTCTTTTCTCTCTTCTCTTTCCATCAAGCTTGTCAGTTGTCAATGAGTTTTTGAGTTTATTCCTTCTCATGACACGCCTACAAAATATCAACTGATAACATCTCATTTCTCTATTCAATTTAAAACTTTCAATCTTTCTCAAAGAATTCTGTCTCATTTTTTTTTCTATCACGCCATGATGTTCTGAGCATTCTTCTCTTTGTCTTCTTTTTCTTACATTTGCCAGCTTTAAATTCTGATGGAAAATTCTGGTTCATCATTTCTGGACTTCAGTTTTGTTCCAGAACTTGAGTTTGTTTTACAGATCTGGCTTATTTGTACACAGGATGTTAGTTCCTTATCTCTGAGGCAGATGTACTCCAATTTTGAAGAAAAGTACCTAAATAGTCACTTTTTTATACATGCTTGGGACATGTATTCCCATTAAAGCTCCGTCCCCATCTTCAGCAGTCTGCGCAGAGTTCCAATACCAGTGTTGCCAGTAACAGTCTATATGCCATCTTGCCTTTCCTATGAGTGTCAACTATCTTCCAGATCCTGTCATCACCCCTCGCTGCATCACAGTCACCAGACTGTGATGATCCTGTTCCAACCTACAAGTATACACTTGCTCCCAGAAGGCCTTAACGGTGTCTGCCTTACCATTCGCCAAAATATAGTGTGGGTCTGTTTTTATTTTCCTCAAAATGAGGGCCCTGGAACCCACACAAGGATGTCTTCTTCTCAAAAACCATTATTCCACCACCACCAGTTGTAAATAACAAAACTGATTTCTAACTTCAGGTGTTTCAGCTGAGTATGATGCTCAATGCCCTTCTGGTAAATGAAGTCCCAGAGCCGACTGAACTAGAAGCCTATTTCCTTCAAGCTCTTATTTGGTCAGTTGGTGCTGGTCTGCTAGAAGATGGTCGAGGCAAGTTTGATGCCTATGTCAAATATCTGTCGTCAATGATTCAAGTCTCAGAGG
Source organism: Candidula unifasciata (assembly GCA_905116865.2). NCBI lineage: Eukaryota > Metazoa > Mollusca > Gastropoda > Stylommatophora > Geomitridae > Candidula > Candidula unifasciata. The sequence goes on along the minus strand of CAJHNH020002225.1, from coordinate 463,464 downwards.
AGAGATATCCCACTGCAGGTTTGTAAAATAGAATATATTTATGAGGAACTAATTTTTTTCTCCTGTTTATTACAATGTTCTGTACACAAGTTGAGTTGAGCTGATTCAAGAACCAACATTTCAGCACTTAAGGTATTCCCGTAAGCGCTCTGTCCCCATCTTTAGCAGCCTGCGCAGTTCCAATACCAATAGTGCAAGTAGCAGCCTGATTATACGTCTGTCTTGCCTTTCCCGAGAGCGTCGAGTATCAGCCACATCCCCTCGTCACTCCTCACTGCATCGCTGTCACCAGAAAATGATGATAACTTTGCTGATCTGACTTGTACATAAGGCCTTAACCATGTCCGCCTTTTTGTTCATCAGTATTCTGCCAAGTTGTGCAGAGCCAGAGCTCTGTACATAATTTATTTTTCTGCTCTAAATATCACTGAGTAAGCTCAGAAAACAGTATTATTATACAAATAATTAAGTTGTCATTACAGAGAATGTATCGGAAACTCACTAATAATTCATAAACAAATCTGAACCTTATAATGCAGAACATACATTTAAACATCATCGTCATCATCAACTACCTTCCCAGCTGGCGTAGGCGCTCATGCATCTCCACAGATCTCAGTCTTTGGTGCTCTGGATCAATTCCACTGAGGATATTCCTCCATACCACTGTCTTAAGCCATCTACCATAGTTTCTTTTGGTCTGCCTTGGCCTCTTTTACCAATGATTTTTTTCCACTTGTCACAGTATATTCCAGTGCTCTTTTTCTCTTCACATGATGAAAGAACTTTGTCTCCTTTTCATTGTTGTATATAATGTTCTACTTTCATAAGCTTTCATTTAAACAATATGTGTAAAATAAAACTACGTTGAAACAAACATATATGAAATACCAGGAATCATATTAGCTAGAAAAGAACAGACATAATGAAAATAATTGAAATGAACAATATGAACACCTCAGTAGTTAAATAACTTGGATAAAATTTAGCTTAAAAAAAAATACAACCCATGTGGAGTTATTTTTTAAAAGCTGTCCTTACTGCCTATATTTAACACCCTTTAGGAAAATGAAGGACTGAGGGATCTTAAGCCTAGGACTTCATCACCGACTGACTAGTCCAAATTGTGCAAATTAGGATTATTTTTTGGTTCTTGACAATTAGAAAAACAGTTACAAGATTAAGAGTCCAACATTCTAACTATCATCCAGCCCCTCAGAGATACAATATTGATAGTTTGAGTTGAGTTAAGTCAAGAATTGACATCACAGCACTCGGGGCATTTCCATGCATGCTCCGTCTTCATCTTCAGCAGCCAGTGGAGAGTTCCAATACTGAAGGTACCAGTCACAATCTTGTTATATGTCTGTCTTGCCTTTCCTCTGCATGTAGTGAGCCGGCAAGACTCTCTGGTTACACCCAGATACCTTACTCTCTCCAGGCCTTAATAATCTTGTTTCTCTACTAATTCCCTTGCTTAATTCCAAATGGCCTTGACCCCCTCTGCCTTGTCATGTATCATGTCACCATCCAGTGGTGCAGATCAAGCCATAGGTTAAAAGATGCAAATCAAGCAGTAAAACAGCCAAACTGTTTCCTTTAGATTCAAATTTTTTTTAATAATTTTTATTTTCAATATACCAACAATATTTCTTTAGTTTATTTTATTTTATGAATAAAAAATAATTAACTTTCATGTTTTTAATGTCAGTTGCTCGGACAAAATATCTGAAGAAAATGAAGGAATTCTTGAGTAAGTTGTTCTCCAGTGTTCACACGGTATAAAGAAAATATAATTAAGTCACAGTGTTCTGCAAAATAATATTTCACTTAGCTACTCAGTGTTCTGCAAAATAATATTTCACTTAGCTACTCAGTGTTCTGCAAAATAATATTTCACTTAGCTACTCACAGTGTTCTGCAAAATAATATTTCACTTAGCTACTCACAGTGTTCTGCAAAATAATATTTCACTTAGCTACTCACAGTGTTCTGCAAAATAATATTTCACTTAGCTACTCACAGTGTTCTGCAAAATAATATTTCACTTAGCTACTCACAGTGTTCTGCAAAATAATATTTCACTTAGCTACTGTGTTCTGCAAAATAATATTTCACTTAGCTACTCACAGTGTTCTGCAAAATAATATTTCACTTAGCTACTCACAGTGTTCTGCAAAATAATATTTCACTTAGCTACTCACAGTGTTCTGCAAAATAATATTTCACTTAGCTACTCACAGTGTTCTGCAAAAATAATATTTCACTTAGCTACTCACAGTGTTCTGCAAAATAATATTTCACTTAGCTACTCACAGTGTTCTGCAAAATAATATTTCACTTAGCTACTCACAGTGTTCTGCAAAATAATATTTCACTTAGCTACTCACAGTGTTCTGCAAAATAATATTTCACTTAGCTACTCACAGTGTTCTGCAAAATAATATTTCAAATAATATTTCACTTAGCTACTCACAGTGTTCTGCAAAATAATATTTCACTTAGCTACTCACAGTGTTCTGCAAAATAATATTTCACTTAGCTACTCACAGTGTTCTGCAAAATAATATTTCACTTAGCTACTCACAGTGTTCTGCAAAATAATATTTCACTTAGCTACTCACAGTGTTCTGCAAAATAATATTTCACTTAGCTACTCACAGTGTTCTGCAAAATAATATTTCACTTAGCTACTCACAGTGTTCTGCAAAATAATATTTCACTTAGCTACTCACAGTGTTCTGCAAAATAATATTTCACTTAGCTACTCACAGTGTTCTGCAAAATAATATTTCACTTAGCTACTCACAGTGTTCTGCAAAAAATATATTTCACTTAGCTACTCACAGTGTTCTGCAAAATAATATTTCAGCTACTCACAGTGTTCTGCAAAATATATTTCACTTAGCTACTCACAGTGTTCTGCAAAATAATATTTCACTTAGCTACTCACAGTGTTGCAAAGTAATAATATTTCACTTAGCTACTCACAGTGTTCTGCAAAATAATATTTCACTTAGCTACTCACAGTGTTCTGCAAAATAATATTTCACTTAGTCTCACAGTGTTCTTATTTCACTTAGCTACTCACAGGTGCAAAAATAATATTTCACTTAGCTACTCATGGTCACAGTATTCTACAAAGTCTGCATAGTTTCACTTGAGATCAGTAATATTTACTTGTTCACAAAGTATATTTCACATAGTCAAAAAATATTACAAAGTAATATTTCAGTTAGTCTCAGTGCTTCACAGTGTGATAGTCACAGTGTTCTACTAGGTAATATTTAACTCATGGTCACAGTATTCTGCAAAGTAATATTTCACTTGAGATCAGAATATTATACAAAGTAACATTTTTTTTAGTTAGTCTGCAAGATATCGTATTACTTATGGTCATGATCATAATATTTTATCAAATAATATCACATTATTACAAAATCTTTCTTTTACATTATTTAGAAATCCATGATAATAAGAGTAGATAGAGGAATTTGTTTATAAATATTTTTGCTTTGAGGTTGCAGAAGATCGTCTGAAAACTGGTGATATTTAGATTTTTGCTTGGAAATAAACTATTTAGATTTAAAGATTGAGGACACCAAGGGTCGCTGTTGCACAGTGGCCAAGCCATTTGTGGCCATGCTTGTAGTTGCACATTAGTGAGGATACTTTGATGGATGTATAATGATCTAATTTGCTTTTATCAAGTAATCTAACTATTTTTCTGGAAGCATGATTAATTATTCAGAACTGCGAGGGCGTTACTGCCGGCCCCAAGGTCTTAGGCTTGGAGCTGCACCAAAGTGCGATTTAAAAAAAATAATTGAGCTTCGCTGCCAGGTCATCCCAGCCTTAAATATGCACCAATAAATGTTTCAGAAAGCAAAGGTGCCAGCCTCATCTTGACAACATCACCCAGCGAATGTCAGTCTGTCTAGCATCACACTCTCAGCGAATGCCAGTCTGTCTAGCATCACACTCCCAGCGAATGTCAGTCTGTCTAGCATGACACTCCCAGCGAATGCCAGTCTGTCTAGCATCACACTCCCAGCGAATGTCAGTCTGTCTAGCATCACACTCCCAGCGAATGTCAGTCTGTCTAGCATCACATCACCCAGCGAATGTCTGTCTAGCATGACACTCCCAGCGAATGTCAGTCTGTCTAGCATGACACTCCCAGCGAATGCCAGTCTGTCTAGCATCACACTCCCAGCGAATGTCAGTCTGTCTAGCATGACACTCCCAGCGAATGTCAGTCTGTCTAGCATCACATCACCCAGCGAATGCCAGTCTGTCTAGCATCACATCACCCAGCGAATGCCAGTCTGTCTAGCATCACATCACCCAGCGAATGCCAGTCTGTCTAGCATCACATCACCCAGCGAATGTCAGTCTGTCTAGCATCACACTCCCAGCGAATGTCAGTCTGTCTAGCATCACATCACCCAGCGAATGTCTGTCTAGCATGACACTCCCAGCGAATGTCAATCTGTCTAGCATGACACTCCCAGCGAATGCCAGTCTGTCTAGCATCACACTCCCAGCGAATGTCAGTCTGTCTAGCATGACACTCCCAGCGAATGCCAGTCTGTCTAGCATCACATCACCCAGCGAATGTCAGTCTGTCTAGCACCAGATACCCAGGGCGCCAATGGTGTGAAAAAAGACTGTTTATTCATCTTGGAGCAGCTCCTTAGCTGCATTTTGCTCTCATCATGGTCTGGTTGAAATAAACTCAGTCTGTGGCCAGCTCTCCCACCTCCTACAATTTCCTACCTAAGGTGTTACTTAGATCCTGTGCCCATCTTCATGCTGGATGGCTGCTGCCACTCCTTTCTGGTACCCTACTTTCTGCTATTTTTTTTTTTACAATCTGCCTTGGTACTTTATATGGCCACAATATTTCAGTATCTGAGACAAAATTCTGTTTACTAGCCAATCATGCTTTGATGTTTTAGATCTTTTAAGTTGTCATTATTTCTTTTCTTCTTTGTTCATGATATTCTTGGAATCTTTCTATAGCATTCCATATAAAAAAAGCCACTATTTTCTTATTTAAGGACTGCCTGATAGTCAAAGACTCACATCCATATGTTGCTACAGGGAAGAGGCATGCTCTCAAAATGTTGATTTGATTTCCTTGCTGGTATGTTAAGTAAACATTTATTATTAAAATACTTCTAAAAAATGTAAAACTTACCAAGTGACATTTCCAATGTAATTTTGTTTATGCTAGGTGAACTACCTGCAGCATGCACACTATATGACTACTTCTATGATGGAGAGCAGAAAAAGTGGATCCCCTGGTCAAAGTTGGTGCCAAAGTACGTGCACAATCCTGACCTTAGGTTTTATGAAATCCTGGTACCAACAGTTGATACAGTCAGAGCAACATGGTTGTTGGGACTGATGGTCCAAATAAAACGGCCAGTTGTTCTTGTTGGTGAAACTGGGACATCCAAGACAGCTACTATTGCAAACTTTCTGCGAACTTTGAACCAAGAGCAACATGTAAGTGTTATCATTTTTATTATGTTTAGCCATAACTGTAGTTGAATACTTCACTGTAGTTCTCTACATTGGGGAGGGGAAACCAACCTGTTGACCAGCATGTTGGGAGAGGTAGCCCACAGTGGGCTGTGTTATATCGTCTGTACTGAAAATTGTTATTGATTTCTGACTAGTATTATAGTGTTATAATGTAAATACGGGGTGATTGCAATCAAGTTGATGACAAGAAGTCACATTTTATCTTGAATTTAGCAATTGTTTTGTGTGTGTGTCTTCTCCATTCCCTCCATTGAGCTTTCTCATTAAATTTTAAGTTGTGTTTAGCAAAAGACTTGGTCAAAATATTAGTTTATATTTGTTTGCATCTTTTGCATTTCCTCTGTTGAGCCTTCTTATCATATTAATTTTGTGTTCTATTTAGCAAAAGACTTTGTTCGAAACGTTTGTTTGTATATGTGGGCATCTTTTCCATTTGCTTTGTTGAGCTTTCACGTCACATGTTATGTTGTATTTAGCACTTATAGGGCTATAGTCTTTTATAGTCTGTTCTAGGATATTATAGTTATACCATCTATAACAAACACTGCCACTGATTTCTAAAATGAAAAATAGCCCTCAGACCTTAAAAGGTTGGCCATCCCTGCAAAACACACAAATTAATTCAGAAACAGAAGTTCACATGGTTTGGTTGTTTTGTTAGAATGCAACCACACCAGTTAACAACACTGGTAAAACGATCTGATGTGACAGCAAGAGAGTGCCAAAGAAGATGATGGATTAATGAAATTAAAGACATTATATATCTACACAGAAGCCACAGTGGTGTAGCGGTTAGACGCTGGCCTGCAGATCTGAAGGTCATAGGTTCAAGTCCTGATGGAGCTGGACTTTTAAAAAAAAGACCTTGGCTGCCAGGTAAACCCAGCCTTAGGTTGGTACCAGGTAAAGTCTAGGGAAGTAAAGGTGGCTGGCGTGATATCAACCTCATCACCTACCCAGTGCTGATTGGTCTGTAAAATATAGGTCCAGCCTTATATGCCCAATACACCTAAAGATGTGGAAAAAGGTTTCTACTTTTTTTTAAAAACATCTACACAGAATGACAACAGCCAACCCCTAACTATCATGTCCTAAAAGTCTGCTAATTTAAGGGTGTTTCCTTAGAAAACGTTAGCTCTGTGGCTAAGTCGATGCGAACGCTTCCTAATGCCGGGGTGCCAGGTTTGATCCGAGCTGCGGGCCATGCACCTTGAGTTGGTTTCAACAGTGGTATCAGGGAGCCAACCCAATATGAAAGCAATGGCAAACTACTGGACGTACATTTGCCTAGAGAAACCACACAACAGCCAGGGGCTGCTGGGGTTGGTTCTGCAACGTCCTGTAAAGGATACCCAACTAACCTAATCTTAGAAAACAGTACATCTGTTTGAGGTGTAAAGTCCCCCGTGTGGATTCCGGGGCCCCATTGTGGGGAAAACAAGAATAGACCCACTGCCTCCCCAAAAGCATGTCGTAAGAGTCGACTAATTGGGAAGCTTCCTTTGAAGTCGGAGTGCATCTGCCAGAGAGGCAAGGAACCAACAGTCTGTATTCAAGAGAATGAGATCTGTAAAACTGATGCACACGCAACACTCAGGTTCTGGAGCAGGACTGCAGTTCAGTAGTGGACGAGCAACCAGAACCTTCCGCCAGAGTGTACAGCTGGTGAACGCGAAGAAGAAGAAGAAGGTGTAAAGTTCCAGTAGTTTGCAAACAATTAAGCCAGATCTGTAAATTAGTCATGCATGTAAAACTCAAGTTCTGGAACAAGACCAAATTCCAGAAGTGGAAGAACAACCAGAACTTTCTGCCACTGTTTACAGCCAATTAACACAGAGAAAATAAAGCGTATCTTGTCTATAAAAAGTGAGATGATGTAAAGACATTTTTTTTTAATTCCTGCAAATGAGCTGGTATAAAAAAGTTTGTAAACACAAAACAAACTATGACTAGAAAGTTATTGGGAAAAAAAAGTGCACAAATACATCTGAATGTTTCCTCTGGAGTCCTAGTCGGTGTGCAAAACAAAAGACTCGTGGCAAGGGCAAACTGCAACATAGTCAACACATAACGGTTTTTCTAAATCTGGTTCTGAATATGAAATTTTCATTGTCATCTGCTAGATATGCTTATGAACATTTAGTTTTCCTCTATATCTGTTGCTGATCCTAAACTTCTCTTCTATATCTGTTGCTGATTGTAAACTTCTCTTCTATATCTGTTGCTGATAGTAAACGTCTTCTATATCTGCTGCTGAAAGAAAAATATTTTCTTGCATATTTGCTGTTGAAAATGAACTTTTCTTCTACATCTACCAATGAACATGAATATTTCTTCTATATCTCTGCAGAAAATGAACTTTTCTTCTCAGCTGTTGCTGAACATTAACTTTACTTTTATAGCTGCTGTTGAACTTTTCTTCTATATCTGCTGTGGAACATGAACTTTTCTTCTATAGCTGCTGTGGAACATGAACTTTTCTTCTATAGCTGCTGTGGAACATGAACTTTTCTTTTAAAGCTGTTGTTGAACATTAACTTTTCTTCTATATCTGCTGTGAAACATGAACTTTTTTTTTATAGCTGCTGTTGAACATGAACTTTTCATCTCAGCTGTTGCTGAATGTGTACTTTTCTTCTTTATCTGCTGTGGAACATGAACTTTTCTTTTATAGCTGTTGTTGAACATGAACTTTTCTTTTATAGCTGTTGCTTAATAGAAACTTTTCTTCTAAATCTGCTGTGGAACATGAACTTTTCTTTTTTAGCTGCTGTGGAACATGAACTTTTCTTCTATAGCTGCTGTGGAATATGAACTTTTCTTTTATAGCTGCTCTGGAACATGAACTTTTCTTCTATATCTGCTGTGGAACATGAACTTTACTTTTTTAGCTGTTGTTGAACATAAACTTTTCTTCTCAGCTGTTGCTGAATGTGAACTTTTCTTTTATAGCTGTTGTTGAACATAAACTTTTCTTCTCAGCTGTTCTGAACATAAACTTTTCTTCTAAAGCTGCTGTGGAACATAAACTTTTCTTCTCAGCTGTTGCTAAATGTGAACTTTTCTTCTATATCTGCTGTGTAACATGAACTTTTCTTTTAAAGCTGTTGTTGAACATAAACTTTTCTTCTCAGCTGTTGCTGAACGTGAACTTTTCTTCTATATTTGCTGTAGAACATGAAGTTTTCTTTTATAGCTGTTGTTGAACATAAACTTTTCTTCTCAGCTGCTGTGGAAAATAAACTTTTCTTCTATATCTGCTGTAGAACATGAACTTTTCTTTTACAACTGTTGTTGAACATGAACTTTTTATCTCAGCTGTTGCTGAACGTGAACTTTTCTTCTATATCTGCTGTGTAACATGAACTTGTCTTCTTTATCTGCTGTGGAACATGAACTTTTCTTTTATAGCTGTTGTTGAACATAAAGTTTTCATCAGCTGTTGCTGAACGTGAACTTTTCTTCTATATCTGCTGTGTAACATGAACTTTTCTTCTATATCTGCTGTGGAACATGAACTTTTCTTTTATAGCTGTTGTTGAACATAAACTTTTCTTCTCAGCTGTTGCTAAATGTGAACTTTTCTTCTATATCTGCTGTGTAACATGAACTTTTCTTTTATAGCTGTTGTTGAACATAAACTTTTCTTCTCAGCTGTACTGAACATAAACTTTTCTTCTAAAGCTGCTGTGGAACATAAACTTTTCTTCTCAGCTGTTGCTAAATGTGAACTTTTCTTCTATATCTGCTGTGTAACTTGAACTTTTCTTTTATAGCTGTTGTTGAACATAAACTTTTCTTCTCAGCTGTTGCTGAACATAAACTTTTCTTCTATATCTGCTGTAGAACATTAAGTTTTCTTTTATAGCTGTTGTTGAACATAAACTTTTCTTCTCAGCTGCTGTGGAACATAAACTTTTCTTCTATATCTGCTGTAGAACATGAACTTTTCTTTTATAGCTGTTGTTTAACATGAACTTTTCATCTCAGCTGTTGCTGAATGTGAACTTTTCTTCTATATCTGCTGTGTAACATGAACTTTTCTTCTATATCTGCTGTGGCTCATGAACTTTTCTGTTATAGCTGTTGTTGAACATGAACTTCTCATCTATAGCTGTTGTTGAACATGAACTTGTCTTCTGTAGCTGTTGTTGAACATGAACTTTTCTTCATTTGCTGCTGAGCACGTCCCATTCTTTTACAGCTGCTGCTGAACATGAACTTCTCTTCCCGAACCACATCTATGGACATCCAGCGTAACATTGAGTCTAACCTTGAGAAGAGAACCAAGGACACATACGGACCTCCACCTGGCAAACGGCTCATTATTTTCATTGATGACATGAACATGCCCCAAGTAACATGTCCAGATTTGCTTGTATGGTTCCCTAGGTGGGTTTCTGGGCCCTATTGTAGGTGGGGGTGGGGGGGGGGTGGGAAACAAGATTATACTCACTGCCCTCTAACAACTATGTCTTAACTCTTTCAGGCACATTTAATTTTGACAGACATGGCTCACAATGATTTCCTTTTACTAAAATGGCAGAGGGAATGGTGTAAAATAATGTCAATAGAGAATGGAATATATTTCTAATCCCTACAAAAGTATGTTTTTTTTTAAAAGAGGAATGAATGTACAATTTGAATCTGATAATATGTTTTTCTTTAATGCTGCTATAATTAGTAGGAAAGAAGAGTTCAGCAGGTATTAAGTTAGCAAATATACAGTTTTACAGAACAATTGCTTACCATTGTTTTGTAGCCACAAGAGCAGTGGATAGCCACATTTGAGAAAAACCATTTAGAGTTTGTTCAATGTTCCAGCAAGTTCCAAAGTTGAGATCAGTTTCTGGGTCAGTTTAGCACTCAGAGGCTCTAAGTTCTCACAGAGTGCTCCAAGTTCTCACAGAGTGCTCTAAGTTCTCACAGAGTGCTCTAAGTTCTCACATAGTGTTAAACACAATTTCAAAGAAAGAAATGGCACAAAAATTGACCTTTGCACACACAATATTTACTTTATACAGTTATACACAGCCTGTAGCTGCAATGATTTCATTGCTCCATTTGGACCCCAATTATTTCACTGTAGCTTAGCCATAGTATGGTATCGTCAGAAAAAGTACTTTGGATGCACATGTAGGTGACTGTCACATCCTTTGCAAATGAAATGGGTACTCCTGGGTTTACTTCATCACAACAAACAGCTGACCACTCAGCTCCTACTGGTATAAATTCACCACATCTGACTGAAACAATATCAGAGCTTTAGCTGCAGAAAGAAACATTTTGCGGCATGTACTTGAGGTTTGAACATTGGTATCTATTGTCATACTAAACATAAAATCAGAAAATCCACTGTTGAAAATGATGTTAGCAATGGATGAGACCAGTTGGTGTCCAAAATGTAGAAGAAAGACTTGTACACAAAGAAAAACGTCAAGTAACGTTTCCTGAATACTTTAATAGTAGTTCTGAACATTAGAAATGAATATGGAGCTGTATGCAAATTAGTATGTACAGGAAACATGATCAACGCAACAGTGTTGTTTGGGCAAATCAGAACATCTTAGTCAACACATTCGGCGTTGCTCGGCTTCAAAGAGTTAATAGCTTAATAATTAAAGATGTTTCCTTCGAAGTCAGAATGCAGTCGCCTGAGAGGTGAGCAAGCACAGTCTGCATACAAATAATTCAGATCTATCAAATGGATGAGCACACAGAACTCAGGTTCTGGAACAAGACTAAAGTCCAGAAGTGGATGAACAACCAAAACAGTCCTCTGGAGTTTATAGTTGGTGAATGCTAAAAAGAGGAAAAAGAGCTTGCAAGGCGAGGGTTATTTGCATTATTTAAAGAAAGTTAGGTTTCTTCTCCTCCTGTTCTTTATTGTTGAGAACAAACTCAGAACCGACTCATACCTGATCATTTTATCTGTAGCTCACCATGCCTCCCCATATTAATCATCTCTGTCTTAAATTGTTTGCTTCATGTACTTTTTAGTCTCATATCTATCATTTCCATGTGGGTTCCATTTCCAGCATTTAGTCATTCTAAGTTTATGATTATAACATTTTTGTTTCAGGATGTTTCCTAACCTTTTTTATCTTCACCCCTCTCTTTTTCTCTCACACTCTCTGTCTCTCACCTATATCTCTCTGCCCCCTGACTGTTCCACAAAGAGCAATTACCCACTTTGGGAGCTGCCCAGTTTTGGTGATTCTGTATGTCATTAAATTCCTCTATGTCTGCTAAGACATCTTTAACTCTTTCAGTATCAGACAGTTATTACTGTAACTCATTCTGTCTGAACCAGCTGTTACTTGAACCAGTATATTTTTCATATAGCAAATATGAAATAATAACAGTACTGGATACCTGGAATCATCCTCATCATCATCATCAGGTGCCTTGCCGACTGGCGTGGGCAATCATGTCTCTCCACAATCTGCGATCTCCTGCAGCATGTATCAGTTCATATGCCAACACACCTCCATGCCATGCAACAAGACTGTCAAGAATCTTCTCTCGTTGTCTTCCTCTATCCCTTCTTCCACAGATATTTCCCGTGGTCACAACATGATCTATTTTCCCTCTTCTCATAGCATGGCCGAAAAATAATTACTGTCTCCTTCTGATGTCTGTGAAAAGTTGTCTCCGGGCTTCCACCTCTTTCAAAACCTCTTGGTTGCTCTTTCTAGCTGTCCAAGGTATTCTAAGCATTCTTGTGTAAAACTACATCTCCAAGGCCTCAAGAAATTGTTTGGCCTGCTTACCGATTGTCCAGGATTCACAGCCATCTGATATCCGGAATAGAGAAACAATTGCCAATGAATTTGAGAAATATAATAACTGATTCGGATACAGGTTGACGTTAACAAATCCGATCAGCTCCGGTCTTAAGGATTTGTGAAAGTGCCTATTTTTTTTTTTTTTATGGTTATATATGCTATCTATATTTAACAGAAAATGACTACCGGTATGGCCTTTAAAGAAAGAAAATTGATCACTAAATGAAAAGCAAATGAAATTTTAATGTTCATTAATTAAATAAAGCCATTCTACAGAATTTTAGTTTAACTGAATAAAACAGTACCGCAGAATTGTAATTTAAAAAAAATTAATCAGAATTTAGATAAACAACACCTCCAGAGAACAGTGGCATGCCACTGTGGTAAATTTGAAAATGTGATCCAAAATCCATGCTGGAAATCTGAAAGAACCGGATTATCGATGGCCAGATTTTTAAAATGTCAATCTGTATAATAAGTTGAAAAAAACCATATCATGTAAGGAGTTCCTAGTCGATGCAGGTTGAGTTGTTTTGTACCAAAAGTGGTAATTATTTGAATAATGAAACTCCTCAGTTTCATTTTGTGCCCAAAGTTCACATGTTGTTACCCCCTGCAATGTACATCTGAACGTCTTCTATTTATCAGGTGGATACTTATGGAACCCAACAGCCCATTGCACTGCTGAAGCTTCTCCTTGAGCGTGGAGGCATGTATGACCGAGGCAAAGATCTCAACTGGAAGAACATGAAAGACATGGGTTATATTGCAGCCATGGGGAAGGCTGGTGGTGGCCGCAATGAAACAGATCCTCGCTTCATCTCACTTTTCTCTGTTTTCAACATGATATTCCCTGATGGAGAATCACTCATCCAGATCTATAACTCAATCCTTGAAGGTCACCTGCAGCCATTTACAAAAGAACTTCAAGATTTGTCATCCATTGTCACAGACATGACTATGAACCTTTACAGGTGAGAGTTTTGCCTAAATTTATTTAATATTTTTTAGTAACTGATTACTTTTCCTGTGAAAATATTTTTTTTAAGTTAGCCAGTAACTTTGGTGTATTATTTTGTTGTATAAGTTGTCTTCTTATTTTGCCCTTCATTGCTCAATGGGACTTAGGACCTTAACCAGCCAGTACCCAACCTTTCTAGACTTGGTTATAATTGGTTGGACTCAACAGGAAAGAACAAACAACAATTTTTAGACTTCGGACTGGACACTGTGATCTTCAAGCACACCTGTACAGGATAGGCATAAAAGAATCTGCTGCCTGTGATTGTGGAGCAGAAAGACAAACCCCTGGGCACATACTACAGTACTGCCATAACCTCTCCAAGCAAAGACTGTGGATCTGGCCCAAGGGAGCCACATTGAAAGAGAAGCTATGGGGGACCGGTGGTGACCTTAAACGCACAATCCTGTTTGTGACCCAGACGGGACTCAATGTCTAGCATGACTGATGTCGAACACAGAAGAAGAAGAATATAATTGGTTGGCTTTTGCTGTGGAAGTTTTTTTTATAAAACTGGGTAACCAACATCACGTCATCAGTTGGGATTCTAATTTCACTGCAGATGAGTCACCTCATAAATGCCCCGTTTCCGTTCTTGCGCCAGCAAAATTAAACAATTGCCCCTTACTGTCTCACCTGAAAATTGTGAAAATCGTATCAGTCCCAGCAGAATCTTTAAGTTTGCCCATGCAAAGTAGATGCAAATGGCAGCTGTCAGATGTGCCAACGCTAAAAGTCCCACACAGTAACTGCATCACACCACTGATGCAAGCAGTCAGCTGCAAGGGTCAGTACTGTACATGCCAGTCTTAAGAACAAACCTATCTTAAGTTATCTCTTATGGCATGCTTGGGAGAGTACACTGTTACTGTTTTTTGTTTGCTTCCCTCAAGTGCCCCAGTAGCACACAGAATATCATATATCAAGCAATCTCTCTTTCTTTAGCCAGTTTTCTAGCCCTGTGTGCTTGAATCAGCTGGTACCTGGTCAATAATCAGAGGTTGTTTTAAAAATTGACCTAAGCATTAAAGTTAACCCAGTCTAAAAACTGGTACCAGGAAATGTTCTGAGAAGTAAAGATGGTCAGTTTAAAACAGTGAAACCTTGTAAACAGAACCCAGTTAAGAATAACACTCAGTTAACATGAACAAACTGTTGGTCCCAATAAGGATGTATTATTGTTATTATTAATATTGTTATTAATTATTATTGTTATTAATATATCCTTGTCATTGAGAGTTAGAAAAAGAATTCTTGCTTGCTACATACATCCAGTTTTAACATATGGATGTGAATCCTGGACAATCGGTAGGCAGGCCAAACAATTTTTGGAGGCCTCAGAGATGTGGTTTTACAGAAGAATGCTTAGAATACCTTGGACAGCCAAAAAGAGCAACCAAGAGGTTTTAAAAGAGGCGGGAGACCGAAGACAACTTATCACTGACATCAGAAGGAGACAGTCATCATTTTTCGGCCATGTTATGAGAAGAGGGAAAATAGAACATGTTGTGACCACTGGAAAGATCTGTGGAAGGAGGGATAGAGGAAGACAACGAGAGAAGATGCTTGACAGTCTTGTTGCATGGCATGGAGGTGTGTCGGCACACGAACTGATACATGCTGCAGGAGATCGCGGATTATGGAGAGGCATGATCGCCCACGCCACTCGGCAAGGCACCTGATGATGATATTGTTATTAGTCCCCAGTTACAATGAAATTTAAAACAAACTAAATTTTCCATCCTTTGGAATTTCTTTTTACACGGTTTTACCAGTTAGTCCATGAATCATTCCTTTGCTATTGTATACTCACCCCCTTTCCCCATCTCAGTCTCTAATTCTCCTCTCTGTGTGGTTTAAGGTTCTACCTTTATTACTTCAGAGCTAGATTAATTTCGTAATTTCTTCTTTGTTTATTCTAACTGCAGCCATTTTTATTTTCAGCCATGTTGTGAAGGAGCTGCCACCCACGCCATCAAAGTTTCATTATATTTTCAACTTGCGAGATCTGTCTCGGATCTACAATGGTCTCTGCCTCTCCACTCCAGACCGATTCTCAAAAGTTGAACAGTTCTTGAGGCTTTGGAGAAATGAATGCTTCAGGATCATCAGTGACAGACTAATCAGTGATGAGGACAAGGCTGTGATTACAGTACGTATTAGCATTGTACTACTGTGTGGGGTTCCAGGACCCAGGACCCATTTTAGTGGGGGTGAAGGGTGGGAAAAGAATAGACCCACTGCATAATGTGAAACCTGGAGTCACACTGGCATAATGATTTGAGTGCTTGCTTACCAAGGCGATGGGTCTGTTCAAATTTACGTCTGCAGAATTTTTATTCTGATTATTTTGGCTTTGAAGTTGACCTAGCCTTATGATATGGTCGCAGTCTCATGAAATAGTTTTAGACTGTGTGAAATGGTTCTAGTCTTATGAAATAGTTTTAGCCTCATGAAATGGTGCTAGCCTTTGTGAAATGGTTCTAGCCTCCATGAAATTGTTCTTCTTTTTTCTTAAAGTTCATGCCATGTGGTGCTGATAGTCATGTCTATCCACAACCTTGTGTCTCGTGTACTTTCAATCAACCCGGACTTTTATGATCTTCCATGCCATGATGTCAAACCATCCAGCATCTGTTCTCTTGCTCTCCCTCTGCCTCTCCTCCCCTCCCACTTTACTACTGTCACAATGTGCTCCAGTTTTCTCCTTCTCACCACATGACTAAAGAATGTAGATTTTCTCCCCCTGATGTGGGCAATCACTTGTCTTCGTGAGACAGTTTCTTTCAAGATGTCTTCATTACTCTTTTTATCTGTCCAGGGTATTCTCATCATTCAACTATAAAACCGCATCTCCGAAGCTTCCAAATAAGTTTTCACTAATTTACTAACTGTCCATGATTCACACCCATATATCAATATAGGATTTATTGTCTTTCAAGAATTCTCTTTCTTGTCTCAATTGAGAAAGAAAGATTGCATACAATATTCTTCATTTTGTAAAAGGCTGCCTTTGCTTGAGCTATTCAGCATTTAACTTCCTTAATACATCTTCCACCTGATGTTATCTGGGCACTCAGGTACGTAAGCATATAAACTTGCTTAAGGTTTATCCCATTTATCTTGATGTTGCATTTTGGAGGGTCAGTTTTCTTTGTAATTATCATTACTTCTATTTTTCTGCTGTTCAAACTTAAGACCTTTGTTTTCACTTTCTGCTACAATTATATATGTCATTTCTTGCAGTTGTGTTTCAATTTCAGCAATCAACACTACATCGTCAGCATATTGCAGGTTGTGCTGGGTATGTGCTAAATGGTTCTAGCCTCATGAACTGGTTCTAGCCTCCGTGAAATGGTTCTAGCCTCATGAAATGGTTCTAGCCTCCATGAAATGGCTCTAGCCTCCATGAAATGGTTCTAGCCTCCATGAAATGGTTCTAGCCTCATGAAATGGTTCTAGCCTCATGAAATGGTTATAGCCTCATGAAATGGTTCTAGCCTCATGAAATGGTTCTAGCCTCATGAAATGGTTCTAGCCTCATGAAATGGTTCTAGCCTCATGAAATGGTTCTAGCCTCATGAAATGGTTCTAGCCTCATGAAATGGTTCTAGCCTCCATGAAATGGTTCTAGCCTCCATGAAATGGTTCTAGCCTCATGAAATGGTTCTAGCCTTCATGAAATGGTTCTAGCCTCCATGAAATGGTTCTAGCCTCCATGAAATGGTTCTAGCCTCCATGAAATGGTTCTAGCCTCCATGAAATGGTTCTAGCCTCATGAAATGGTTCTAGCCTCCATGAAATGGTTCTAGCCTCATGAAATGGTTCTAGCCTCCATGAAATGGCTCTAGCCTCCATGAAATGGTTCTAGCCTCATGAAATGGTTCTAGCCTCCATGTGAAATGGTTCTAGCCTCCATGAAATGGTTCTAGCCTCATGAAATGGTTCTAGCCTCCATGAAATGGTTCTAGCCTCATGAAATGGTTCTAGCCTCATGAAATGGTTCTAGCCTCATGAAATGGTTCTAGCCTCATGAAATGGTTCTAGCCTCATGAAATGGTTCTAGCCTCCATGAAATGGTTCTAGCCTCATGAAATGGTTTTAGCCTCATGAAATGGTTTTAGCCTCCATGAAATGGTTCTAGCCTCCATGAAATGGTTCTAGCCTCATGAAATGGTTCTAGCCTCCGTAAAATGGTTCTAGCCTCCATGAAATGGTTCTAGGCTCTATGAAATCGTTCTAGCCTCATGAAATGGTTCTAGCCTCCATGAAATGGTTCTAGCCTCATGAAATGGTTCTAGCCTCCGTGAAATGGTTCTAGCCTCATGAAATGGCTCTAGCCTTATGGATGATTAATTCCAAGAATTTTCTGGGAAAGAAAAGCTTCTAGGAATATAAAAGTCACCCACTTTCTTTATGCCATAACCTTGAATATGACAATCTTACACATCACACCCCAAATGCAGTATCTAGAATGCAACTGCTTGTGTATTTTTATTGACTCTATTAATCCCACACAACCCACCATGTATGACTGGATTTACTTATATACACCAGTTCACTTATTGTACATTTTATGCCTGTACCTTTTTTTTTAGTGCTAAAAACATGCTTTAACACTCATCAGCCCATCTGTTCTCACAGAGAATTTATGTGGTATACCCATTATTTTGTTGATTTTACAGTTGACTCACTGGAGCCTCAACTGTGACCTTCTGGGATGGAAACAAAAAAGTTGAAAGTAAAAAATGATTTTCTATATTTTCTCAGAAAAAGCTGTCAGCCTTGTTAGAGGAGAACTTCAAGCCCCACATAGACTACGTGTGTAGAGAACCCATGTTGTTTGGGGACTTCCGCACAGCTCTGGATGAGGGAGAACCACGACTGTATGAGGACATCCAGGATTATGAAGCAGCACAAGCTCTTTTTCAAGAGGTGATATTTGATGTTTACATTAACCCTTTTGTGCCAGAAACTCTGGGGAAAAAGGTCATGAATATGAGAATTTCCAAAAAAAAATCCTTTAAATGAAGCAACAAGATTACACATTTTATTTTTTTTTAAGTCACCCTGTTGCTATGTGACCACAAAATGCTAAAGCAAATTATGACACTATAATGAAAATTAAAAAAAAAATAAAAAAAATGGTTTCCACAATAATTGCCCAGAATGTTACATTAAGTAAACATAATCATACCCAGCCCTCCTAAAAACTGCCAGAGCAATTCAGCTAAGTTTATTCAGGGGCCAACATTTTGGAAATGGGAATCGTCACTGGCCAGAGAAATGAGCCCCAGGACAGAAAGATCATTTATACAGCACGAACTGGCAATGATCCACTGGCAACTTGCTAGTCCTCCCTGGCCAGATTTGCCCTGTGGGCTGTCAGTTGAATAGCCCTCCACTATGCAAACAGAACAAGTATTGTTAACTAGGCTTGTCAAGGGAGTGGCCAGTGCAGCAAAGCTGATATTAAAGGCTTCACAGGGATTTGAAACAGATGGCAAAAGTAAATTATTGGTGTCACTGGGCAAAAGGTTAACTCTTTCACCATTGTGATGTTCTGATATTAGTTTTTCATTTCCTGCTGGGTTTTTTAAACTTGGAGAGGGGATTAAAAGCTCTCTTCAGCACAGTCTCCTTGTATTTCAGTCTTTACATCAGCCTCACCTCAAAAGATGCCAACAGTATTTTGGGCTTCGATAAAGTGAAAAATTACTACATTGAGCTTAAGTGTTAAAACTCCAAGTTCTCCAAGATTTATGACAATCAAGCAGTCAACCAACTAACTTATCATCTGACTTCCAAATTTGTAATTACCAAGTAAAATCAGATTATTGACTATTTAATTGATTGTTTGCGTTGTTGTGGGTTTGTTTCATTGACTGCATTGTTTGGTTCACATTGGATCATCATTCGATCTATGGAGTTTGTGATTTGTGTGGCATTCTCAGCAAGCAACATATAACCAGATTTTGACGGGTACTATCAGTATTGGAACTCTACCCTGGCTGCTGAAGATGAGGACGGAGCATGCATGGGAATGCACCAAGTGCTGTGATGTCAATTCTTGACTCAACTCAGCTCAACTATCAGCAAGTGGCTTGCCATTATGAGGAAAGACTGAGTCATATGCAATAAAACCCAGTGTAATGAAGTTGACCCTTTCGACTTTTAGTCTAAATGTGAATCTGTGATGTCATAGCATTTTTTTTTTTAATATTAACAGATTTTGGAAGATTATAATTCCATCAAGACACCCATGAATCTTGTCTTGTTTGACGATGCATTGGAGCACTTGTGTCGTGTACATCGAGTGCTACGTATGGACAGAGGGCATGCCTTGTTAGTCGGAGTTGGAGGTATGTTTCAGGCTGAGAGTTTTTATCTTCAAACATTTTTTTCTTCTTCAGAATGTCTTATTCTGAAATTCACATTTTGTTTTTAAATTGAGCATGGAATGACCTGAAAAGGGAACAGCCTGTAAATGAAATAACCTGTATATGAAATAACCTGTATATGAAATAAACCTGTATATGAAATAACCTGTATATGAAATAAACCTGTATATGAAATAACCTGTATATGAGTTAACCTATTTATGAAATAACTTGTAAGTGAATAACCTGTGTATGTAATAACTTTTGTATAAAACAACCTGTATGTGAAATAACCTGTAAATGAAATACCCTGTGTATATGAAATAACCTGTGTATATGTAAAAGCCTGTATATGAAATAACCTGTATGTAAAATAACTGTGTATATTAAATAACCTGTATATGAAATAACCTGTATATGAAATAGCCCGTATATATGAAATAACCCGTAAATATGAAATAACCTGTATATGAGTTAAACTGTAAATATTAAATAACTTGCATATGAGTTAACCTGTGTATGAAATAAACTGTGTTTATAGTAACCTAAACGTAATATACCCTGAATATGAAATAACCTAAAAATTGAATTACCTGTAAAAAAAAAAAATCCTGTGCAAACAGAAAGAAGCCTGTACAGAGCTGAAATTATCAGTGCTGTACAGACTAGGTTGGGGGTTAAGGATGAGTTTCTGATGCTAACAGTAAAGCTGAGTGAAGCATGTCTGTGCTGTCTTTGTGATCAGGGCAGAAGACATTATAACCAACTCATTATGGGAACAGTTAGTAAAAGTACCTTTGAGTGGCTGCTGCATCGTAGGACTGAGCATGCACGGGATGCCCAGTGTGCAGTGATGTTGATTATGATAGCATTACATAACATAAGAAAACATGTACATAAAATAACCTCATATTAGTAACCTAAATATGAAATATATGAAGCAACCTAAATATCAAAAGGTAAGTAGATAGAAGCATTCGTTATTAAAGTAAAACTGTAAAAATGTTAATTAACCGCCACCATCCAGACGGTAGCTGTGACAGGTAACAGAATTGATGGATAACAGAAATCTCTCAATACATATGTTCCCTAATGTGATTTCACTGTGCGCTTGGGACGAACATAAAAATAAAATCCTTCAAAAGGGAATAATACATTCATATTGTATTTAATTTTACAAAACGATCAGTATAAACTTTAATATAAGAGTAGTAATAAACAGAAATATATTGTAATACTATAAAACTATGTTACTTTAGAATAATCTGTCATCTCCTTCTATGTTTTTGAGGCTCGAGCTTTTTGCAAAGCAATTTTCCCTATCTTATGCTGAAGTAGAATCTGTGTTGCATTTGCCTCCTCTTGCATTTTAAACCTATCATTGCACTTTGATAATTTTTTTTTTTCTGAGTGGCTAATTGTGGGTTGTTGTTTTTTTTTTTTTTTTTTTCAAAGATGATGATGGATATCAAAAACTGATGATAAAAGAAGTGATAGTTAATAACAGTTTTACTGTAAAAGTTTATAGAATAATGTTAGGACAACAATATAAATTCACATTGGGGGGGGGGGGGGGGGGGATAGTGGAATTCATATCACCAAATTGCACTTTTCCATTTATACAGGCAGTGGAAAGCAGAGCTTATGTCGATTAGCATCATATGCCGCAGGCTGCCAGGTTTTTGAAATTACTTTAATTAGAGGCTACAATGAGAACTCCTTCAGAGAAGATTTGAGAAGCCTGTACAATAAACTTGGCATGGAGAACCACAAAGTTTCCTTCATGTTCACAGACCAGCATGTTGTAGAAGAAGGCAAGTACCATGTCTGTTATTGTTCTTCTTTATTGTTTGAATACTATAACTAGTTGTACAATAAACCATGGCTTCAGATCAATATGGCGGATAAGCAGGTTTACCAGTTTTAGTCGTGCAAGTTTTTGCTTCTGACAACAGTTAGCCGCTAGCATTTCTTCTCCATGTATAGACTGAAAGACCATAGTTTCATCACCAGCTACTGAGTTTAGTGCATGGCGTGACACTTTTGAGCTGCGGATTTTACTACTGTCACAACATAGTTTGTGTTTTTTACTGCAGGTACAGGAAATGGTGATTGGCCTGTTGGCAGAGAACTTAAGATGCCTTATATGTTAGTTGCAATTGCTGATCTGTTGTATCTACCCCTTTCATCGGCGACAAACTGGATTTGTAGTGTCGGGCTGTTTGTGCTGGCACTTCTGATGGCTGCCTTAAACATTTAATGCCTGTGTATGCTACTTGATTATGCTAATTTTTCACAAGGACAGTGATGAACATTCTTTGTGGCACAGAAACAGAGCAACTATGGGGTGACCTTTTTGCTGTGAAAGTGGAACTGAGATTACAATTATCTGATTACCTGATATTACTTTATAGAAACTGTAGCAGATGGAAGCTGTGGTGGCACATTGGCTAGCCTGCTTGCCTGCCAGCCCAATGGATTTGGTTTGACTCCTCACCAAGGCAGATTTAAATAAACATAGACCTGAGCTCCTAGGGTGGCTCAACCTTAACTTGATATCGTCATCAAATTCTGTGCTGACTGGTGTGGATGATCTAAACAATCTGTGATCTCTAACAGCTTGTACCAACCCATTTGCTGCCACCACTCCATGCCATGAGAAAAGGCTGGGAAGAATCTTTTCCTATTGTCTTCCTTGTCCCCCTCCACTCCCCAATTTCCCAATCTTTCAAGTGGGCACAGTATTTTCCAGTTTCCTTCTTCTCATAACATGATAGAAATGATGACTGTCTACTTCTCATGTTTGTGATAAGTTGTCTTCAAGCCCATGACTCTTTCAAAACTTCTGTGTCACTTTAAATAATTTTTTTTTAACTTTGCAATGAATTCTAGTGATTCTTATGTAAAAACTACATTCTGAAACATGCTGAAATTGTTTATCAATTGTCCAGGATTCACAGCCATATATTTAAACTGGCTCTATATCTACGGAGTTGCCTGCAGATGGCGACACAGGCGGACAGTTTTTTTATCAGCTGTCCCTACTGGTGACAGAGCACTTATGGTTTAAAACCGTGTGCAATGATGATGGTTCACATCTCTCGACTACCTCTTTTTTTTTCTAGCCATATCGATGACAGTAAACAGCATCCAGCATGCATTTGTGAAAAAAAAAGTTTTTTTCTGGTGTTTAGGATTCCTGGAGTTAATCAACAATATGCTGACCTCAGGCATGGTCCCAGCTCTGTATGCTGATGATGAGAAAGAAATTATTATTGGACAGGTAAATGTGATCATTTGAGCTGATTCCCTTCGTTAACCTCATTTGTAATCATTCAGTAAATATAACGCAGACTTTAAATATGCCTGTACTCAGGGCTATTCTTTTCTAGAAAAAGTGGTATTCACCATAAAGTGTCTACTTCAGTAGCACTGATATAATGATGCCCTAAATGTGCCAATACGGCATACCTTTGCATACCACCAGAAAAAACCCTACCTGTGCTGTTGTACACAGTTATACCTTAGTTATGCTGATAATTAAAGGACATTATTATAAAGCTAAAACAATAATTATTTGTTAGTCTTGTTAAGAGAAGTCAGTATTTATAATAGTTGTGTAAGAACTGTGAAGACTGACGGTGTCAGAGACAGGAAGATGACAAAGAAAAATTTCTACAACAATAAGCTGAAATCAAAGATGATTATTAGTGATAGAAATTTACAAAGACAAGAATACATGGTTGTAGGAGAACATGGCTATCACATCCAGCTTGGTATGTGACGATAGTAATTAAGATAAAAATAGAGTTACAGAGGAATCACCATGTCTGATTATCAGTCGGTAGTGTTGAAGCTTCCAAATGGACAACTATGACACACATCACCATGTCTAATTTGAAAGGATTTACAGTGATTTACTGTCCTAGGCATGCAGGAGTATGATATAATAAAAAAGCAGATTTTTTGTATGTGGCATCAAGACAGGACAGGACAGACCTTTAAGGACCATATGGAGAGTGTTGTGACGAGATGCCAAAAAGGACTTAGTGCACTTAAGACTATGGCTGCAATTGACATAGAGCAGAGAATGCTTTTCACACTATATCAGCATCTGGTCCTGTCAGTGGTTGATAATGGCCTGGGAATGCTTACCATCTCAAAGAGTCAGATGGACAAACTAGAGCGCATACAGAACGCGGCTATGCGGTTCAATCTGGGTTGCACCAGAGACACCCCAGTGGCGTGTATGCGATACATCCTTGGTTTGCCGACTGTTGCATGTAGGCACAAGGTGCTGCAGGCGAAGACATATCTCAAGCTAGCTGCAGACACAGACCACCCTTTGCATGAAGCTCTTGGCGCAATTAAGGTTCAGTGGCTGATAAGAGGAAAGTCATGGATGGCTCAGACAGAAGACACAATAAGACAGGTTTGCATCCTTGAGAACATTAGGCAAGGAGAGGAGTGGGTCAAAGTGCCACTTAAACAGTCAGACTTGTGTAGGGTCGTAATCACACTGAGCTGGGAATGCAGAGACTGGCCAGCAGGTGCCACGGAGGTGGAAATTCAGAAATTAATTCAAGATAATGCTCACTCAGAGGATTTGATTATTTACACAGATGGTTCAGTGTCAAGAGGCAAAAGAAGTGCTTGGGGTTTCTTAGGAAAAGTTCATGGTCGACGTTTGGTGCAGGAGAGCCTAGCAGTTGATACCACAACATCCAGCTTAAGAATGGAGGTGGAGGCGGTCACTGCAGCTTTCCGCTGGTTAGAGAACACAACACACACATACATCGTGATTGTAACTGACTCAGAAAGCATGCTGAGGAAGATCAGGTCAGGCATGCTTCATGCAGAGTGGCATGCCTCGCTGTGGAGAACACGAGTGAGGAGTATTGTGTGGATTTTTCCACCAGGTGACACCGGTGTGTTTGGAAATGAACAGGTGGACAGACTGGCTGGCTCTGCACAACTTAGTGGAATACTGATGCATGATAAGGCAGACATGGTTACTGCCTTGTGGGAAAGCGTGTACAGTTCTGAGGAACAGATGGATCACCACAGTCTGGTGAGGTTGGTGCGGCGGGGAGTGACGAGAGGTTCAGGCAGATGCTCAAGGCTCAGAGAAAAAACATTTAATCAGAATACTACTGGCACCGTTAGTAACGGAACTCTTCACTGACTGCTGAAGATGGGGATGTAGCGCTGATGGGAATGCCTCCCAGTGCTGTGATGTCAATTCTTGAATCAACTCAACTCAACTTGCCTACAAGAGCAGTAGCTGTAGGAGCACTCATATTAATTAGACAAGGAAGACATTCTGAAAACCATGCATGAATGAATGGTGACAGAAGATATGATGATGTTAGAGGAAATCATATGTGTCAGGTTGTGGGAACTCAGAACTCAGTGTAGATCCAGTAAAAAAAGAACATTTGAGAGGAAGAGTACAAGGTGTGCACATTAAGTGTGCTATGGGAACAGTCGGCATCTACGCCTCAAGACATTTGCTGTGGAAGATGGAGCAACTGTGGGTATGGATGGTATGTTATGATGTTAATTCTCACATCAATAAGTCAGTAAATGAAGATGAAGTTGAATAAAGATGAATCAAGGTGTATATCATCATGCTGATTTGTATTAATCTGTGGCTCTCCAAGCATTTGGATCAAATTATCCAACAGACCCAAATCCCAGATGCCCTCTTCAATTTGATGTAAACAAAAAAAGTAAAGATCCCTTTTCACTCGCATCTGGCAAATGGGAAGAGCATACAGACAAATTGACACTAGGTGGGTAATGTGGTCAGCATTACGCCAGCCATCTTTACTTCCCCAGGACATGCATCCTGGTACCCATTTTAGGCTGGGTCGACCTTCTACACCCCATACCTTGAAAAAAATCCACGCAGCCAGCAGTGGATTTCAATCACCGTACGTTGGAATTACGAGTCAGACTCGCAACGCCTAAGCCACGGATGCCGCTCAGTTTGATGACATAGATTTAATTAAGGGGACCCTTGGACCCTCCTTTGTAGGTGGGTGACTCACAGAGCATGCTTCAGAAAAATTAAAACTGGTATCCTGAGCACAGAGTGGCTTGAATCACTTGATAAAACCCTAGATCAGGAACATATCATGGTTTTTCTGTCCAGGAAATTCAGGTGTACGAGGTCACGAGCAGGCTGATAGATTGGCTGCTGTTGCTCCTATGAGCAGTTAGCTACTATATGATAAAGTGGATGTGGTGAAGGCTGTATGGGACCAAAGGGACAGTGCAAAAGAACAGAGAATCCATACATTGAAAGGCAAATTCAGCGGGGGTTGATAGAGATTCTGGAAGATATTCAACACTGAAGGGGAAACAGATCTGGACTTTTTAATCAGGTTGCAACTGGTACTATTAGCATGGCAACTCTTCATTGGTTGCTGAAGAAGGGGACGGAGCACATGTGGGAATGTTCCGAGTGAAGAAATGTCAATTCTTGATTCATTCATAGGCGGGTCAGAATTCAAACATTAGAGTAGATCTAAAAATGGATTGAATTTATGATTAGATTCAGTTTCCAAGTTTGGTTGAGAATGTGTGAACTTGGAACTAGAAGTGGATTCGACAAGGAGAGACTATGAGAGCAAGAAAACGATGAGTGTATAATCAGTTTGCTACAACACAGTAAGCTTCTATGCATTAGGACATTTGCTGCAGGAGACGGAGCACCTATGACTATACCGAATGTGCTATTATTTTGATTCTTTAATCAGTAATCAGTATGTTCAGCATATGCGTAAATATTACATGACATCTGACTGATATCTTCCATAAATCTGAAACAATCTAGCTGAGAGATGAGGCAGTGAAAGCAGGTGTGGGACATGCAAGAGAGAGCATCTGGCAATACTTCATCAACAAATGTGCCAACAATCTTCATATTGTCCTGGCCATGTCTCCAGTTGGTGACATGTTGAGAACTCGCTGCAGGAACTTCCCTGGTATGCATTGGTTTTACTGTTATTTTTTGTTGAAAACAAAGGTTCTGTGTGTCTGTATCATTGTCATCACCATCAACTTTAACTTTTGCCCATAAGTTGATTAGGCTAGCAGAACTCTTCAGATATCTTGTCTCGCAGGTGTTATTTTACGTATATGAGCACAAAACAAGCCCAGTCAGCTAAAAGAAGGCACTTACAACAACGTCATTTACAACAAATTAGAAAGGAGAATTAGGGACCATTTAAATTGGGATGTCTGCAGGAGTTGGAAGGCTGCAGGAGTGACCAAAAGAGGTATTAAAATAAAGAATTAAGTGATAAGAGAAAAGAGCTGGCACAAGACCAATTCTAAATTACATACAAAGACAGCAAATCAAATGGTTTGCCTCCCTGTGGGAGCTCTGGGGCCCCATTGGCGGAAAAAGAAGAACAAACCCACTGCCTCCCCAACAAACATGTAGTAGGAGTCGACTAATTGGGGGCTTCTTTCTAAGTTGGAGTACATCTGCCCGAGAGGTAAGAAATAAAGGTCTGCATACAAATAAGCCGGATCTGTGAAACAGATGTGCACACAACACTCAGCTTCTGAAGCAAGACTAGAGTCTGGAGGTGGACGAACCCCAGAACTTTCCGCAGAAGTTTACGGCCGGTGAATGCGAAGAAGAATGGTTCAGCCACTTAGCAAGAACGCCATACACGGCATAGAGAACAAGAGGAGAAGGATATAGAGCATGAGGTAGACCAAGAACAATATAGAAAGATAACATTAGAAACATTCTACAACAGCATAATGTCTGGTCAAGATGACCAGAAGAGCAGGAACCAGAACCCATATCTCCCTCAACACCTGAAGCGGCACAAGAGCTTTCGATAATGTCCAAGTTTGGCACAGTTAGTACAGTTGCCTGCTTCTTTTCTCTTTTCTCATTCCTTGTTCTGCCTTTCAGTATAGGTTTGGAAGAGGCCTCTGGTGCCAGCCTTGGTAAGTGCTACAAAGATGCTCGGATTCACAGTGGATATTCCATTTATCCATCGGTTTTTGTTTTTGTATTTTTTTAACCTCTGGCTCTTCTTCCATTGTTATGAATACTTGGTTTACCTTCTTCTTCTTCACTTCCTCTTTTACCGCTGTGGGTGTCGAGGGAGATATAAGGTTCTGTTTCTAGCTCTTCTGGCTGCCTCGACCATAGGCACATCGTGCTGTTGTAGAGGTTCTCTGATGTTATCCTTCCATCTTGTTCTTGGTCTACCCCGTGCTCTACGTCCTTCTTCTCTTTCCATGTGGTTTATAATCTGTTCAAAATTATCTTTCCAGCTGTGACATGTCCCAGTTTTTCTCTTCTCATAATGTGAGCCAACAATGATTCCCCTCTTTCTGACGTTCAGACAATAAATATACAACTGTTTAATCTTTGCCAGGAATGGTGAACAATGCCAGCATTGACTGGTTCTTCCCTTGGCCAGAACAAGCCCTGTATGCAGTTGCCAGTGTCTTCATCTCACCAGAGGTTTGTTTTTATTATTACACACAACTGAGTCTAAAAAACTGCCTAGGTGTTAACTGGACACTTAACTCTTTCTGTCCCAACCAAGACACTGTTTTTTACTGGGTAGTATTCACATGATCCAGTCAACATGTTATGTATATTTTTACATCTTATGTTTAGGGAGTGCCTCTGAAGAACTCTGTAAGGGTTGTATGTTAAGTATTGCCATTCTTAGCTCCCAGTGACTTAGTCTAGAACCATGTGGAATGAAAGCACCATTGTCTTCATCTAACCAAAGTACAGTGTTTATTTTGTAGAAGTACATCTGGTAAAACTACTCAACATAAAATTACCTAGTGAAACCATAAATAAAATCAATAAATGCCAGCATGGTTTTTTGAAGTCCTGAAAAAATACAATTAAATCTATAATTTGCCTATGTGTTAAATGAACCCTTGATGCAAGCGAAAATATGAACACTGACCTACTTGTTATATCATAAGAGATGACTAAGGAGGTTTGGCTTGGGACAGATGACTAAGGAGATCTGGCTTGGGACTGGCTTTCAAATCTGTAACTGAAAAATTCAGCCAATCATAAGTGAGTCTTCCCAGTGTGTGTTCCAGAGCCCCATTGTGGGGGAAAACAATAGAGTAGAACCACTGTCTCCCGAACACAGCAAGCATCTCGTAAGAATCAACTAACCAACTGGGAGCTTTCTTCAAAGTCAGAGTGTATCTGCGCCAGTGGCAAGGAACAACCAACTGCGCACAGATAAGCCCGTGAAATGGAGGCATGCAAAACTCAGGCCCTCTTACAAAGCCAGATTTGAAATGACTAACAAGGACTTGAAGCAGAATGCCTATCCATGATATTGTGTGGTATGATAAGGAAGCAGACAAATAATTTGCAGCTATTGACGTTAAATTAGTTGACACATTTCACCAGAATTGTATACATCTTTTGTAAATGCTCATGACAATATATATTATAAATTATACCAGTGTTAAAAACTTATAATAAAAGAAGTGCACTATGAGGGTGAATGAAAAAAATGAAGACAACAGAAATACAAAATAAAGCTCACCTTAAAGCTTGATGGGTTAACTGATTTCGTCCCGGGAACCCTTTGAAGAAAAAAGCCATGAACCCAGGAATTCTCCAAAAATAGGTGCTTTGAAATGCAGTCATTTTACATAAGTCACGTTTTTTTTAATGAGTATGTATACATAAAAATGAAAATTTTAAAAACTAAAATATGAAGGAAACTAATCACGAATGGAGTGGAGAATTAAACGTTTGCAGTCCCTTAGACCTAAAAGAAAATTGATGACTCATACTGTGACTTAACAATCCCATTTCCTAAAGTTTAAGACAGAATACAAATTCCTTAGGTAAAAAAAAAAAAGAGGCACTTTTTCCATTTTTATCACAGATCCCCCCCCCCCCCCCAACCCCACCCCACCCAACTTCAACCCCCTCCTTTCCAAATGCTATTTTTAGTAAATAAAAACGTACTCCTAAACACTGTTCAGGCAATAAAAGCGTACTCTAGTCCTAAACACTGTGCAGGCAATAAAAGCGTACTCTAGTCTTCCTAAACACTGTTCAGGCAATAAAAGCGTACTCTAGTCTTCCTAAACACTGTTCAGGCAATAAAAGCGTACTCTAGTCCTAAACACTGTGCAGGCAATAAAAGTGCACTCTAGTCCTCCTAAACACTGTGCAGGCAATACAAGTGCACTCTAGTCCTCCTAAACACTGTGCAGGCAATAAAAGTGCACTCTAGTCCTCCTAAACACTGTGCAGGCAATAAAAGCGTACTCTAGTCCTAAACACTGTGCAGGCAATAAAAGTGCACTCTAGTCTTCCTAAACACTGTTCAGGCAATAAAAGCGTACTCTAGTCCTAAACACTGTGCAGGCAATAAAAGTGCACTCTAGTCCTCCTAAACACTGTGCAGGCAATACAAGTGCACTCTAGTCCTCCTAAACACTGTGCAGGCAATACAAGTGCACTCTAGTCCTCCTAAACACTGTGCAGGCAATAAAAGTGCACTCTAGTCCTCCTAAACACTGTGCAAGCAATACAAGTGCACTCTAGTCCTCCTAAACACTGTGGAGGCAATAAAAGTGCACTCTAGTCCTCCTGAACACTGTGCAGGCAATAAAAGTGCACTCTAGTCCTCCTAAACACTGTGGAGGCAATAAAAGTGCACTCTAGTCCTCCTAAACACTGTGCAGGCAATAAAAGTGCACTCTAGTCCTCCTAAACACTGTGCAGGCAATAAAAGTGCACTCTAGTCCTCCTAAACAATGTGGAGGCAATAAAAGTGCACTCTAGTCCTCCTAAACACTGTGGAGGCAATAAAAGTGCACTCTAGTCCTCCTAAACACTGTGCAGGCAATAAAAGTGCACTCTAGTCCTCCTAAACACTGTGCAGGCAATAAAAGTGTTTCAGATTATGAATTTCTTAACTCTTTTAGTACCAGAAGGTCTGGCAGAAAATCCTCAAGTGGGAAAACAATTATGAGACCGCCAGATAGAGACTAAACAGGTAGCTAGATTTCCAGAGTATGTTTTGACCAAATGTAAAAAAAAAATAGTAAGGGACCCTTTTCCACACTTTAGGTGTATAGGGCATATAGGGCTAGACCTATATTTTTATAGACCAATGGCACAAGATGGGTGATGTGGTCAGCATCACGCCGACCGCCTTTACTTCCCCGGACTGCACCCGGTACCCACTCAAGGCTAGTTCGACCTGGGAGCCAAGGTCATTTTTGAAGAAAAGTCCGGCTCCGCCATTGAGCGAACCCACAACCTTCCGATCTGCGGCGTGCATCTAGCCACTGCCACGGCGACTCCCTGACCAAATGTAAAACATTTAAAAAGTTTAGTAGAGTTAAGGGGTCACTACACCAGTAGAGCAGTTATTTTATAATGGTCATTTGTAGGGATACATGCTTTTACATTTGTATACTTTAAGTGTTAAAAAATCATAGTTGTCATGGCAATAGCCGCCATTTTGTGAAAAAAACAATATGTACTTAGAATCCTTAAATTATAA
Source organism: Candidula unifasciata (assembly GCA_905116865.2). Lineage (NCBI taxonomy): Eukaryota > Metazoa > Mollusca > Gastropoda > Stylommatophora > Geomitridae > Candidula > Candidula unifasciata. Next base: position 432,173 of record CAJHNH020002225.1, on the reverse strand, counting down.
AAGCAAACATAGGTATTCAACAATAGGCGATAGATCCATGACTTTTCGTCCTATTTAGAGGTACTGGTCTAGTTTATTTACTTTAAACATGTTTTTAAATATTTTTCGTAGAATTTAAAAATGTAGGTTTATTGAAAAAGTCAAAAAAATCTAGCATCATAAGACAATAATTAAATTTTAGAAACAAAAACTTTCTAAAATCTACTTTTAGATAGACCAGTCCCTATAATATTGTTCATGTTCATGGAGTATGCATACAAAATTTCATGATTCTACTCTTTATATTTGCTTAGATTTTAGGATTTCACACACACAGCAAACTGAAATATAAAGATTTGAGAAAACTGACTTTTAAACTTTTTTTGATCTTAAAAAAGTGCACGAGGTGGTGTCATTAGTATTAACTTTTCAATGCTAAATTGTTTACAAATGACATAAATTTTGTGTGTCATCTATTGTACGAATGCCGAACTTTACGAAAACGAACACATTGAAAAAGTGATATTTTTGTCATAAATTGGGAAAAATACCGTGTAGTAACCCCTTAAGTTGAGTCAAGAATTGACATCACAACACTCGGGGTATTCCCATGCTCTGTCCTCATCTTCAGCAGCCAGCGCAAAGTTCCAGTACTTCAGTCACAATCTGGTTATATGTCCATCTTGCCTTTCCTCTGAGTGTAGTGAGCTGGCCAGAACCTCTGGTTACACCTCATTCTCTCTAGGCCATAGGTTAGTTGTGTATCCTTTACAGGACGTTGCAGAATCAACCTCAGTAGCCCCTGGCTGTTGTGTGGTTTCTCTAGGCAAATTTACGTCCAGTAGTTTGCCATTGCTTTCTGGACGGTCGGCCCCCTGATATCACTGTCAAAACCAATGGCCCGCAGCTGGGATCGAACCCCGCACCCTGGCATTACGAAGCGTTTGCATCGACTTAGCCATAGAGCCGACCAGGCCATAATAATGTTTTAAAAATATAAAATAATAATTGGTTATAACTTACAAGGATTATCCCTTCACACACAGTGTTGTTTTGAACTGAAAGAGTTTGGGTTGAAAAAAAAAAAATTCATATATGCCTTTTTTCTTTTGAAGATTTGTTTATAACATTTATAACATATTTTTAATTTTTATTTTATTATAGGTTATTTTAGTAGAAGCCACAGTAGATAGATCTTTACCTACTGGTCTGAAACTTTTGGGTTTGATTTTACTTTTTTTTTTTGGGGTTCTGTTTAATTGACTTTGGCTCCCAAATTGACTCAGCTTTAAATGGGTTCCAGGAAATATCCTGAGAAGTAAAGGCAGCAAATATAATATTCACCACATCGCGCACAGACAGCTGATTGGTTTAAAAAAAATATGACTTTACAATCACGTACCTGACGTTCAACAGACATAAAACAGGTCCTTCACTTTACTGTAAGAAAAAAGTAAAGTCATGCTAAATAATATAACAAACAATAATAAATCTGTATGTCTTACAGAACCCACTGATCCCTGTCAACAAAAGAGAAGACATTGTAACCCATATTGTGATGGTGCACCAGTCTATTGGTGTTTACAGCATTAAGTTCTCACAGCGGCTCCGCAGAAATAATTATGTCACACCCAAGAACTACCTTGACTTCATTAACACATACCTGAAGCTCTTGAATGATCAGGACAAGTTTATTTTGGCACAGGTGAACAATTAAAATGAATGTTTGTGTCTGTGTGTGTGTATATATTGTATGTTTTTGATGTTTTGTTTGGGTCAGACTTTTTTGCTGTTTACAAATGATCTTTTTGTAAAAACCTTACATTCTGATCTCAGCAAACTGACAGCTGCAACTGTCTTCACACCTTCAGTTTTTTTTAATTAGTCTTAACTGATTAAACGTGGCACATGACACCACAGCATCTAGTCTAAGAATGGAAGTGGATGCAGTCACTGTAGCCTTTTGCTGGCTTGAGAATCACATGTTGTAATTGTAACCGACTCACAGAGTATGTTGAGAAAAAGGGGAAACTGGTATGCTACAGAAGAGTGGCAAGCACCACTTCAGAGGTCTCCAGTAGTTTTTTGGATATTTTCCCTAAGAAATGCCAGTGTATTAGGAAATGAACTGGCAGACTGACTGGCTGGTTCTGTACAACTTAGTGATGAATTGATGCATGACAAGCTGGATGTTGTAAGGGCCTTTGGGGGTGAGTGAACAGTGCAGAAGCACCAGATGGATAATCATGGTCTAAAGAGAACTGTACTGCGAAGAATGACTTGAGTATCTGGCAGACGATCAGCACTCAAGGAAAAAGTGAGAAGCCCAATGACGCAAGATGTGCTGATTATATATTTTACCATTCCTTCAGCCTCTGATGCTAAAACCCTTGAGAATGAAAGAGTTAATGTCCTTACTAAATTGTCCATGTACTAATAATTGAAAGTTTTCATGGACATATTTGTCTAGTTAGATCAGATCAAATGATTTCAGAAAAATAATGACATTACCAGTGCCATCATGCTGCACCAAAATATATAGGCCTATTGTTCTAAGAAATAAGGCCAAGTTATTCACATCTTTGCATGCCCTTTCTCCTGTAGGATTAGATACATTGTTTTACGATCATCTTGTGCTGGCTGAAGTGTGATTTCCATTATATAATATCTTGTTTTGACAACAGTGTGAAAGGCTGCAAGGAGGTTTACAAAAAATTGCTGATGCCAGCGAGATGTTGGTTGTGCTTAATGAGAAGCTAGCAGTTCAGAAAGTTGCTGTCACAGAGAAAACCAGAGCTTGTGAGGCCCTGCTGGCTGAGATTGCTGCAGGCACTAAAACTGCTACAGAGAAAAAGGCATTTGCTGAAGCTAAAGGACAGGAGATTGCTGAACAGAGCAAAGTCATCGAAACAGAAAAGGTACAGGAACTCTTTTGTTGTGAAAACATAGTTCTTTCATTCAAGGGTACAGGAATTCTTTTGTTGAGAAAACATAGTTCTTTCATTCAAAGGTACAGGAATTCTTCTGTTGAGAAAACATAGTTCTTTAATTCAAAGTTACAGAAATTTTTTTGTTGAGAAACATAGTTCTTTCATTCAAGGTTACAGCAATTTTTGTGTGTGGAGAAAACAAAGTTCTTTCATTCAAAAGTACATGAGTTATTTTGTTGAGAAAACATAGTTCTTTATTCAAAGGTACATGAATTCTTTTGTTGATAAAACATAGTTCTTTTATTCAAAGGTACAGGAATTCTTTTGTTGATAAAACATAGTTCTTTCATTCAAAGTTACAGGAATTCTTTTGTTGATAAAACATAGTTCTTTCATTCAAAGGTACAGGAATTCTTCTGTTGAGAAAACATAGTTCTTTAATTCAAAGTTACAGAAATTTTTTTGTTGAGAAACATAGTTCTTTCATTCAAGGTAACAGCAATTTTTGTGTGTGGAGAAAACAAAGTTCTTTCATTCAAAAGTACATGAGTTATTTTGTTGAGAAAACATAGTTCTTTATTCAAAGGTACATGAATTCTTTTGTTGATAAAACATAGTTCTTTTATTCAAAGGTACAGGAATTCTTTTGTTGATAAAACATAGTTCTTTCATTCAAAGGTACAGGAATTCTTTTGTTGATAAAACATAGTTCTTTCATTCAAAGGTACAGGAATTCTTCTGTTGAGAAAACATAGTTCTTTAATTCAAAGCTACAGAAATTTTTTTGTTGAGAAACATAGTTCTTTCATTCAAGGTAACAGCAATTTTTGTGTGTGGAGAAAACAAAGTTCTTTCATTCAAAAGTACATGAGTTATTTTGTTGAGAAAACATAGTTCTTTATTCAAAGGTACAGGAATTCTTCTGTTGAGAAAACATAGTTCTTTCATTTAAAGGTACAGGAATTCTTTTGTTGATAAAACATAGTTCTTTCATTCAAAGGTACAGGAATTCTTCTGTTGAGAAAACATAGTTCTTTAATTCAAAGTTACAGAAATTTTTTTGTTGAGAAACATAGTTCTTTCATTCAAGGTAACAGCAATTTTTGTGTGTGGAGAAAACAAAGTTCTTTCATTCAAAAGTACATGAGTTATTTTGTTGAGAAAACATAGTTCTTTATTCAAAGGTACAGGAATTCTTCTGTTGAGAAAACATAGTTCTTTCATTTAAAGGTACGTGAGTTATTTTGTTGAGAAAACATAGTTCTTTCATTAAGAGGTACAGGAATTCTTCTGTTGAGAAAACATAGTTCTTTCATTTAAAGGTATGTGAGTTATTTTGTTAATAAACATAGTTCTTTCATTCAAAGTTACAGTAATTTTTGTGTGTGAAGAAAACATAGTTCTTTCATTCAAAGGTACATGAGTTATTTTGTTGAGAAAACATAGTTCTTTCATTTAAAGGTATGTGAGTTATTTTGTTAAGAAACATAGTTCTTTCATTCAAAGTTACAGTAATTTTTGTGTGTGGAGAAAACTTAGTTCTTTCATTCAAAGGTACATGAGTTATTTTGTTGAGAAAACATAGTTCTTTCATTCAAAGGTACATGAGTTATTTTGTTGAGAAAACATAGTTCTTTCATTTACAGGTATGTGAGTTATTTTGTTGAGAAACATAGTTCTTTCATTCAAAGTTACAGTAATTTTTGTGTGTGGAGAAAACATAGTTCTTTCATTCAAAGATACATGAGTTATTTTGTTGAGAAAACAGTTCTTTCATTCAAAGGTACAAGAATTCTTCTGTTGAGAAAACATAGTTCTTTCATTTAAAGGTACGTGAGCTATTTTGTTGAGAAAACATAGTTCTGTCATTCAAAGGAACGTGAGTTATTTTGTTGACAAAACATAGTTCTTTCTTTCAAAGTTACAGCAATTTTTTGTTGTTGAGAAAACATAGTTCTTTCATTCAAAAGTACATGAGTTATTTTGTTGAGAAAACATAGTTCTTTCATTCAAAGGTACAGGAATTCTTCTGTTGAGAAAACATAGTTCTTTCATATAAAGGTACGTGAGTTATTTTGTTGAGAAACATAGTTCTTTCATTCAAAGTTACAGTAATTTTTGTGTGTGGAGAAAACATAGTTCTTTCATTCAAAGGTACATGAGTTATTTTGTTGAGAAAACATAGTTCTTTCATTCAAAGGTACAGGAATTCTTCTGTTGAGAAAACATAGTTCTTTCATTTACAGGTATGTGAGTTATTTTGTTGAGAAACATAGTTCTTTCATTCAAAGTTACAGTAATTTTTGTGTGTGGAGAAAACATAGTTCTTTCATTCAAAGGTACATGAGATATTTTGTTGAGAAAACATAGTTCTTTCATTCAAAGGTACAAGAATTCTTTTGTTGAGAAAACATAGTTCTTTCATTTAAAGGTACGTGAGTTATTTTGTTGAGAAAACATAGTTCTGTCATTCAAAGGTACAGGAATTCTTCTGTTGAGAAAACACAGTTCTTTCATTTAAAGGTATGTGAGTTATTTTGTTGAGAAACATAGTTCTTTCATTCAAAGTTACAGTAATTTTTGTGTGTGGAGAAAACATAGTTCTTTCATTCTAAGGTACATGAGTTATTTTGTTGAGAAAACATAGTTCTTTCATTCAAAGGTACAGGAATTCTTCTGTTGAGAAAACATAGTTCTTTCATTTACAGGTATGTGAGTTATTTTGTTGAGAAACATAGTTCTTTCATTCAAAGTTACAGTAATTTTTGTGTGTGGAGAAAACATAGTTGTTTCATTCAAAGGTACATGAGATATTTTGTTGAGAAAACATAGTTCTTTCATTCAAAGGTACAAGAATTCTTCTGTTGAGAAAACATAGTTCTTTCATTTAAAGGTACGTGAGTTATTTTGTTGAGAAAACATAGTTCTGTCATTCAAAGGAACGTGAGTTATTTTGTTGACAAAACATAGTTCTTTCTTTCAAAGTTACAGCAATTTTTTGTTGTTGAGAAAACATAGTTCTTTCATTCAAAGGTACATGAGTTATTTTGTTGAGAAAACATAGTTCTTTCATTCAAAGGTACAGGAATTCTTCTGTTGAGAAAACACAGTTCTTTCATTTAAAGGTATGTGAGTTATTTTGTTGAGAAACATAGTTCTTTCATTCAAAGTTACAGTAATTTTTGTGTGTGGAGAAAACATAGTTCTTTCATTCTAAGGTACATGAGTTATTTTGTTGAGAAAACATAGTTCTTTCATTCAAAGGTACAGGAATTCTTCTGTTGAGAAAACATAGTTCTTTCATTTAAAGGTACGTGAGTTATTTTGTTGAGAAAACATAGTTCTTTCATTTAAAGGTACAGGAATTCTTCTGTTGAGAAAACATAGTTCTTTCATTTAAAGGTATGTGAGTTATTTTGTTGAGAAAACATAGTTCTTTCATTCAGAGGTACAGGAATTCTTCTGTTGAGAAATCATGGTTCTTTCATTCAAAAGTACAGGAATTCTTTTGTTGAGAAAACATAGTTCTTTCATTGATGCTCAGATTATGCAGGATGTCAGTGTTTTTCTTTTTCTTGGTCTGTGGTATTCTAAGAATGTTCTTCTAGCATTTGAGTTCAAAAGTGATTTTTGTTTCTGCATTGATTGAGTAATAGTCTATGACCCATATCTGTAACTTGCCGTAGGAAAAATGCATGATCTCACAATTTTACTTTAACTTGCAGGTGCTGTGCTATAAGTTCTTCATGTTGTTTAGTCTCTGCATTGTAAAAGTTAGTCTTTTGCTGACTTCTTCTGAGCAGTCAACACTTTTGTTCACTATTGGCCTAAATGAAATTATCCCCTATCATAAAATTATTAAATCACCTATTTATATTTGGAAAATAACAAATGTTCACAGAGATTAGATTTTTCCTTTCAAGCACATCTATTGATTCCACAACTCATTATATGAAATGAAATCTGTATATATTTTTTTAGAAAGAAGCAGAAGACACCCTTGCAGAAGCTCTGCCAGCACTGGAGGCTGCCAGACTTGCTTTGGACGACCTTGATAGAAATGATGTCACTGAAATCAGGTACTTTTCTTTGACATCACTGTTCCTATTAATTTTTATTTACCTTACCTCTTTCAGTCTCAGGTAGTTTTGAATTCAACAGTGTCTTTTTTTGTACCCTGGACCTCCCACCAATTTTTTTTTCAGATTATTTTTTTTAAAACTGTATTTATATGTTCTTCTTGTTCCTCATGTTTATCAGCTGTAAGGTGCAGCGGACAATTCTTGTTGTTAATGCACTTGTGGACTTCAGACTTGTTTCAGAACTTGAGTTTTGCATGCACATCCATTTTGCAATCAGGCTTATTTGTATACAGACTGTTGGTTTCTCTCATCTCAGGCAGATGCACTTTGACATTGAACGAAACACACATAATTTGCTACCTTTTTTATTTAAAAAAATGTCTGGCTGTCTGATTGTTAACCCTTTTGCTCCAAATGAACAGATTTTGAGGAATTTGTGGATTTTTTGCTGACATTGTGTTGCAGTTTGCTCCCTCCAGGACTGTAGTTCACAGGAATACCATCTCAAGGATGAGAATCTTAAATGTACAAATCCCACTAAGTCTCCTTAAACCATATAGTTGTATTGGGGCCCCCGACAGTTATGACATAACCTGAAGTCCAAACAAGGAAAGGATAATGCTTTGATGACATTATGTCATTATGCAGTATGAACTAGACCTATATAACAGCTTTGGTACTGGTTGCAGCTGAACAGTGTGTAGGTGTGGTGGGTTTGATTATATTTACAACATAAAATGTAAGATGTTACCTGAACAAAAAATTTGATTTATTGATCATGCTGATGTTATCGTTATGTAATCATATCACTTTACTCAACATGGCAGACATAACAAAACCATGTTTCATTGTCAAATGGAGGGAAGGCATTTAATTCTTTGATCTGTTGTGTTTAGTGATACTGTCCTAAAATAAAAAAGCTTTTTTTTTGGGGGGGGGGGGGGGGGGTGGCGGGTATAAATACTGCGATCCAATATCGGGCGCAATTTTTTTATTGTTTTAAAGCCTCACCCTGGCTGTTGCCAGAGGCCCTAATATAACCCTAGCTATGGGTTGAACTGGGTTTCTGGGACCTGTCCCAGTGGGATCCTCATCCAAATTGTGGCACTTTGTGTAACCGGGTGTTTGTCGCTCAGTGTGATGTCCTGGCTGGGTTGAACGTTAGTCGGGGGAGAGGGTAGATATGTGGTTTCACTGAGTCCTTTTTTTTTTTTTATTTGGATTTTTGGGAACAGCAGTGACACAGTAGCTAGCAGGTTTTTCTGTCTGCTCAGTGGCCTTAGGTTTTTAACTCCTCGATTTTTTTTTTGTGGGTAAAAACTAACCAGGACTCCAAATTTATTTTGCTTTCTCTTCTCTTCCTCTGGTTTCTTAGGGTAGAGTTTCAGTGAATTATAATTGTGAGTTTCCTTTTAATGAAATGGAAAAAGATTATTACATTTTTGTTACGATTCTTATGGAAAGAAAGCTTTGAGAGTTAAAATCTCTTTCTGTGCATTCTTCTAGATCATTTGCCAAACCACCAAGGGAAGTACAGACAGTCTGTGAGTGCATTGTGGTCATGAAGGGGGTTCGTGAAGTATCATGGAAAACTGCCAAAGGATTAATGTCTGAAACCAACTTTCTGAGAACTCTTAAAGAGATGGATGTGGATAACATTAGCCAACGGCAGATAACCACAGTCAAAGGTAGGTTACCTCATATCCAGTCAGTAGTGCAAATGGAAAAGAAGATAGTGCTATACTGATTGAGAAGAAGTAAGCAGAGAACTATGAAACAGGCACTGAAATGGGAAACAAATTTGATTTGATTTGATTCAAGAACCGATATCACAGCACTCGGGGCATTCCCATAAGCACTCCGTCCCCATCTTCAGCAGCCAGCGAAGAGTTCCGATACTAATGGTGCCAGTAGCTTTCTGATTAAATGTCCGTCTTGCCTTTCCTCTGAGCCTCGAGCTTCTGCCAGAACCTCTTGTCACCCCCAACTGCATCAATCTCACCAGACTGTGGTGATCCATCTGCTCCTCCGCATTGTACACGCTCTCCCACAAGGCACTAACCACGTCTGCCCTATCATGCATCAGTATTCCACCAAGTTGTGCAGAGCCAGCCAGTCTGTCCGCCTGTTCATTTCCCAGCACACCGGTATGACCCGGTGAAAAAATCCAGACAGTACTCCTCACTCGTGGGAAACAAATTGATTCAGAAAATGTGGATGTCCAAAGGAAACCCTAATTTGTGTAATGTTGAGAAAGGCCAAAAGTGCTGGGTTGGATTCCATCCATTATATCGGAAGGACTGATCAGGGCACAATAGAATAGCAGAATAGACTGAGAGCCCAGGGTACAATAGAATGGCAGAATAGACTGAGAGCTCAGGGTACAATAGAATGGCAGAATAGACTGAGAGCCAATGGTACAATAGAATGGCAGAATAGACTGAGAGCCAAGGGTACAATGGAATGGTGGAATAGACTGAGAGCTCAGGGTACAATAGAATGGCAGAATAGACTGAGAGCCCAGGGTACAATAGAATGGCAGAATAGACTGAGAGCCAAGGGTAAAATGGAATGGTGGAATAGACTGAGAGTTCAGGGTACAATAGAATGGCAGAATAGACTGAGAGCCAAGGGTAAAATGGAATGGTGGAATAGACTGAGAGCTAAGGGTACAATAGAATGGCAGAATAGACTGAGAGTCCAGGGTACAATAGAATGGCAGAATAGACTGAGAGTCAAGGGTACAATGGAATGGCTAAATAGATTAAAAGCCTTGTTTGACATATAATTGCACCACAGGATGTGATGCTGATGATGATGAATGCAGATGTACATTTAACTTCTACACATCTCCCATTTTTTGTCTAGGCTACTGTGAATAATTGTTCTAGTTTAATTAAATATACTTCATGCAGGATCACAACAGCTAGGTGTAAAAATCCTTACGGGGAAAGACAAACATAATGTGAATAAACTAGGCAAATAATAATGTGGTTTCTCTTAATGGTACCTCACTTCAAGACGTGGAGTTGTACACCTATTTGGAAAGTAATGTAGATAAAGAAAGGGAAACTTATAGAGATGTTAAAATCTAAATACACGAGACAAGGGGAGATTTCATAGCACTGGGAAATGTGTGGAGGTCAAAAGACATTAAAACTAATACAAAACTTGAAATTTGTAATGCTAATGTCAAATCAGTACTGCTGTCTGGAGCGGAAACTTGGAGAACAACTAAGACAGTTACTAATAAACTATGAACATTCATTAGTAGGTGCTCGCGCAGAATGGAGGAAATTAAATGGTATGATAGAATCACTAATGTAGAGCTTTTAGAGAGAACTAAACAAGTTCCAGTGGACCAAGAGGTGAAGAAAAAATGCTGTCTTTGAATAGGACACACGTTGAGAAAACATGAGAACAGTATAACTGGAATGTCTGCATTAGAACCAACAGGGGCATATAAATATAAGCAGACCAAAAAACACATGGTGAATGGAGCTAGAGAATGAAGTTAGAAAGATATGGAGGACATAGGGGGATACTGCATGCAATAGCAAAGGATAGAGCGACTTTGTGTGAGTTGGTTGAGTGCCTGTGCTCCAATGGGGGATAGACAGCAGTAGAAGAAGGCTGTGAATAATTGTCCTAGTTTTACTAAGCATATCAAATTCAGATTAAAATTAATTCTGATGCTTCAAAAAACATTTGTAGATGTGTGAAAAAAAAATTCTACATAACTCTAAGAACCGATAAAGGATTGAGAATGTTCCTAAACTGTTTGTAGTTGTAATGGATTATAAATTATTGAATATTTTCAATCATATTTATTGTGTAAAATTTATACCTGTGAGAGAAGATACACGGGAAAGCTGCAAACGCAAATTTAACAAACTGAAACCGAGTTAAAAATGATACTATTGGACAGATTGTGTGAACATCTTGCACCAAATTCAGTGAGAAGCAGAAGATCAGTTGGTTTGGTCATCTTGTTAGAATGCAGCCACAATGATACTGGTGTTGCACCTAAGAAGATCCAATTTAAGAGCTAGAGGGCGCCAAAGAAAAAATGAAAACTGATGAAGTTGGAAGTTGTTGATGATGATTTATTGTGTATTTTAATATGTTATTTATTCCATTGTTAACTGAAATGAGAAACAGTTTTACAATTTTTTATAGTACCTGTGTTCTTATACTCATGTGAGACAGTGACATTAATCAGAAGAACTTAAAAATACCCACTTGCTAAGAAATTTTTTTTTTTTGTAGAAGAATGCAGAGAATATCGTGGAATTATACAAAAACCAAATGATTTGGTTCTTCTTGAGATAGTTAAAAACCATCAACTAATTAGAGAAATTAGATGTCAACAGCATTTTTGGACATTTTATGAGATGGAATGAGGTGGGAAACATGGTGACCATCAGCAAGATGGATGGAAAGTGAGCAAGAAGAAGGCATATAGATCAATACCTAGATGGCTTGGCCAGTTGGATGGAGAGAGACAAGAGCACTGACTTAATCCATGATTCTGGTGATCATGTGAGATGGTGACCGCTTACGAGTGCATAATGATTATGATTTATGCCATACATTTACATATTTCACTGTGTTTGGTCATAGCTGACTGGTGGCTCCTTCCCCAGGTTTGCTGAAAGATATTGACATGACCCCTGACCAGATGAAAAGTATCAGTAAAGCCGGTGCGGGTCTGCTGAAGTTTGTGGATGCAGTGATGGGCTACTGTGCTGTAGCAAGAGAGATCAAACCCAAGAGGGAGAAGGTCGCAAAACTTGAGAGAATATTCTTTCAGGTATTTTCATTATAGTCATTGTTATCATCATAGTCTCACCAGGATCATAGTCTCATAACTTAAACACAGACTGTTCCCTGCGTGCTGTGTGTGCTGAGTGTTCTTTGAAAGTATGAATCCAGGCGCCGGTCGAGGCAGGCTGGTTACCCGGGCCGCTGACAGTACGATTGAGTCATTGCAAAACTTTCCGCTTCTCCTGTGTGAAGTTCAGTTACTTTTTCATTTTCCCCGTACGCAGGGCATGCAGGCGTTGTTGGTAATGAGAGAGCTGATAGACTGGCAAGTGCTGCATTAATTCATCTTTCCCCTGAGTTTTGAGCGTCTGCCAGATACACTGATAACTTCTGGCAGTGTCATTCTCCTTAGACCGTAATGATCTATTTGCGCCTTTACACTGTTTACTCGCTCCCAAAGGGCCCTCACATTATCTAACTTATCATACATCATTTAACTACCAAGTGGTGCAGAGCCAGCCAGTCTATCTGCCTGCTCATTTCTCAACATACCGGCATTATCTGGAGAAAATATCCAAAGGGTGCTAACTATCCGGGACCTCTGAAGTGATGCTTGCCACTCTTCATGAAGCCTGATGCCCTCTTTTTCATTTTTCTTTTTAACCTTCTCTCAGATATGCTCTGTGAGTCAGATTACCATCAACGGCATGTGTACAACCCGAAAGACAGCTGATTCTGAAGCCAACGGAAGGCAGCAGAGACTGCCTCCACCTCCATTCTCAAACTAGATGTTGTGATATCATATGCATAATTGTCAATGGATTAAGTAATGAGACAGTGAACTTAATCATTTAAGTTTCTGTCTCTGTATGATATGCCAAGGATCTTTGTTCATGGTGGTGATTATTGATATTAATTACGTAGAACTATTGGCTGTAAGCCTAACATGAACATTATATTTCCTGTACAGCCGTTTTACGTATGATTGACTTACCCAGTTGAATAGATTGCCAATGTTTGTGTTCTGCCATCCAGAACACTGTGCATTGAAATTCACACTGTAACAGATTCTTGCTGGTTGTTTTTTTTTTAAAGTCTAAAGTAACATGTCATAATTCACGCTGTAACAGATTCTTGCTGGTTGTTTTTTTTTTTAAGTCTAAAGTAACATGTCATAATTCACGCTGTAACAGATTCTTGCTGGTTGTTTTTTTTTTTAAGTCTAAAGTAACATGTCATAATTCACACTGTAATAGATTCTTGCTGGTTGTTTTTTTTTAGCCTAAAGTAGCATGTCATAATTCACACTGTAACAGATTCTTGCTGGTTGTTTTTTTTTTAAAGTCTAAAGTAACATGTCATAATTCACGCTGTAACAGATTCTTGCTGGTTGTTTTTTTTTTAAAGTCTAAAGTAACATGTCATAATTCACACTGTAATAGATTCTTGCTGGTTGCTTCTTTTTTAGCCTAAAGTAGCATGTCATAATTCACACTGTAACAGATTCTTGCTGGTTGTTTTTTTTTTTAAGTCTAAAGTAACATGTCATAATTCACACTGTAATAGATTCTTGCTGGTTGCTTCTTTTTTAGCCTAAAGTAGCATGTCATAATTCACACTCAATAAATTTATTCTTCTTCCTAATGCTCACCAGGAAAAAATAGGAATGGCGGAAAGAAAGGAATAGTGTAAAGACCATACATGATGCTTCGTATTCTGATGCTCAGAGGTTAAAAACAAAATTAAAAGGGGGCGGGCGGGGGGGGGGGGGGGGGGGGTGGGGGGGGGGAGCAGTAGTATCTATGGAAAAATGTTATTTAACTTTTCAAGTCCTAAGCAGTTATTTTAACTCTTTCTATTCCAAATCAATAATAAAATCAATAAAAACTCATGTTTGATTAAAAGACCCAGATGTAATTAAACTCAAAGTTCACATACAAAGGGTTAATATAACATCTGTCTGTGATAGAGACCAGCAAAAGCTTCACATCGTTTTTGGAAGGTCCAAAAAATGTAAAATGAGTTGTTCGGTGCAGAAAGAGTTTAAATTATTTCTTGAACAAAACTTTTCATCAAAGGAGATAAGACATGAATGCACAGCCTAATTTCCTGTACCTTTCAACAGGCCACACGGGACTTGGAGAAAGTCACCAAGGAAGTGAGTGCTCTAGAAGAAGAGTTACAAGGACTGAACAAGAAATATGAGGAAGCAATGGTCGAGAAACAGGCGCTGGAAGATGAGACACGGATCATGGAAAGGCGGCTGATTGCTGCTGACAAACTCATTTCTGGTCTTGGCTCTGAGAATATCAGGTGAGTCTTCTTCTTCTGCATTGGATTTTAAAAGGGTCTTTGGCATGATGTTGTGTTGTGGTTTACAGCTAGGCTGCAATATCTGTACTTTTTGGTCCAACACATGTGATTTCGGCAAACCCGTTATTAGTCGCCTTTGACAACATGTATGTTTGGGGTACAGTGTGTCGACTAGTGTTGTCAGACGCTTCTCTGAATTTTTCCTGATGCTCATTTTACAAGTTCATTTTAAAATCCATACCTAAAAAGGGATTAGTTCTCTTCTTCTTCTTGTTTACATTGAACTGCTGTTAACTCCTGCAGAAAGTTCCAGAACTTTTGCGTGCACATCCTATTTTACAGATCTGGCTCATTTGTATGCAGACTGTTGGTTCCTTGCCTCTCAGACAAATGTAGTTGAAGGAAACACTTAATTCGTCAACTCTTACACCAGGCTTGTTAGGGAGGTGGTGGGTTTATTCTTTCTGTCCCCAACAGTGTTACATACAAGGAAAAAAAAAAAGAATTTTAGCTTGACCACTTGCACAGCAGGCAAACATGATGGCTGCCATTTCACCACTATTACTGGTCACTGTTACTAGATTCTGCATCCCAATGTCAGATGCAATTTTGTTGTTTTTTTAGAGCCCCACCCTGGATGTTGCCGGGGGCCCTAATATAATTCAATTATAGGTTAAACAAAGTTTATGGGACCTGCCCCCAGGTGATCCTCATCCGAATGGTGTCACTTTGGGTCACCGAGTGTTTTATCGCTCTGGGTGAAGTCCTGGTGGGGTTTAATGTCATCGTCATCATTCACCACCACAGCTGTGTTAACTTGTAATGTTGAATGTTAAATGTTGAATTAAGAATTTATATCACAGCACTCAAGACACTCCCATAAACGCTCTCTCCCTTATCTTCAGAAACAAGCAAAGAGTTCCAATTTTGATGGTACCAGTAACTATCTGATTGTCATTGCACCCCACCCAACCCTACCCAGAACGAAATTACAGTATCCAAACTACGAGTATATATCCAACTTACTTATGGAGGTGATGACGTCATGCAGCGTCTGCAGGACCGACTGAAAACAGCAGTTGGCCAAACATTCTTTGCGGCTGTTCCAGTAGTGAGGTACAAGACCACTCCTATCCCAACCCCACCTATTAAACGGCTCCTTTCTCCAAACATCAAATCTAATAGTATTTACCAATTTACATGTAAGTGCCAGTTGACTTACATCGGTCGAACAGAGAGACAGCTTGGAAATAGAGTGGCAGAGCACATACCCAGCTTGCTACATGCACAGCTCAGTGATTCTTCTAGGGTGTTGAGACCAGTCAAGAGGAAAGAACCCGCAGTCTTACCTTTCCCTTAAGTGTTGAGCTTTGGCCATATCACCTGGTAATTCCTTTCAGCGCCATTCTCCTTAGACCACAATGTGATCTATCTTGTAATAAATAAAGTAAGCAACCCTTATCATCACCTGTCTGGTACATCAAGCATTTTGTTTTAGATCTTTATTTTAATAGACCAATCAGCATTGATTGGGTGATATGGATAGACCAATCAGCATTGATTGGGTGATATGGTCAGCATGGCACTGCCAGCCTTTACTTTCCAGGACATTATCTGGTACCAATTTCAGACTGGGTAACCCTGGGTGCCAGGGTGAGTTTTTAAAAAAAATACATCTTGATGGGGATTTGAACCATAGGCCTTCTGGCTGGAAGGCATGTGTTTAGCCACTGTGTTACCATGGCTTCCCTCCCCCCCCCCCCCCCCCCCCTCAACTTTGGTCAGTGCATGGTCTACACTGTTGTTATTGTGAAAGAAATTTAATGAAAAAATGTATTCCATCCCGATTTGTGTAAACAAAAAGACATAATAGTGAACCTGCTTTTGCCCTGGTAAAACAGTTTCTTTAGAGTGTAGCTGATATTGTATTTCAGTAAAATGATTCATTTTATTCAGTTATTACTTTAAGGTACATAAGATACAGCAAAATATGTCAGGCAATAAATTGTGCAATATATTGTTTGTGCCTTCTTTGTTTAAGAAAAAAAAAAAAAGAGGTTTCTTGCTTCTTCTAAACTTTATTTAATTTGTGCTTCTTACTGCTCCAGATGGACAAAAGACCTTGAAAAGCTGAAGAAAAAGAGAGTTCAACTCTTGGGTGACTGCCTTAACAGCGTTGATGCTGGTTACAACTGCACAGTGTGTAGAAATGGTGGGTATGATTATGTTTACAAAATAAAATGTCAGATATTACTTAGGGTTAAATAATTTGCAGCCTTGGTTGGCAGCTGATCTGAGAAGGAAGTTCCGACAGACAGACAGACAGACAGACAGACAGACAGACAGACAGACAGACAGACAGACAGACAGACAGACAGACAGACAGACAGACAGACAGACAGACAGACAGACAGACAGACAGACAGACAGACAGACAGACAGACAGACAGACAGACAGACAGACAGACAGACAGACAGACAGACAGACAGACAGACAGACAGACAGACAGACAGACAGACAGACAGACAGACAGACAGACAGACAGACAGACAGACGTATTACATGTTGTTAACAAGACCACTCACCAAAAGCTGATTAGTCTATAACATGTAGGTCAAGTACTAAATGCTAGTTATGCCTAAAGGTTTAGAAAAGGATCCTTCACAAAGAGACCTGCAGTGATTGGGAGTTGTGTCCCTTATGGAGGACGGTTGTATTCCAGAGGAGCTCCTTGTGATGAACTAGAAATAAGGAAAAGATCTACTGTAAGGACAAATGCAAGCATGACCTGAAAGAGGCCAGCATTGACAGAGACATCTGGGAGGGATCAGCTGCAGACCGACTCCTATGGAGGCAAACAGTGAAAGACAAATTGTTGCCCTTTGTAAGAGGCCAGCACAGCAAGCTGTAGACTGGACACTTCTTAGACAAAGCCAGCTTCAGTATATCAGAGGATCCAGGTTTTTTGTTTTTTATGTAGACTATTTGGCAGAGACTGCCACTCCCACAAAGGACTTCACAGTCATAACAGTTGCTGTTCCCACACAGTCATAACAGATGCTGTTCCCACACAGTCATAACAGATGCTGTTCCCACACAGTCATAACAGATGCTGTTCCCACACAGTCATAACAGATGCTGTTCCTACACAGTCATAACAGATGCTGTTCCCACACAGTCATAACAGATGCTGTTCCCACACAGTCATAACAGATGCTGTTCCCACACAGTCATAACAGATGCAGTTCCCACACAGTCATAACAGATGCAGTTCCCACACAGTCATAACAGATGCTGTTCCCAAAAGCAGTGGTGCCATTATAGGGACTGATGGTTGCCTATGTCAGGAAGTCATAGGATAAACACACAGTGACCTGCTTGGTACTCAATGAGTTAATGTATCCACCATTATCATGTGTCCTCTGGTAAGTCATCATCCCAAATGATTACTGGAATCATGGATCAGCTCAGTGTTCTTATCCTTCCCCATTCATGCGACCAGTCCATCCAGATAAACTTTTTATCTTCTCATTATTTTTTCTCATCAATCCAATGTATTCCTGCAAATGCTCATACTAAAACGACATAAATAGCATCATTTACATTGACTGATTTGTTTTTATTAATACTGCTTAGGTGGACATCAGAAGGTCTTCCTCCAGATGAATTGTCCATACAGAATGGCATCTTGACCACTCGCTGCAGCAGGTTCCCCTTGTGTATAGACCCTCAACAGCAGGCTGTCAACTGGATCAAGAAAAAAGAGGAGCCAAACAATCTCAAGGTTAGTTGCTACAAGCGTTTCTTTGCAGTTGCAACATGATTGATGGTCCGTGTGTCTTTTCTCCAGAAGGATGACATTTTAATTAAAATCAGTTAATTATTTAATTTATAATTGAAATTTAAATTTGCACAAATAACATGAAGATGGAAAAATTAGACCATCAGTCTCCACCTGTATTCCCTGAACCTATCTTCCACTAGTTCCACGGACTCAAGTGGCTACTGGCACCATTTGGATTGGAACTCTACACTGGCTCCTGAGGATGGGGATGGAGCACTTATAGGAATGCCCTGAGTGCTGTCATGTCGGTTCTTAAATCAACACAACTCAACTCAGATGCAAAATTGAGTGCACCAATACCTGTGTTTTCATAATGCAGTTTGATAACATAATAAGGTTCTGCAGTCCCATTTATTTATTGGGGTTGGGGTAGGGTAAGTATACCCTTTGGTCCTTAAAACCATGTCATAGAAAGTCACTAATTTATGATTTTCCTAAATGAATGTGCTGCGAGATTATTCCATGCAAATATTGCAGCCTATTTGAGTTAGGAATTAGATTATCTTCACAGCACTCTGGATACATCCATAGGCGCTCAGATTCCACGCTGATTCATCAACGTCACACGTTTTATAGTGCCAGTCCTATGTTGGTTAACAAGACCTTGTGTGTGTCCAGTGTGCTTCTCATGCTTGGCTATGATGTGGACACATTGCTTCCAAAATCCTCAGAACGTCCTATCGCTCTAAAAGCAATGACAATGTCTGCGTGATCCATGGGCCGGCCATCTTTAATTAATGCAGTGCCTGCCAATCTATCAGTTCTCTCATTACCAACAACACTTGCATGCCTTGCAATGAATATGAAGGTAACTGCACACACAGGAGAGTTTTACAGCCTACCTGTAAACCCCAGCACAAGGTGCCAGCTGCCCTTTCAAGGGTAAACACAGAAGAAGAAGAAGAAAAAGAAGAAGAAGAAGAAGAAGAAGAAGAAGAAGAAGAAGAAGAAGAAGAAGAAGAAGAAGAAGAAGAAGAAGAAGAAGAAGAAGAAGAAGAAGAAGAAGAAGAAGAAGAAGAAAGAAGAAGAAGAAAAGAAGAAGAAGAAGAAGAAGAAGAAGAAGAAGAAGAAGAAGAAGAAGAAGAAGAAGAAGAAGAAGAAGAAGAAAAAGAAGAAGAAGACTATTTCAACAAAAAGTACTTTCTTTAAACTAATTTCCAACCTTTGGAAAAAAAAAAAGGTGTTTTGCACATTAATTTTTTTAAAGGTGTTACAACTACACAACTACACATTAATTTTTTTTAAGGTGTTACAACTACACAATCATTAAAAAAAGGGGGAGTTTCAACTACACTATCATTTTAAAACAAAGAAAAAAGGCAGAAAAGGCTTAGAACGTTTATATTTCTCAGTTTTTAATGATTTGGGACAACTTTATACCGTATTGTCCACACATAAAAGAACATTGCATGCATAATATGTTATTTATTCCATATATTTAATGACCATATATTCTTTCTGCAGTCTAGCAGGGTATCATGTTTTTTACAAAATGTTTAACACTCTGAGTAAACCAGGTTTCTGCGATTTATTGAAATGACATGTTATACATTTGTCATCAGGTTTGCACATTCAATGACCCAGACTTCCTGAAGCAGTTGGAACTAGCCATCAAATATGGCTTCCCATTTTTGTTTCAAGATGTGGATGAGTACATAGATCCTGTCATTGATAATGTTCTGGAGAAGAATATAAAAGGTATAAAACTTGTAGCATACTACAGCCACCACTTTCAAAATTCTGATTTCATATTCAATGGAGCTGATAGGTGAGCTGGCCCTGACAGTTTGAAAAGTTTTTTGCTTCTAGCTATGGTTTTCTGATGCAGTTTCCCCATTTCTGGACTAGAGGGCCAATCGTCTCATCGCCCAACTATTGGGTAGAGTGCTTGGTGCAACACTGTAAGCTGTAGATTAAATTAGGAATGATTATTCTATTGTTTCTGTGGCGACTTATGTTCTAAACTGCACTGAAAAAGGCAGGTTGCTAATTTCATTTGGAATCGCATGTACTTAAGCTGACTTTCATGCTTGCATCAACAGTGGGCTGCAATTCTGTTGTTAGACTGTTAGTGTTGGTACGTTTGATGACTGCCTTATGCATCTACTTTGCAACCACAAGCTTCAAGATTTTTCACCAGTTTTTCACATGGAACAGTGAAAGACATTTGTTGTGATTTTCACTGGCACGGAAACAGAACAGATTTGGGCAGACCCGTCTGCAGCAGTGTTTGAACCTTGACTATCAACTAAGGACATAAGATGACAATTACAACAATACACTTCTAGAGAACCTGACTTCTTTTTTTTTTTTTTTACCTGTTTATTGTTGGAACCTACAAGTTTTTCATTATATTCCAGTGATATTTGTAGTGGTAATTTTATCAGAAATACCCTGCTCAATCCTTCACTTTTATAATTATGATATATGGAGATGTGTGTTTGTGTTATTGGCAATTGTCAGTAATTGTTGTTAGTTTGTAGATATTATTGCCCTATTAAATGTTGATTTACCAGAAAGGATTGTTTTTTTAGTATTGGGAATTGCTATTATTTATTAGTTTATAATTATTCTTGTACTATCATTTTGTGATTTAATTACTAAAAAGTATTCATTTTCTAAAACTAAAAATTGTTATTAAGTGTTAATTTATTGTTTTTTTTTTTCTTGTTGGGACTTAAATACTAGAACATATTTTCTAATTCAAAGGTAATCAAGGTCGTGAGTTTGTGATGCTGGGAGACAAGGAAGTGGACATTGATCCCAATTTCAGACTTTACCTAAACACCAAACTGGCAAACCCAAAATATGGACCAAACATTTTTGGGAAATCCATGGTCATCAACTATACAGTAACACTGAAAGTATGTTGGACACTTGTTCATTCTTCTAAATAAGGTCAAAGTTCAGTTGCTTTAAAAGTTTATAATTGTCTGTGTGTGCATGCATGTGCATGCTTGTGAGCATAATTATCTATTTCAGTCCTAGAAGTTTTGACAGCAGATGTTGAAAATGGAAAATGTGAAGTGTCTTTTTCACACCACTGGCTGGTCAGACTAGATTTTAATTTTTACAGACCAAACAGCACTGAGATTTTATTTACTTAAATAGCATTGATAGGGAGTAACTTTTGTGAACAAGAAATTGCTTTTTAGGCATTATGATGTCATAATTTAGCTTTAGTGTTCACATAGTGACATGGTCACAGTGTGAGTGAGCATATATTTTAAAGCCCAAAGAAATGCATTCTTTTTATGTTTATTTACTACTTTTTTAATTGTTAAAATGTGTATAAATAATTTTCTTAATTTTTTTCATTTATTATGGACCTTTGTTTTTATGGATTTTTTCAGGAATTCCCGAGTTCATAGCATTTTCCCCAAGTGTTTCTGGGCCTAAAGGATTAAATAAATTCATGTCCAGGAAAAACTGTCCCATTAAATTTTTTCTGGAAATAACTGATTAACAGTCAGGCGACAACACAACACACTTGTTTAAATATTCTGTCAGGGTCTGTTGTTAATATTTTCTGTCAGAGTCTGTTGATTATATTTTCTGTCAGGGTCTGTTGTTTATTTTTTTTGTCAGGGTCTGGAAGATCAGCTCCTCAGTGTCATTGTCAAGTATGAGAGAAAAGAACTGGAGGAGCAGAGAGAAAGACTTATACAAGAAACCAGGTATGTGATTTATGTGTCATTAATTAGGTGCTTGCTTGAAACTGTCAAGTACTTTTAAGTGTCAATACATGTTTTTGAATTGAGGGAAAAGATCGTGGCAAAACAAAATGGTGCTTTTTTTTTATCTACAGGCATGAGAATAGAGGGGGAGGCAATCACTGCAGCTCTGAAGTGGATAGCAGAAAAAAGAGTCACCAGAGGAATTATAGTGACTGATTCTCAGTTGGTACTGCGGACTGTCCAAAACTAACAAATGTGCCAGGAGTGGATACCAAGCATCTTCATATCAATACTACAGGGATATTATGTGGATATACTGTCCTGGATATGCTGGAGTGTGAGGAAATGAACGATCATATTTTCTGGCTACAGAAGTGATAGCTACAGGAACACTTGTACTGCACAAAAAGGACATTCTAAAGACCATTTATTATTGAATGCTAATAGAAAACATGAGGTTAGATAAATTAACATGTGTTAGAATACATGAATGAGGAATAAGGTGTGGATCAGGCAAGGGGGGATGTGAGAGATAAAGAGAATAACAAGTTTATAATTGGTGTGCTACGGGAACAATTAGTATCTACACCTTAAGACAATTGCAATGGGAGACAGAGCACCTAAGGGTATGCCCATTGTGCTAGGATGTCGATTCTCAAACCAGTAATCAGCATTCAGTAATATATTGATTGTAGTTTTATAGAAGCAATGAGATTAATCAATACTGAATTTTTTTAAGTTTACAACCATGGCCGTCTTACACATAGAGTAGATTAAAATATTTATTTCCTAAATCTGGGCTTTAAAAAATGTGTGTCATCTTATACATGCAGCATCTTATACACAAAAAATATGAAATGAGTCCTGCGATCAGGAAAAATACAATTACCCACCCCGAGATGTGTCATATTCAGTAGCACCTTCAGCTTTTAGCAAAAAATCACAGAGCCATGCTTGGAGAGCATGATGTTGTGTGCTGAACTCACTTTTCAGTATTAAAGTGTACCCGATGTCAGAGACATCATCACCCATGCCAGTCGTCAAGGCACTTGATGATGATGACAGAGGCAAGTGCAAAAGGTCCAGGCTACCTGAGGTTTGTGATAGTCACAGGTAATAGCGGTCTCCACAGGTATTGTGAGACTCAGGTGTGACCGGCCACTAAAGGTGAACCTGTGTCGAAGTCAGTGCCTTTGGTCAACCAGATAGGGTGGTCATGTATAGATGTGTTGTGTGATAATTGTTCTTCACAATGTATAGTATTTTATTTCCCAGGAGCGTTTGAATCGTGGAAGTGGAATTTGGTGTAATATTCTGAATGCTATCAATGATGGCCGCTATGGGGGCGAGACTTTATCTGACCACATATTTTCATATATATATATATATATATATATATATATATATATATATATATATATATATATATATATATATATATATATATATATATATATATATAACCCAATTGGCACAGGAACAAAGCAAATATAAGATGTCCCAGTTGTCACACAGGAACAAAGCAAATATAAGATGACTCAGTTGGCACAGTTGTCACAGGGATAAGAGAAATAAGATGACTCAGTTGGCACAGGAACAAAGCAAATATAAGATGTCCCAGTTGGCACAGGAATAAAGCAAATATAAGATGACCCAGCTGGCACAGGAACAAAGCAAATATAAGATGACCCAGTTGGCACAGGAACGAAGCAAATATAAGATGACCCAGCTGGCACAGGAACAAAGCAAATATAAGATGACCCAGTTGTCACAGGAATGAAGGAAATATAAGATGACCCAGCTGGCACAGGAACAAAGCAAATATAAGATGACCCAGCTGGCACAGGAACAAAGCAAATATAAGATGACCCAGTTGTCACAGGAATGAAGCAAATATAAGATGACCCAGTTTTCACAGGAATGAAGGAAATATAAGATGACCCAGTTGGCACAGGAATAAAACAAATATAAGATGACTCAGTTGTCACAGGAATTAAGCAAATATAAGATGACCCATTTGCTGTGAAATTGAAACTGTGATTGCCTGATTAACTTGATTACACATCCACATGTTTGACTAAGATTTGACTTTGATTTAGTATTGGTCTCACTCTCATTAAGAACCTGATTTAAATCTCCACCATAGAGCTTGGAATTTGTGTGGAAAGGGGAGAGAGTCATACACAAAAACCATTTATGTCTAATGTTGTCACGCATCCTGTCCGATCTTTTGAGTCTTGCCAAGTCTTCATGGATCAGGGTGAAAAACAGGAGCTTCCATGAGCAAGCTGTGTGCATTTGATCTCACTTCAGTTATCCTTGACATTGATATGTGCTGAAATTAGTTTTCTACATCATGAACAAATTCCGTTTCAAGCTTATAATGAGAAGAACTTGATGTAAAAGATATTCTTAATTTTGTTAAGCAGTTTTTTTTTTTTTTTAAATCATCTTACTTCTTATTATTTTAGTAATAAATCATCAATCTAATGTTATCTGTGGACCTAGATATTTCAGTGTGTGTGCATTATTAGCTGGCATGTGTACGGATTTATGAAAATGTTACCTTGTTTGTATTTGATTTGTTGTTTTCTCTTATTTTTATTTAAACTTAGACTACGCGTTACGCATATCAGCCTGTTTACATTGTTCTGATTGTATGATTTCTGTGCAGCGTCAACAAGAAATTGTTGAAGGATCTGGAAGATTCCCTGCTGAGAGAGCTGGCCCAGTCCCAGGGCAACATGCTGGACAATGTAGAGCTTGTTGACACCCTAGAAGAGACAAAGACTAAAGCAACAGAGGTTAGTATTATAATGTTTGAGTAGATTCCACATTACTTTGAGTTAATTTTATTAGTGTCCAGTGTGAGTTCCAAGGCCCCATTGTGGGGAAAACAAGAATAGACCCACTGCCTCTAACTAGCTACCTAAGTAACTAACTAACTAACTAACTAACTAACTAACTAACTAACTAACTAACTAACTAACTAACTAACTAACTAACTAACTAACTAACTAACTAACTAACTAACTAACTAACTAACTAACTAACTAACTAACTAACTAACTAACTAACTAACTAACTAACTAACTAACTAACTAACTAACTAACTAACTAACTAACTAACTAACTAACTAACTAACTAACTAACTAACTAACTAACTAACTAACTAACTACCTACCTACCTAACTAACTAACTAACTAACTAACTAACTAACTAACTAACTAACTAACTAACTAACTAACTACCTAACTACCTAACTACCTAACTACCTAACTACCTACCTACCTACCTACCTACCTACCTACCTACCTACCTACCTACCTACCTACCTAACTAACTAACTAACTAACTAACTAACTAACTAACTAACTAACTAACTAACTACCTAACTACCTAACTAACTACCTAACTAACTAACTAACTAACTAACTAACTAACTAACTAACTAACTAACTAACTAACTAACTAACTAACTAACTAACTAACTAACTAACTAACTAACTAACTAACTAACTAACTAACTAACTACCTAACTAACTACCTAACTAACTACCTAACTAACTACCTAAGTAACTACCTAAGTAACTAACTAACTAACTAACTAACTAACTAACTAACTAACTAACTAACTAACTAACTAACTAACTAACTAACTAACTAACTAACTAACTAACTAACTAACTAACTAACTAACTAACTAACTAACTAACTAACTAACTAACTAACTAACTAACTAGCTAACTAACTAGCTAACTAACTAGCTAACTAACTACCTAACTAACTACCTAACTAACTACCTAACTAACTACCTAACTAACTAACTAAATAACTAACTAACTAATTCATAAGAGTCACCTAATTAGAGGTTTCCTTTAAAGTTGGTGTGAATTTGTCTGAGAGACAAGGTTCCAGCAGTCTGCATATAAATAAGCCAGATCTGTAAAATGGATATGCACACAACACTCAAGTTCTGGAATTAAACTAAAGTCCAGAAGTAGAAAACAACCAGAACTTTTCGCTAAAGTTTAGAGCCGGTGAACGCAAAGAAGAAAGAGATATTACTGTTTTAATGACATTAACTATTTTCTTGTCTTTCATGAGCCTCACTGGCTGGAATAGGTGGTTTTGACTCTCAGCCACCCTCACTTTCATGGTAAAGTAGTGAAACTGTTTGCCTTGTACTTAATTTCATGGATGTGTCGTTTAGTTTATGGGTGCAGTTTTTATTGGGATCATCCCTGGAGCTATGAAGTTTGTGCTCTGTGCAAATTTCTTCACAGACGCTAGCCATTCTATGGAGAGACTGAGCCATATGGGATAAAACTTAGTACAATGAAGTTGATCTCTCTACTTGACTTGATTTGTCATGTTTATCAGTTCATGTTTGACATATTTCCTTGTTATGTTAAAATATTAGAAGGGCTTGTATGTTTCAGTGACCCTAAGCGTATTGCAGACTATTGGGTAGTTAATAGTTGGATCTCCCATACTGCATAGGTCAAGGGATGGGAGCTAGAGAAAAACAGACCTGAAACTGCTGGCTTATGTAAAATCTAAGGACAGTCAGAGACTCAAGGAAGCAAACCCTGCTGGTTGTGTATAATCTAAGGACAGTCAGAGACTCAACGAAGCAAACTCTGCTGGTTGTGTATAATCTAAGGACAGTCAGAGGCTCAAGGAAGCAAACCCTGCTGGTTGTGTACAATCTAAGGACAGTCAGAGACTCAAGGAAGCAAACCCTGCTGGTTGTGTGTAATCTAAGGACAGTCAGAGGCTAAAGGAAGCAAACACTGCGGTTTGTGAATATTCTAAGGACAGTCAGAGACTCAAGGAAGCAAACCCTGCTGGTTGTGTATAATCTAAGGACAGTCAGAGGCTCAAGGAAGCAAACCCTGCTGGTTGTGTGTAATCTAAGGACAGTCAGAGACTAAAGGAAGCAAACCCTGCTGGTTGTGTGTAATCTAAGGATAGTCAGAGGCTGAAGGAAGCAAACCCTGCTGGTTGTGTATAATCTAAGGACAGTCAGAGACTCAAGGAAGCAAACCCTGCTGGTTGTGTAATCTAAGGACAGTCAGAGACTAAAGGAAGCAAACCCTGCTGGTTGTGTGTAATCTAAGGATAGTCAGAGACTAAAGGAAGCAAACCCTGCTGGTTGTATAATCTAAGGACAGTCAGAGACTAAAGGAAGCAAACCCTGCTGGTTGTGTGTAATCTAAGGACAGTCAGAGACTCAAGGAAGCAAACCCTGCTGGTTGTATAATCTAAGGACAGTCAGAGACTAAAGGAAGCAAACCCTGCTGGTTGTGTGTAATCTAAGGATAGTCAGAGGCTGAAGGAAGCAAACCCTGCTGGTTGTGTATAATCTAAGGATAGCAGAGGTTCAAGGAAGCAAACCCTGCTGGTTGTGTGTAATCTAAGGACAGTCAGAGGCTCAAGGAAGCAAACCCTGCTGGTTGTGTACAATCTAAGGACAGTCAGAGACTCAAGGAAGCAAACTCTGCTGGTTGTGAATAATCTAAGGACAGTCAGAGACTCAAGGAAGCAAACCCTGCTGGATTCACATGTGCTGGTGCAGGGTAGTTAGTTAGTTAGTTGGTTGGTTGGTTCATTGGTTGGTTTGTTGGCTGGCTGGCTGGTTGGTTGGTTGGCTAGTATGTTAGTTAGTTGGTTGGTTGGTTGGTTTAGTTAGTTTAGTTAGTTGGTTGGTTGGTTGGTTGGTTTAGTTAGTTTAGTTAGTTGGTTGGTTGGTTGGTTGGTTTAGTTAGTTTAGTTAGTTGGTTGGTTGGTTGGTTTAGTTAGTTTAGTTAGTTGGTTGGTTGGTTGGTTTAGTTAGTTTAGTTAGTTGGTTAGTTAGTTGGTTTAGTTAGTTTAGTTAGTTGGTTAGTTAGTTAGTTAGTCAAGTTTTCAACATTGCCACAGTCGGTGTGTCCCATACTTGCTCTGTTCCTGTGCCAGTGCGAATCAAATGAAACGACCCTCACTGTCGCATTTGAAAAACTGGTGAATAAACAACTAGTTCCGGAACAATCCAGAAATATATGCACGCACTAAATGCATATTTAAGTTGCTCGAGGCATCAAAGCCAACAATTGCCACCAGAAATGCAGTTTGTTGTTGATGGAATCAGTCGTGCATGATAAGTTAGTTACTATACACACACATAGAATTCTTACATAAGGTATTTCACCAGCTCACACGTAAACCGCCGACTGGCCATATTGAATAAAATGCTGTCGGAAGCAAAAATAACTTTGAAGCTTAACATTCTGCCAAGCCTTTCTTCCATTTTGGACTGAAGTCTTCAGGGTTGTTGAAACAATGCAATGTGACTCATTGGACAATTATACATTGTTACAAAACAAATATGTTTTAGTATTCTGTTCTCATGGCATGGCCACAGATATTTTAGTTTTCCTTTTATAATTGTATTGAGCCTCTTTGAACACTTGACTGTAATAACTAATATTTTAACATTTCGTTCAGAGAAGCCATTTTTTTTTATTTCACCATATACAAAAAATTCTAGAAAAATGTATTGGTTACCTGTGTTAAAAAAAAAAGTTAAAGGTTTTCAGGAAGACCAGTGTTTTGGGCCTTTTTCCTTAGGGCTTCTGGTCTGGAAGAGTTAACATTTAATTAATTGTCTTTTTAAAAAATAACACTGCAACTTCTGTTTTTACATTCAACTTAAAATGATGCTTATGTTATTTTATTCCGCGCATATCTCGTATCACAGTATTGGGGTGAAATCTGGTGGATGAGATGGGTGCATTTTTGGATAGATTCGCAGTTTGGTGAAGGTTTTCCTTTGATGCAGTCTATTTTTCTGCAAATCACATTCCTCTGAAAATCACTTTCCTGTTTTTTTTCGTGAAATTTTCTAGATTTTAAGAATGAATTAGTTTAGTATTTGTTTACTAGAGCTGCTTGACTGTTCCACACTTCAGTTATCTCCTAATGGAATACCAGCCCTCATTCAGCTCATGCCAGGCACTTTGCAGACTTTTCAATAATTGGTTGGTTTTTTGAACTACATTCTTCTATAGAGTGAGGTCGCCAGTCTCATGTCAAGCTACCTTTATCTTCTTCTTCTTCTTCTTCACTTCCTCTTTTACCGCTGTGGGTGTCGAGGGAGATATAAGGTTCTGTTTCTAGCTCTTCTGGCTGCCTCGACCATAGGCACATCGTGCTGTTGTAGAGTTTCTCTGATGTTATCCTTCCATCGTGTTCTTGGTCTACCCCGTGCTCTACGTCCTTCTTCTCTTTCCATGTATGCTTTGTATGGTATGGTGTTACAAGGCATTCTCTCTAAGTGGGCAAACCATTTCACTTGCTGACTACCTTTATCAGCTCTTATAATGTCCAGTATACTGGGTGTTCCTAAATATGGACTCAGATACAGAAATACATATATTCAAGAAATGAAATTTATTAATGACATTTTATTCAGTTGGAATATTAAATAACATCTTCAAAATCTTTATTTCCTATGTGTCCAGACTTTAGAGACACCTCTAGGCTACAGTGTTACTATTCGTGGCTTTCATTATGAGTCGCTGTAATAGGTCCATCAAAAAGGTAAAAGTAAAATTACCCTTTCTACTCCAATGGTATATTGGGCCTCTTATGCTAGACTCATGTTTGTGTAAACCAGTTGAGACCAAATATGGACCAGTTATAGACCAAAAAAGTAAGTGATGTGATCAACATAATAGATCCATTAAATATGTGGAAACAAATGTAGCCAGTGCTGTTGCAATGAAACCAGTAAATATACTGACATTTTAAGAGCTGAGGTGAGTTAAGTCAAGAATTGACATCACAGAACTAGGGGCATTCCATTCCCATGTGTGCTCCGTCCTCATCTTCAGCAGTCAGTGCAGAGTTATAATACTGATGCTACCAGTCACAATCTGATTATATGTCCATCTTGCCTTTCCTTTGAGTGTAGTGAGCTGGCCAGACCCTCTGGTTACACCCAGTTTGATATTTCAAGAGTCTTCTTACTGCCCTTTTTTTTAATTTTCAAGTTTGCCGGTTGTCACAAAGTTGTCAAGTACATCTGTAACATGCCCAGACAGTTTTTTTCATATTTATCTAATTTCTCTTATTCAGATAAGTTTGCAGTCCCTGTTTCAGTTTTTTGGGGGACAGCCTCATTTTTTTTGTTTCTGTGAGCCAAATGTATTATTTGCTTGTTCTCCTCAGAAACCAAATTTCTGCTTCTAGTTAGGCGTACGTCAACCTGTCTGCTAATTATATCCATATGAGAACCAAACACCCAGACACCTTGAAAGAAATAATTATGTTGCAGATTTCTAGTTAACTCTGACTAAATGTAACAAGTACAACCAGACATGACTGATGTATATAATAAATATCAAATCACACACAGCTGACTGCTTGAAAAAGAAAGAAATAAGAAGTAGCTGTCTAGGATGAAATTAGTAAAACTGACACATTCCTGGGGCTTGATGAGTCCTTAGCTAAATCTTAGCTAAATATTTTTTGGACTCATAATAGAACTTATCACAAACATCAGAAAGAGACAGTCATCATTTGACGGGGTGGGAGGATGGGTGTGTGGGGGGTGTCATTTTATGAGAAGAAAAAAGAAGTATGCTGTAACCACTGGAAAAATGTGTGGGGAAGAAAGAGACAGAGGATGTCAGTGCGAGAAGATTCTTGACAGTTTTTTGTAATGACACTGATGGTTGTGTCAGTAGGCAAGGTATTTAATGATGATAAAAGGAACTTATCTGATTCTATCAGCTCAAGTATTCCCATCTTGTTTAATCAGGTAACAGAAAAACTGAAACTGGGAGAAAAAACTGCAATCGACATTGAGAAACTCCGAGATGGATATCGTCCGGCTGCTAAGCGAGGAGCCATCCTATTTTTCGTCCTGGCAGAGATGTCACAAGTGAATTCCATGTACCAATATTCACTGGCCTCTTACCTGGATGTCTTTCAACTTTCTCTGAAAAAGAGCTACCCTGATTCTGTGCTGCTGAAACGGCTTCGTAACATCATGGATACACTCACCCACAACATTTATAACTATGGCTGTACTGGTAGGTTATTTATCATGGATACACTCACCCACAACATTTATAACTATGGCTGTACTGGTAGGTTATTCATCATGGATACACTCACCCACAACATTTATAACTATGGCTGTACTGGTAGGTTATTCATCATCATGGATACACTCACCCACAACATTTATAACTATGGCTGTACTGGTAGGTTATTCATCATGGATACACTCACCCACAACATTTATAACTATGGCTGTACTGGTAGGTTATTCATTATGGATACACTCACCCACAACATTATGGCTGGACTGATAGGTTATTTATCATGGATACACTCACCCACAACATTTATAACTATGGCTGTACTGGTAGGTTATTGTTATTAATCATGGATACACTTACCCACAACATTTATAACTATGGCTGTACTGGTAGGTTATTCATCATGGATACACTCACCTACAACATTTATAACTATGGCTGTACTGGTAGGTTATTCATTATCATGGATACACTCACCCACAACATTTATAACTATGGCTGTACTGGTATGTTATTCATCATGGATACACTCACCCACAACACTCAGGGCATTCCCATGTGTGTTAAGTCCATATCTTCAGCAACCAGCGCAGAGTTCCAATACTGATGGTACTGGTCATAATCTGGTTATATGTCTGTCTTGCCTTTCCTTTGAGTGTAGTGAGCCGGTCAGACCCTCTGGTTACACCCAGGTGCCTCATTCTTTCCAGGCCATAATGATCTTGTTACTTTACTGATTCCATTCCTTGTTCCCAAAGAGCCTTGACCAGATCTGTCTTGTCATGTATCAGTTCATAACCCATTGGTGCAGATCCAGCCAATCTGTCCCTCTGTTCATTACCCACCACGCCGGCATGGCCTGGAAAAAAGATCTAAAGTATGCTCGCTACCCGTGACCTTCCCAGTGAAGCTTGCCACTCTGCTCGAATCATCCCTGTCTTCATCTTTTTCAGCATGCTTTCAGAGTCTATTACAATTATGACATGTGTATGTATCTTGTTCTCTAGCCACCTGAGAGCTGCAGTTATTGCTTCCATCTCCATTCTCATGCTAGATGTTGTGATGTCGTATGCTAGGCTGTCTTGCACTAAAGATTTTCCATTGTCTTTTGCTATGAACCCCCAGGCACTTCTCTTTCCAAGGAGAAAGGTCTTTTACCCCAGGCCAAGAGAAAAATCTTATATGCCAAGTTAGGAGAAAGGTTTTTTATGCTAGGTCAAGAGAAAAGTTTTATATGTCAGGTCTGGAAGACAAGTCTTTTATGCCAGGTCAGGAGAAAGGTCTCATATACCAGGTCAAGAGATAGGTCAGAAGAAAGGTCTTTTAAACCATCATAGGAGAACGATCTTTTATACCAGTCAGGAGAAAGGTCTTTTATACCATTGTAGGAGAAAGATCTTTTATACCATGTCAGAACAATGGTCTTTTATACAAGGTCAGGAGAAAGATCTTTTTTACCATCATAAGAGAACGTTCTTTTATACTGCTATAGGAGAAAGATCTTTTATACCAGATCAGGAGAAAGATCTTTTAAACCAGGTCAGGAAAGAGGTCATTTATACCAGTTCAGGAGAAAGGTGTTTTATGCTATATCAGGAGAAAGATCTAGTATACTAGGCAAGGAAAAAGGTCTTTTAAACCAGGTCAGGAAAGAGGTCGTTTACACCAGCTCAGGAGAAAAGTGTTTTATACCATATCAGGAGAAAGATCTTGTATACTAGGCTAGGTGAAAGGTCTTTTATACCTGGTCAGGAGAAAGATCTTTTATACCAGGCTAGGAGAAAGATCTTTTATACCATGTCAAGAAAAATGACTTTGCTTTCAGTCCAGGAGAAATCTGTCAGCACCAAACTCACACAAAAAAGGGCAAGCTCTAACAAGGTTTGGGTGATCTGAACCTCAAAACATAAACCTGTTTATGTTTATTAATAACTTCCTTTATATATTTATTTCAAACAATTTTTTTTTTAAAAACAAATATAGACAAATACATTTGAAAAAGATTTATTATAGTTTAAAAAATTTTTAAGTATTTATTTTGAGACTTTCCATTGGTTCATGGCCCTTGTTTTTTTAGCATTCCTGAGGCAAAAGGGTTCATGTAACAGTTGTTTATTTTCAGGTATCTTTGAGAAACATAAGTTGCTGTTTTCATTCCAAATCAATATCAAGTTGGAAATGGACAAGAAAGCAGTTACACAAGATGAATTAGATTTCTTCATTAAGGTGTGATACTTTTTGTTTCCTCACTTGCTTAGTTGAGTTTTTTGGGGGGTCTTATTTACTTAGCTAGTTATTGAAATAACATGGGCAAGAATATGTGAATGTAGAACTGGGAGCAGATCTGGTATAGAGGGGCATATGAGAGGAAAAGAATGATGTGTATAATCAATGTGCTAGGGAAACAGTTAGCATCTACACCTTAAGACATTTGCTGCAGGAGACGGAGCACCTGTGGGTATGCTCTGTGTGCTATGATGTTGATTCTTAAATCAGTAAGCTGCTTAATTCTGCTCCAGATAATATACCTGGCTATTCTTTAGGTACCACTCAAACTTAAAATGTGCTTAAAGGTTTCTTCTCATGAAATGATGCCATCTTTTCTGATCTTAGTTCCTATGGTAATGCAGCTTGACTGGGAACTGAACCTGGAACAATGCCTTGGTAAACAAGCTACTATGCTGCTATGGTTTCTGTGTGTTCCCACATTCTCTCCCTTGGTCTTCCTTCGCCTGATTTTCCTCCAGATTTCCTGTTGTCATTATGTGCTCTGTATTTCTCCTTCTCATGATTTGCTTCTATATTATATTTATGTAAATTTATTCAATTCAGGGTAAGGTAGCTCTGGAGAAAAGCAAGCGAAAGAAACCCTTCCCATGGTTCCCTGACGAAGGATGGGAGGACTGCAATCGTTTGGCAACAGATTATCCTGTCTTTGGATCGTTACTTGATGATGTAGAACACAATGAGAAAGTATGGAAGACGGTATGGCTGTTTGCACAACTTTTAATAATATTAGTATGAAAATAAAGACTGTTGTTTTAGTTAAGTAAAAAAAAGTTAGGTAATAAGCACTCCTTCATGTCTTAAGACCAGTTGTCACTTAATGATGTCAGTCACACTGAAAAAGTGAGAAAGCTTGGATAAGGGGTGGCATTGTACACAACTTTTACTAATAATAGTGTTTGAAATTAAAAGTCCTCACATCAGTAAAGTAATCAGAGTATCTTGTTTCATGCCTTGAGACCAATTGCCATTTGATGATGTATGGAAGAAGATATAGCCTTGTACGAAATGTGGACTAATCTAGTCATGGGAAATAAGAGATAGCAACTGAAATTTTTTTTTTTTCCAACTCTTTGAGTCCCAGTGTGTTTAGCATCACAGACCCAGGTGGTAGTAAAGAGAGTCATAAAATTGGCGCATCATGCGTTCATTGGGCTTCTAGGTAGGAATCTATGAATGTATGATGCGTTCCTTGGGACTCAAAGAGTTAAGTGAAGTAAAAGATTCCTTTGCACACCTTGAAAGTTATTGGGAATGGTGAAAGACTTATATATGTATAGAGGGTATTTAATGGTTGATAAGGTCATGAGCATGCCAGCTGACTATGCTCACCAGAGCAATTCCTGGTGGAAATTTTAGACTGGAACAATTTTCTTACAGGGACACTATTTCTCACAAGGAGGATTTGAATGTATGGTTATAGGCTAAAGGTAAAGTAAAGGACCCTTTTTCCACGCCTTTAGGCGTATAGGGCATATAGGGCTAGACCTATATTTTTATAGACTAATCGGCACAAGATGGGTGATGTGGTCAGCATCACGCCGGCCGCCTTTACTTTTCCGAGACTGCACCCGGTACCCACTCAAGGCTGGGTCGACCTGGGAGCCAAGGTCATTTTTGAAATATGTCCGGCTCTGCCAGGGAGCGAACCCATGACCTTCCGATCCACGGCAAGCGTCTAGCCGCTCGGCCACGGCGACTCCCCAAACTTAAAAGACTTCAGTTTTTCCTTTGTCCATTCTGAGATTCGTCAGACTCAGGCTTGAGCTAGAAGTAGATCGGAACACTTATGGGTTACACCCGTGTGCCATGATATTGATCCGTTGAATAAAACATGAACATACTAGAAATATACAATATAATGATTAACAAGTTTAGATATGTGATTGTCCTCCCACTTGACTATGCTGAGACTCTGTATTTTTATTACACCTTCTCCTTGACTTACGACCTATGTGACCTACAACCTGTGCGACTTATGGCTATGTGACTTACGACCTAAGTGACTTATGACCTATGCGACTTACGACCATCTGCACTCATGACCCTAAAAGATAAGTAAATAAAAATAGTAAATAAAGAAAAATAGCTAGGGTTATAAAGTTCCCAGAACTGATGCAATAGAGTACATATTACAGATTTTTCACATTGTTATAGTTAAACATACATGGATCGCATTTTTGTTGTTGCATGTACAATTTTTGTAACTTGTTTGAATGAAAACAGTGCTGAAAAATATAAATTAAACCTACAACCTGTTAGAATGGAATTTGGTCATAAGTTGAGGTGACAACCTATACATATATTTTCATTGTATATGACAATTACAATTATTTTAAATAAAATATTTCATAATATGTTGTGTAATCTGCAGTGGTTTGATCATGACACCCCAGAATCACAGCCATTCCCATTGAACTATGATGAGAAAATCAGCCATTTCCAGAGGTTAATGCTCCTGCGTTGCTTCCGCATCGATCGTATCTACAGAGCTGTCACAGAGTACATTACAAAGACTATGGGAGAGAAATATGTCACACCGCCCATTGTGAGTTTTGAGAACATTTATGAGCAGAGCACTCCTGCCTCTCCGACAGTGTTCATTCTCAGCCCAGGGTCTGACCCTGCAAGTGATCTGATCAAACTGGCAGACAGAATTGAGTTCGGGAGCAACAAACTCAAGTTTCTGTCGATGGGTCAAGGACAAGAAAAGGTGAGATTGCTAGATGTAAATTTTAATAAATTCTCTTTGGTAATCGCCGTAGTCTAGCAGCTAGACGCTCGCCTGCGGATCAGAAGGTCGTGGGTTCAGAAACTGACAGGGGCAGAACATTTTCAAAAATGACCTTATATCCCAGGTAGACCAAGCCTTGAGTGGATACTAGGTATAGTCCTGGGAAGTAAAGGGCACCGGTGTGATGCTGACCACATCACCCACCAAGTGCCGTTTGGTATATAAAGTTTAGGTCTAGCCCTATATACCCAATACACCTGAAGGCGTGGAAAAAAGCCCTTCACTTTACTTACTTTGGTTATCAGCTCATACCCATGGGATTCTGGGTCCTTATTCTGGACAGGGCAGAAGTATAATCACCCTGCCCCATAACCAGCATGTTCTTAAAGGTAACTAATCAGTAAAGAACCCTTTTCTACGCCTTTGGATGTATTGGGTATATAGGGCTAGACCTATACTTTATAGGCCATTTGGCGCTTGGTGGGTGATGGGGTCAGCATCACATCGGCTGCCGATACTCCCTAGATCTTTCACCTGGTACTCATATAAGACTGGATTGACCTTGAAGCCAGGGTCATTTTTTAAAACGTTCAGGACCATTCAGATTTGAACTCATGACATTAAGATCTGCAGGCTAGTATCTAGCTGCTACACTGATGCAGCGCCCACAACTAATTAGTGGTTTGCTGAAATCTGATTTGGTAGGCCAAAAAAGTGCAGTTACTGCAACCTTGTTGTAAAACCACAGTGCAACATGCCATCTGCCTTTTATAAGGTTAGAATGCAGAACAGGAAGTCATTCTAAAAGGTCATGAGAATGTTTACTAACAAAAATATTTGATGTCCTTTTTCCAATGGAGGTTGGCTGTAGTCTTCTTCTTTTTGCCGTTGACTGGCAGTAACTCCACCTATGCACTTTAGTCTTATTCCAGAACCTGAGGGTTGTGTGCACATCCATTTTACATATTTGACTTATCTGTATGCAGATTGTTGGTTACTTATTTTTCAGGCAGATGCACTATGACTTTAAAGGAAGGCCCCCCCCCCCCCCCACCACCACCCACAAGTTAGTTTATTCTTATGACACGTGCTTGTGGGGGAGACTGTGGGTCTATTCTTGTATTCCCATAATGGGGCCCTGCAATCCACAAGAGGAATTGGCTGTAGTGCATCCACTACTGTTTCTAAGAATGCTACATGGTGAGCTCCAGTCTCTTGCACAGTGTGACTCTCATTCTGTGGTGAGCTCCAGTCTCTTGCACAGTGTGACTCTCATTCTGTAGTGAGCTCCAGTCTCTTGCACAGTGTGACTCTCATTCTGTGGTGAGCTCCAGTCTCTTGCACAGTGTGACTCTCATTCCATGCTGAGCTCCAGGCTCTTGCACGGTGTGACTCTCATCCCATGGTGAGCTCCAGTCTCTTGCACGGTGTGACTCTCATCCCATGTTGAGCCCAGTCACTTGCACAGTGTGACTCTCATCCCATGGTAAGCTCCAGTGTCTTGCACAGTGTGACTCTCATGCCATGGTGAGCCCCAGTCTCTTGCACAGTGTGACTCTCATCCCATGGTAAGCTCCAGTGTCTTGCACGGTGTGACTCTCATGCCATGGTGAGCCCCAGTCTCTTGCACAGTGTGACTCTCATGCCATGGTGAGCCCCAGTCTCTTGCACAGTGTGACTCTCATTCCATGGTGAGCCCCAGTCTCTTGCACAGTGTGACTCTCATTCCATGGTGAGCCCCAGTCTCTTGCACAGTGTGACTCTCATTCCATGGTGAGCCCCAGTCTCTTGCACAGTGTGACTCATCCCATTGTCAGAAAGCCATTAGAATAATCTTTTTCTAAACCACCTGCTGTGGATATTCTTCTTCTTAGCGTTCATTGCCTGTAAACTCTAGTGGATAGTTCTGGTTGTTCATCCACTTCTGGACTTTGGTCTTGTTCCTGTATGCACAGTGTTTTACAGGACTGGCTTATTCACATGCAGACTGTTGGTTCCTTGCCTCTGAGGTGAATGCACTCTAATTTTAAAGGAAACACCCCAAATTAGTCATCTTTAATGACATTCTTGTTAGGGGTGCAGTAGGTCTATTCCCCCCCCCCCCCCCAATCAGGCTCTGAAATCCACAGGATCTAACTATGGAAACTGAAACCTGGTGTACATCTCAGATTGGATTATTAGTGAGTCAGATACAGAGGACACGGAATAAATCAGATACAGAGGATGTGGAGAGAATGAGATAAAGAGGACACGTAATAAATCAGATACAGAGGATGTGGAGAGAATGAGATAAAGAGGACACGTAATGAATCAGTTAAAGAGGACGTGGAATGAATCAGATAAAAAGGACATGGAGTGAATCAGATACAGAGGATGTGGAGAGAATGAGATAAAGAGGACACGTAATGAATCAGTTACAGAGGACGTGGAATGAATCAGATAAAGAGGACATGGAGTGAATCAGATACAGAGGATGTGGAGAGAATGAGATAAAGAGGACACGTAATGAATCAGTTAAAGAGGACGTGGAATGAATCAGATAAAGAGGACATGGAATGAATCAGATAAAGAGGTCATGGAGTGAATCAGATAAAGAGGACACGTAATGAATCTGTTAAAGAGGACGTGGAATGAATCAGATAAAGAGGACATGGAGTGAATCAGATACAGAGGATGTGGAGAGAATGAGATAAAGAGGACACGTAATGAATCAGTTTAAGAGGACGTGGAATGAATCAGATAAAGAGGACATGGAGTGAATCAGATACAGAGGATGTGGAGAGAATGAGATAAAGAGGACACGTAATGAATCAGTTAAAGAGGACGTGGAATGAATCAGATAAAGAGGACATGGAATGAATCAGATAAAGTGGTCATGGAGTGAATCAGATAAAGAGGACACGTAATGAATCTGTTAAAGAGGACGTGGAATGAATCAGATAAAGAGGACATGGAATGAATTAGATAAAGAGGTCATGGAGTGAATCAGATAAAGAGGACACGTAATGAATCTGTTAAAGAGGACGTGGAATGAATCAGATAAAGAGGACATGGAATGAATCAGATAAAGAGGTCATGGAGTGAATCAGATAAAGAGGACATGGAGTGAATCAGATAAAGAGGACATGGAGTGAATCAGATAAAGAGGACATGGAGTGAATCAGATAAAGAGGACATGGAATGAATCAGATAAAGAGGACATGGAGTGACTCTATATAAAGAAGACATGGAGTGACTTAGGTAAAGAGGACATGGAGAGAATCAGATTAAGAGGATATGGAGTGACTCAGATAAAGAGGACATGGAGAGAATCAGATAAAGAGGACATGGAGTGAATCAGATAAAGAGGACATGGATGAATCATGTAAAGAGGACATGGAGTGAATCAGATATAGAGGACATGGAATGCATCAGATAAAGAGGACATGGAATGCATCAGATAAAGAGGACATGGAATGCATCAGATAAAGAGGACTTGGAATGCATCAGATAAAGAGGACAAGGAGTGAATCAGATAAAGAGGACATGGAGTGAATCAGATAAAGAGGACATGGAATGAATCAGATAAAGAGGACATGGAATGAATCAGATAAAGAGGACATGGAGTGAATTAGATAAAGAGGACATGGAATGCATCAGATAAAGAGGACTTGGAATGAATCAGATAAAGAGGACATGGAATGAATCAGATAAAGAGGACATGGAATGAATCAGATAAAGAGGACATGGAATGAA
Source organism: Candidula unifasciata (assembly GCA_905116865.2). Taxonomy (NCBI): domain Eukaryota; kingdom Metazoa; phylum Mollusca; class Gastropoda; order Stylommatophora; family Geomitridae; genus Candidula; species Candidula unifasciata. The sequence goes on along the minus strand of CAJHNH020002225.1, from coordinate 392,731 downwards.
TCAGATAAAGAGGACATGGAGTGAATTAGATAAAGAGGACATGGAGTGAATTAGATAAAGAGGACATGGAGTTAATCAGGGTAAGAGTACACAGAGTAAGCTTCACACAATAAAAAAGTAGAGGAAGACTACACAAGTCATTTAAAGGTCTATGCTCCTTGGGGGGGGGGGGGGGGGTGACAGGGGGGGGGGGGGGGGGGGGGGGGGGGGGGGGGGATAGGACAGAAAGTATAAAAGACAGCTATACTCTCCATGCAGAGTGGCAATCTTGACTTTAGAGGTCCCATTTAATAGCATCCTTTGGATACTGTACCCAGGATATAAAGGTGTATTGGGCAATGACCTGTCAGATTGGTTGGTTCTGTATCACTTGGTGGTAAATTGGTGTATGACAGCTAGGAGTGACCAAAGGATGTTGCTGACAGACTACACTCAGAGGATTGTGCAGCTGGGAGCGACCAGGAGATCTGGCTGACACACTACACTCAGAGGATTTTACAGCTGGAAGTGACCAGTGGATGTGGCTAACAGACTACACTCAGAGGATTTTACAGCTAGGAGTGACCAGTGGATCTGGCTAACACTACACTCAGAGGATTTTACAGCTGGAAGTGACCAGTGGATCTGGCTAACACTACACTCAGAGGATTTTACAGCTGGAAGTGACCAGTGGATGTGGCTAACAGACTACACTCAGAGGATTTTACAGCTAGGAGTGACCAGTGGATCTGGCTAACACTACACTCAGAGGATTTTACAGCTGGAAGTGACCAAAGGATGTTGCTGACAGAGTACACTCAGAGGATTTTACAGCTAGGAGTGACCAAAAGATGTTGCTGACAGACTACACTCAGAGGATTGTGCAGCTGGGAGCGACCAGGGGATGTGGCTGACAGACTACACTCAGAGGAATTTACAGCAGGGAGTGACCGGGGGAGGTGACTGACACACTACACTCAGAGGATTGTGCAGCTGGGAGCGACCAGGGGATGTGGCTGACAGACTACACTCAGAGGATTGTGCAGCTGGGAGCGACCAGGGGATGTGGCTGACAGACTACACTCAGAGGATTTTACAGCAGGGAGTGACCGGGGGAGGTGACTGACACACTACACTCAGAGGATTGTGCAGCTGGGAGTGACCAGGGGAGGTGACTGACACACTACACTCAGAGGATTGAGCAGCTGGGAGTGACCGGGGGAGGTGACTGACACACTACACTCAGAGGATTGTGCAGCTGGGAGTGACCGGGGGAGGTGACTGACAGACTACACTCAGAGGATTGTGCAGCTGGGAGCGACCAGGGGATGTGGCTGACAGACTACACTCAGAGGATTTTACAGCAGGGAGTGACCGGGGGAGGTGACTGACACACTACACTCAGAGGATTGTGCAGCTGGGAGTGACCAGGGGAGATGACTGACACACTACACTCAGAGGATTGTGCAGCTGGGAGTGACCGGGGGAGGTGACTGACACACTACACTCAGAGGATTGTGCAGCTGGGAGTGACCAGGGGAGGTGACTGACACACTACACTCAGAGGATTGTGCAGCTGGGAGTGACCGGGGGAGGTGACTGACAGACTACACTTAGAGGATTGTGCAGCTGGGAGTGACCAGGGGATGTGGCTGACAGACTACACTCAGAGGATTGTGCAGCTGGGAGTGACCAGGGGATGTGGCTGACAGACTACACTCAGAGGAAAAAGCAAGAGGAGGCAGATAATCAGACTGCTACTGTTGGAATTGGAAGTCTGCACTGTCTGCTGAATATGGGAACCAAGCACTTATGGAAGTTCCCTGATGCTTTGATGTCAATTGCATGTGCAACTGCTGATCTGTTTGTAACTGCTCCTTACGTCAATGATGGGCTGCATTTCTAATGTTAGACTGTTTGTATTAGCACTTCTGATGGCTGCCTTTCGCTTTTAATGCATTTGTATACTGGTGGTCATGCTGAGACTACAGTTTGTTTCATTTTTTTTCTACAAGGGACAGTGATTGACAGTCTGTGTGTTTTTCGTTGGCACAGGATCGGAGCAGCTATGTGGTGACCTCTTTACAGTAAAGCTGAAACTAAGATTACAAGATGTCAGTTCTTAACTCGGCCCAGCTCAAACCGAAGAAGAATTATTTGTTTCTTAGAGCTCAATCAATAATGTTGTTAACATGGTTTTTTTCGTACTGCACAGATTGCCCTTCACCTTCTGGAGACAGCCATGTCCCGTGGCCAGTGGCTGATGCTACAGAACTGCCACCTGCTGGTGAAGTGGTTGAGAGACCTTGACAAGCAGTTAGAAAAAATGGTCAAGCCGCATCCAGACTTCAGGTTATGGCTGACCACGGAGCCTACACCATCATTTCCTATCAGCATCTTGCAGCGGTCACTAAAGGTCAGTATTTTGCTGTTTTATAGTTGGTTTGAACTTGTCCAAAACAAAAATATCTGAACCTTTGTACTGTAATTTAGCTCTTTCTGGCCCAGGCAGCCATGGCTTCAACACTTTTAAATACCAGAATGTGTTTACTTTATAGAGAATAAGTCTCCAAGTTTGAAAAAGTGGAAATAATACCGCTCATGTTGGTTCTGTGGTCCAACTTTTAGAGGGATAAAAAGAATAGAAAATTGCTGTCCTAACAAGCATGTCGTAAAAGGCAGCTAATCGGGAATTTTCTAAGATTGGGTGTGTTGGGCCAAAAAAGTACACACATCTCAGCCTAGCTGTAAACAACACAAAATGCCAACTGCCCTTTTAGGTGCAAACCCAGAAAAATGAGAAGAAGAAAAAAGAAGAAATCTTGCAAATATAGACAGAAAGAGTTAAATTAATAGAATGGGGTAAAGAAACAGAAGAATGGAACAGAAGGAATTAAGGAATAGGCCTATATATCCTTTTTTGAGAACTAATTAGGCAGTAGCAGTAGCAGTAGTAGTAGTAGTAGTTGTAGTAGTAGTAGTAGTAGTAGTTGTAGTAGTAGTAGCAATTTTTCAAAAAATATCCTGTTCAAACCTCTGGGTTATAATTGGGATTTACAGTGTCAATTGAGTTCTCAGACTTTATATTTGTTATTTTAAATTTATGTATCATGTAATCATTTATATGACCATTATGTAATTTGTATTCTTCTTCTTCTTCTTCTTGTTCACCGGCTGTGAATTCCGGTGGTAAGTCGCGGTTGTTCGTCCAAATGGACTTTTGGCTTTTACCTTGACCTGAGTTTTGCGTGTACATCCGTTTTACTGGCTTATTTGTTCGCAGTTCTCGTTCCCCGCCTCTCCGGCAGATGTACTCCGACTTCAGGGGAAGACGTCAAGCCCATTTCTAGGTTGACTGTGGCCATTGTTTTGTGTGGGTTGATATGTTGCCTCATTTGTGTGGTGTCCTCTTTGACCATTAATGGGTGTGGCCCCCGGAATGTCGTCCTTAAGGCAGCTCTATGTAGAATTGTCAGCCCTCAAGGGAAGGCAGGGGCAGATCATGGGCATTCCCCGCCATCCAAGGAGGCTTCCATAAATGCAGAGCCGACACATGATGCTCTGGTTCTGGGCTCACCCAAGGAATCGTCACGTCCTGCCCATGACTGCTTAACCTCACAACCGTGTATTAAACTTCCTGCGCTACGAGACTGCGCTCTCCAGAGATCAGCGGGGAGCAGCCTGCAGATCTAGGACGTTTGTGGCCACACAAATAGGTACATTCTTTTTCATCTTACGTTAGACACCTTTAACGTTGTTTCAGCTGTGCCCTTAGCATGACAGAATGGGGAAGCAAAATGCGTCAGGCGTGGCTTCACCTGTTTGGTCCCAACACTCAGGCGAGTTGGACCAGTGGATACGGACATTCGGACATTTTCCTAATCGGTACGAATTATGATCGTCGGACTTTGAGCTTGCATGTGTGCCGTGGGGTATAACTTTGTCGGACATTATTTCCAAACCAGCATATGAAAAGTTGCTGCCGTGGTGTATCTCAGCGCGGTGACAACGACACTGAGGATTGAGGATGTACGTAGGTAGGATCTTGCTGCGAGAAGTCACCCACAAGAGATGTTACTCGTCTTGGCTTCGGGTAAATCTCTCGTTCAGGGTTGAGTCTCAGCAGCACAGTTTTCCATTCGCTCCTGAATTTTAACGAAGAGTTGTCATTTGATGGTACATTTAGCAATCAATCCTTGAGTTTTTTTAGGCTTTTCACCCATGCGTTTGGGGGCAGGCTGGTGAGAGCCAGAAAGGACACTACACCTCTAGGGGCCGCCAGCTCCGAGATCCCCTGCCAACTCTGTTAATGCTCATTTGAGACATTATCCGTGGCGCACGATGGGGACGTGCAGCAGGAGTCTTGCATGAGGTTCCGTAAAACCAATACAGTGAAGGACTGGCGCCCGAGTGGGGTACGGAGTACCTCCTTATACACCTCACATCAGACTTAACTTTGTCTCATGCCTGTGACCGAAATCACCGCGCCACGTAATTTGTATTATTTGACATTTTGCTTTGATTTTGGTTGTAATTATGATATAAATTTTACTGTGAATAATTAGACAATCTTACTCACTGTGTCATTAACATGGTGGATTTATTGTTTCCTCAGTGTGCAATCATTGATTATACTCCTCAATTTCAAAGATGTCATGGGCATTCTTTTGAATGATAGTCCTAGTAATAAACGGCTTGACCTTGCCACGCAGCTCTCTGGGGCTGTTTATATGCAGCAAGTTTTCTATTACCATAGGTAATTTACAGAGATTAGTGTAGTCAGTTATTGGTTTCCTTTGGCTTGCATATTTCCTACACATGTTTAGATGTTACTGTGCGTTTAGAAACTGCCTGTTGGCTATTTTTAAAAATCTGGTAATTATTTCTGAGTAATTCTTTTGTCATATCAGTGAAGGAACTGAAGCCAGTTTTTATTTCATATATTTAATTCTAGTTTTGATAACATGCTCATGTATCTCAAGAACCACTTCTGCATTTGTGTAACTTTACTGACATGCTTTTATAACTTCAGGTTGTTACTGAACCCCCCAACGGCCTGAAACTGAACATGCGCAGCACCTACCACAAGATTTCTGCAACAGCATTGTCAGAATGTCAACACCCTGCATTTCCTGCCCTTGTTTTCACTCTTGCTTTTTTCCACGCTGTGGTTCAAGAGAGGAGAAAATATGGAAAGGTATTATCAGGAAACACATTGAGAAAACCTGAGAACAATATAATGTCTTTGCATTAGAACCCACAGGGGCATAGAAATAAAGAAAGACAAACCAAAAAAAACACATGAAGAAGTTAAAAAGACAGGGAGTAGATGAGGAGAGCGGCATGCGATAGCGAAGAATAGAATGATTTGGCGTAAGTTGGTTGAGGGTCTATGCTCCATTGGGGGTTAGAAAGGCTGAAGATTATCAGAGTGAAAAAAATTTCCTTTACATAAAAAAAAAATGAATGAATTGAATGAATCATCACTGCACTCAGAACATTCCCATACACGCTCCGACCCCTCCATCAGTAGCCAATGAAGAATTCCCACACTGATAGTGTCAATGAAGAAATATAATGAATACAGAACAGGGAGATAACTGCAAAAAATTGAACAACAGTATCAAACAAAAATTATAGAAATTAAGACCAACCTGCACAGCACATTAGAAAGAGCATATCATACATCTTTTGCCAAAATTTCATTGAGGTCTTCTTCTTGGGAGAGGTTACAGCTGACAGCTTGGGAGAAGTTACAGCTGACAGCTTGGGACAGGTTACAGCTGACAGCTTGGGACAGGTTACAGCTGACAGCTTGGGACAGGTTACAGCTGACAGCTTGGGACAAGTTACAGCTGACAGCTTGGGACAAGTTACAGCTGACAGCTTGGGACAAGTTACAGCTGACAGCTTGGGACAAGTTACAGCTGACAGCTTGGGAGATGTTACAGCTGACAGCTTGGGAGAGGTTACAGCTGACAGCTTGGGACAGGTTACATCTGACAGCTTGGGACAGGTTACAGCTGACAGCTTGGGACAGGTTACAGCTGACAGCTTGGGACAGGTTACAGCTGACAGCTTGGGACAAGTTACAGCTGACAGCTTGGGACAGGTTACAGCTGACAGCTTGGGACAGGTTACAGCTGACAGCTTGGGACAAGTTACAGCTGACAGCCTGGGAGAAGTTACAGCTGACAGCTTGGGACAAGTTACAGCTGACAGCTTGGGACAAGTTACAGCTGACAGCTTGGGACAGGTTACAGCTGACAGCTTGGGAGATGTTACAGCTGACAGCTTGGGACAGGTTACAGCTGACAGCTTGGGACAGGTTACAGCTGCTAGCTTGGGACAGGTTACAGCTGACAGCTTGGGACAGGTTACAGCTGACAGCTTGGGACAGGTTACAGCTGACAGCCTGGGACAGGTTACAGCTGACAGCTTGGGACAGGTTACAGCTGACAACTTTAAAAAGTCTCTGAAGATAGAAAGAGGGCAGTTAACCAATCCACAAGACAAGTGAAAACTGTGTGGAAAGTGCACGCCTGTCACAGTGGTAAGTAGTGGCCCTACGGAGAGAATATCTGTAACCAGTTTCTGTGTGTATGTGAAAAACAACATTTCTTTTAATAAACATTTATGATAAAAACTCACATAACTAAGTTAGTAAGTGAAGATACTATCTGACTATCACCACACCCTCTTATCATTCAAAAATCTGTAGGGCTGAGATTCTTTCTGCATGATTTTATGATACATTTTTTTTAACAGATTGGCTGGAATGTCAGCTATGATTTCAGCGAGAGTGACTTTCATGTGTGCATGCAGATCTTGAACACATACCTCAGCAAGGCTTTGGAGCAAGGAGACAACAAGATTCCCTGGAACAGTCTGAAGTATCTTATAGGAGATGTATGTTTTTTTTGTTTTTATTTGTTTTCTTTTCCTTTTGCCATCACACTTTTGCTGGGTTGCAGCCGAAGGTCAAGGTTTTCTCTATTTACCTTGCACTTTTCAGGCGGCTTGAGTGGCTATTTGGAACATCTTTTTCTTCTGGGTTTCAGCTTCGTCTTCTAGCCATGTCTCACTCTTCATTAGTTTTCTCAAGATACCATCTCTCTGGATGATCTTTAACTCATTCTGCACTAGGCTAAACATCATATTTGTATCACTCGTTCCTTTTTTTTGACAAAGCTCTTGACTCTTTATTGCTAGCCACTCATTTACTCTGTCTTTAAAAGAAAATTAAAGGGCCCTTCTGACACTGCTGGACATATGGTGGTAGACTTGGACTGTTTCAGACCATTCAGCACTTGGTGAGGGATGTAGTCAACATCTCACTGACCACCTTTACTTCCATGATATTTCCTGGTACCTATTTTAGATAGGTAAGTGGTGCTGACCTCATAATTGTATAATCTGACTGGCGCTTGATGAATAATGTTATTTATCTCAATCTGTCCACTTTACATCACAGAACATTTTTTAGTACCGTATTATACTGCTTTGTCCATGAGCATGGATCACTTTATTTTCTGCCTTGAGTAGAATTCAAATACAAGATTTTCGGGCCCCAAGACAAGTGAATATAGAAAGTATACAATATGAAATAGAAAATGCACCATTATGTGTGCCTTCGAAAAAATATAGAAAGCATGATTGTCATTTCTCTAAAGGCACAGAAAACTCAGAAAATGTATGTACTCAAATATGTGGATTAACCTATCTATATATCAAAACTGATTTCAGAAGGCTTGAATAATTTGTAAAGTAAAAGTAAAGTAACCTTTTGGGCACATTGGGCATAAATTGCTAGACCTACATTTTTAGACCAATCAGCACTCATTGGGTGATGTGGTCAACATCATGCCGGCCGCCTTTACTTCCCAGGCAGTACCTGATACCCATTAAAGGCTGTGTCAATAAGGGAGCCAAAGTCGTTTTTGAAAGAAAAGAAAAAAACGTCTTGCTCCGTCAGGACCCAAACCCACCACCTTCCTTCCAATCCACAGGTGTATCTAGCCACTACACCACAGACATGTGTATCTAGTCACTACACCACAGACATGTGTATCTAGTCACTACACCACAGACATGTGTATCTAGCCACTACACCACAGACATGTGTATCTAGCCACTACACCACAGACATGTGTATCTAGCCACTACACCACAGTGGCTCCCTTGAATAAGATAATTTATGTAAATTTTGACAATTTAAATTTTTTTAAAAAAAGGGGTATTCATTACTCATGATTTTTCTGTCAGTGTTCCACCCATCCAGTAGAAAAAGGGTTCACCAGGCAGTTGTTCATGTAGCCATTAGTGGAGCTCTCATTATAACAGTCCAGCAGATTGAAAAGAGTACTAAGTGTTGCTCACTGGATGCAACAAAATGGTAGCTGGAATTTTTATGTCTCGATTTGTTCACGAAAATCCTAGACTTAGCTGTCTACTGTCTACGTAACCTGTATTTCTGATGAAGTAATGACTGCCAGAAAATTGCAGAAGTGTTTCTGAACTGCATCAGGACTCTGCATTTTTGATTGCCTTCATTTTGATGTGAGTTCATAGTCAAGGTCGTCATACCGCACCAGGGGCATCATAATGGTCAATGAAGCAACAATGCTATGTCTAGCGTTAAGTACAAATGTTGATGCGAGAATGATGCCTATGATGCCAAAGTCCTATTTACAGGTGCACACACATGTCAGGGTGAAAAGTTTGGTTGCATATGCTAGTACATCGATCTAGCTTACCAGAATAAATTAAAATTAGGTGCTGAAGTCGGAGGCAACCAGCCAGGAGGCACACCGTAAAAATCAGGATGCCACGCACAAATGATAAAGTATCTAAGTTTCATCATATTGTATCAACAGCCAATATGCTGCTCACTGGTTCACTGGGATCACCAAGAAACCCAGAGCAATATAAGTATTCCTAATTGTTTTTTTGTAAACAATAGTTATTACCTGACCATTATACTGATGCCAGATTTCTGGGTTGTTTTTTCTAGGTGATGTATGGAGGTCGAGCGATCGATGATTTTGACCGTCGTATTCTGAAAACCTATATGGATGAATACATGGGAGATTTCATTTTTGACACTTTCCAACCATTCCACTTCTACCATGATGAAAATGTGGATTATTATATACCTCAAGATGGTTCCAGGGATGTTTATGTTGGTATGTTTTTTTTTGTTTTTCTGTAGTGAAGATCTCAGTGTGGGTTCTGGTGCTCATATTGGTAGAAAACAGTAGTGCTCTGTCCTTGTGTGCTCATATTGGTAGAAAACAGTAGTGCTCTGTCCTTGTGTGCTCATATTGGTAGAAAACAGTAATGCTCTGTCCTTGTGTGCTCATATTGGTAGAAAACAGTAGTGCTCTGTCCTTGTGTGCTCATATTGGTAGAAAACAGTAGTGCTCTGTCCTTGTGTGCTCATATTGGTAGAAAACAGTAGTGCTCTGTCCTTGTGTGCTCATATTAGTAGAAAACAGTAGTGCTCTGTCCTTGTGTGCTCATGTTGGTAGAAAACAGTAGTGCTCTGTCCTTGTGTGCTCATCAATCTTCTGTGCCTATAAATGTGGGCCGTCATTGTTTGCCATCTGTTTTAGAGTTTGCATTATACAAAATGCAACATAATATTTCTTGTTATTTTAAAACACCACCCTGGCTGTTGTAGGGGACCCTAATATAACCTAACAGTGTAACAGGGTTTGTGAGACTTGCACCTGGGGGATTCTCATCTGAATCATGGCAGTTTGTGTCACTGGGAGTTAATCACTCATTATACAGTCCTGGTGGGGTTGAATGTCACTCATTTAACATATCAAACAATCATCAGTCTTGAATTGAGTGTTTGTTCTTGTCTAAGCTTGTGCAAATTTGAATTTTCTTTCGAATTTGTTTATACCATATACAACAATTCACTTTAGTTTTACTTGTACAAATATGAATTTTCACTGGAATTTATCTACACAATATATAGAGATCCACTTGAGTTTGACTTGTGCAAATTTCATTGTAGGCAGGAATTTGTTAACAAAAGAAAATTCAGTTTATATTTAACTCATACTGATGTAAGTTAAACCAGAAATTTGTTGCTAAAGAGAATGTTGTTCAAGTTCAACTGTGAATATTTGTTTTCTGACAGACTACATAGAGAGCTTGCCACTGGCCAACACACCGGAGGTGTTTGGCCTGCACCCAAATGCTGAGATTGGTTACTACACACAGGCTGCTAGAGACATGTGGTGCCATCTGGTGGAGCTGCAGCCTCAGACAGGTATGTGAAGTTATAAAGAAAGTGATAAAATGGGCCTCAGTTTGAATGATGGGAAGGACAGAAGTAATGGTAATTTCAAAGAAAAAAATAGTGCCTAAATGTGTAGTACAATTCAAAGGCATTATTTTAGGACTAGTACAAATATTTAAAATTTAGTTTCAGGAAAGGAAAGGTTGCACAGATGCATTATTTACACTAAGGCGAGTTTGCGAGAAAACCATTGAATATGATGATGAACTAAATATTGTGTTTGAAGTTCAAGAAAAAGCTTTTGATAGAGTAGATAGAAACGAGATACCACTGGGTGGTGAATTGATACATGACACATGTGGACTGGCACCTGAGACAACAGATCATGTCCTCCAAGACTGTCCCAAATACAACATATCAAGGCAAAACTTTTGGCCAAGAGAAAAATTGGTGCAAGTCAAAATTTACGGGTCACTGAGTGAATTACAAAAGACAGTGAAGTTCATACCAGAGACAACATTGCCGATATAGATAATCTTTTTAAAGTGAACAATAGAAGAAGAAGAAGAAAAGGATAAATGACAAGGCAGTTGTGGTCAAGACCCTTTGGGAACAAGCAACGGAATCAGTAGAGAAAGAAGTTTATTATGGCTTGGAGCGAATGAGGCACCTGGGTGTAACCAGAGGGTCTGGCTGGCTCACTACACTCAAAGAGAAGGCAAGACAGACATTTAACCAGATTGTGACCGGTACCATCAGTACTGGAACTCTGCGCTGGCTGCTGAAGATAAGGACGGAGCATGCATGGGAATGCCCCAAGTGCTGTGATGTCAATTCTCGACTCAACTCAACTCAACTCATAGAAACAAACTCTGGGCTATTCTTGAGCATTATGGGATACCAGGACAGTTGCTAGATAACATCGTGGCCATGTACCAAACTTCCCAAAGCACAGAGAGAACACAAGAAGGCATGTCTGGTATGTTTACAGTCAATACAGGGGTGAGGCATGGATGTGTGATGTTTACAATCAATACAGAGGTGAGGCATGGATGTGTGATGTTTACAGTCAATGCAGGGGTGAGGCAAGGATGTGTGATGTTTACAGTCAATGCAGGGGTGAGGCAAGGATATGTGATGTTTACAATCAATACAGAGGTGAGGCATGGATGTGTGATGTTTACAGTCAATGCAGGGGTGAGGCATGGATGTGTGATGTTTACAGTCAATGCAGGGGTGAGGCATGGATGTGTGATGTTTACAGTCAATGCAGGGGTGAGGCATGGATGTGTGATGTTTACAGTCAATGCAGGGGTGAGGCATGGATGTGTGATGTTAACAATCAATGCAGAGGTGAGGCATGGATGTGTGATGTTTACAATCAATACAGAGGTGAGGCATGGATGTGTGATGTTTACAGTCAATGCAGTGGTGAGGCATGGATGTGTGATGTTTACAATCAATACAGAGGTGAGGCATGGATGTATGATGTTTACAGTCAATGCAGGGGTGAGGCATGGATGTGTGATGTTTACAGTCAATGCAGTGGTGAGGCATGGATGTGTGATGTTTACAGTCAATGCAGGGGTGAGGCATGGATGTGTGATGTTTACAGTCAATGCAGGGGTGAGGCATGGATGTGTGATGTTTACAGTCAATGCAGGGGTGAGGCATGGATGTGAGGTGTTTACAGTCAATACAGGGGTGAGGCATGGATATGTGATGTTTACAGTCAATACAGGGGTCAGGCATGGATGTGAGGGGTTTACAGTCAATACAGGGGTGAGGCATGGATGTGAGGTGTTTACAGTCAATACAGGGGTGAGGCATGGATGTGTGATGTTTACAATCAATACAGAGATACGGCAGGGATGTGTGCTATCTCCTCTCTTATTTATTATATGCATAGATAGAATATCAAAAGATGCCAGTTTAAAAGCAGTCGACCAAGAAAATCAAGAAAATTAGGTCTTTACCTTCCAGAGGAAGAATTAGGTCCACACACAATCAATGCAGATGATCAGTGCCTGTTATACAGTGAGGAAAGTAGACTGCAAGAACATTTGAGCAGGCTAAGTTCAGCATACAGAAGATTTAACATGAAAATAAAAACTACTCAAACTGAAGTAATGCAGGTCAGCAGAATTCCTAATCTACTACATATTGGGTTGAATGGTACTTGTCTGAAGCAAGTTAAAGAATTTAAATATTTGGGAAGTATACTCTCAGAGGACGGAAGAATGGATTGGGAAATAGAAACAAGAGGCCAACGAGCCAGTGCACGTAAATACCAACTGACACCGTTATTAAGACATCCAAGCATAAGTCTCTCTCTCTCTCTCTCTCTCTCTCTCACACACACACACACACATCCACACGCACATGCACATGCACACACAGACACAGAGAGAGAGAGAGAGAGAGAGAGAAAGAGAGAGAGTGAAAGCTTGTAACTTGCACTAGATTAAGAAGAACACTTGGTTAACATGAACAAAATTGTGGTCTCAGCAGGATTTATTATTATTTGAGTCTCTGGTTAACAACAACAAAAACTTCTTTGCACAAACTCATGATTTTTCTGTCCCTTGAAATCATGTTAATGAGATTTTACTGTACGTATATACACACACACATATATACATATAATTTCATACTCAACTTGCAGTTTTCATTGAATGCATTGATACAAATTTTCAAGTATTATTCTCCGTCACCTTTAGGCGAATCTTCCTTGGGCAAAAGTCGTGAGGAATTCATTGACCAGATTGCACAAGATGTTTTAAACAAGCTGCCAGCTGAATTTGATATGGACAAGATCCGTAAAAATCTGGGAATTGATATTGGTCCTACCACTGTTGTCTTGCTGCAAGAACTGGAGAGATTTAACTTACTAACAATTCGCATGAGGAGATCACTTGGTACACTGAAGAGGGTAGGTATTTTGCCTTTATGTAGAGAGTGAGATTTTAATATAAATGAGAGTTTTTTTGGGGTTCGGGGGGAGGGGGGGGGGAATCACAAAGAAAGTTGATTACATTATGACAATGATGGTTTTACTGAAATCTGAAATAAAACAAAAAAAGATGTTTACATTAGGACAATGATGGTTTTACTGAAATCTGAAATAAAACAAAAAAAGATGTTTACATTATGACAATGATTCTTTTACTGAAATCTGAAATAAAACAAAAAAAGATGTTTACATTATGACAATGATGGTTTTACTGAAATCTGAAATAAAACAAAAAAAGATGTTTACATTATGACAATGATGGTTTTACTGAAATCTGAAATAAAACAAAAAAAGATGTTTACATTATGACAATGATGGTTTTACTGCAATCTGAAATAAAACAAAAAAAGATGTTTACATTATGACAGTGATGGTTTTACTGAAATCTGAAATAAAACTAAAAAAAGATGTTTACATTATGACAATGATGGTTTTACTGAAATCTGAAATAAAACAAAAAAAGATGTTTACATTATGACAATGAAGGTTTTACTGAAATCTGAAATAAAACAAAAAAAGATGTTTACATTATGACAATGATGGTTTTACTGAAATCTGAAATAAAACAAAAAAAGATGTTTACATTATGACAGTGATGGTTTTACTGAAATCTGAAATAAAACAAAAAAAGATATTTACATTATGACAATGATGGTTTTACTGGAATCTGAAATAATAAAAAAAAAAAAAGATGTTTACATTATGACAATGATGGTTTAACTGGAATCTGAAATTTAAAAAAAAAGATGTTTACATTATGACAGTGATGGTTTTACTGGAATCTGAAATAAAATAAAAAAAGATGTTTACATTATGACAATGATGGTTTTACTGGAATCTGAAATAAAAAAAAAGATGTTTACATTATGACAATGAAGGTTTCACTGGAATCTGAAATTTAAAAAAAAAGATGTTTACATTATGACAGTGATGGTTTTACTGGAGTCTGAAATTTAAAAAAAAAGTTGTTAACATTATGACAATGATGGTTTTACTGGAATCTGAAATTAAAAAAAAGATGTTTACATTATGACAGTGATGGTTTTACTGGAATCTGAAATAAAATAAAAAAAGATGTTTACATTATGACAATGAAGGTTTTACTGGAATCTGAAATAAAAAAAAAAAAGATGTTTACATTATAACAATGATGGTTTTACTGGAATCTGAAATAATAAAAAAAAGATGTTTACATTATGACAGTGATGGTTTTACTGGAATCTGAAATAAATTTAAAAAAGATGTTTACATTATGACAATGATGGTTTTACTGGAATCTGAAATAAAAAAAGATGTTATCATAATAACAGTGATGGCTTTACTGGAATCTGAAATAAAATAAAAAGATGTTTACATTATGACAGTGATGGTTTTACTGGAATCTGAAGGATAAAAAAGATGTTTACATTATGACAATGATGGTTTTACTGGAATCTGAAATTAAATTTTAAAAAAGATGTTTACATTATGACAGTGATGGTTTTAATGGAATCTGAAATAAAAAAAAAGATGTTTACATTATGACAATGATAGTTTTACTGGAATCTGAAATAATAAAAAAAGATGTGGGTGGTTTTATTGGAAGGAATCTCTACAACAACAAAAGTTTACACCATGACAGTGATGGTTTTATTGGATCTATTGAAAAGATTAAAACAAAGATTACATTATGACAGTAATTGTTTTATTGGATCTATTTAAACAAAAATTAAAACAAAGATTACATTATGACAGTGATGGTTTTATTGTGTGAATTCAACCACATGAAGAAAGACGGATGCCGTTGGATGCTGCTAGGCATAGAAATTAATAACCAGCAGATCTTCTTCTCCATTATTTAAAAATAGAAGAAACAAATGTTAACGGTTGAATGTAAAACCATTGACTTCATTGCACTGGGTTTTATTCCATTGGCTCTCTCTCTCCACAGAATGGCTAGCCACCTGCCAAGAGCATCACACAAAGCACAAACTATGTAGTCCCAAGCGATCTCTTTAAAAATTATACTTCTCAACAGAATGCTCCTGCCCTAAAATAAACCCATGACCTTCAAAGCGTGAGGCAAATGGATTAACCATTGTTTACTATGGAGACCCCTGAAAAAAAGAAAGAAAGACTTTAACCAGCTTATTAAGACCAGATTAATTTGTATTTTGGAATTTTTTTCTGACAGGCTCTGGCAGGAGAAGTGGGAATGTCCAGTGAGCTGGATGATGTTGCCAGATCACTTTATAATGGTATGATCCCTTCCATCTGGAGACGTTTAGCTCCTGATACACTGAAGGCCCTCGGCAACTGGATGCTCCACTTTGAAAGAAGATACAAGCAGTACAACACATGGGTATGTGGTCTTTTTCTTCTTCTTCTTCTTCTTCTTCTTCTTCTTCTTCTTCTTCTTCTTCTTCTTCTTCTTCTTCTTCTTCTTCTTCTTCTTCTTCTTCTTCTTCTTCTTCTTCTTCTTCTTCTTCTTCTTCTTCTTCTTCTTCTTCTTCTTCTTCTTCTTCTTCTTCTTCGTCTTCTTCTTCTTCTTCTTTTTCTTCTGCCCTTCTAACCCTTAATGGGGCATAGGCCCTCAACCAACGCACACCAAGTCTTTTGTCCTTTGCTATCGCATTTAGCTCTCCCCATGTCCTACCCATCTTTTTAACTTCACCTTATAGCTCCCTTCTCCATCTGTTCTTTTTTGTGTGTTTTTTTTTAAGTCTTTATTTATTTCCATGCCCCTGTGGTGCTTCTTATTCCAAATCCGCAGGCCCAAAGACCCCACCCATGTGGCCCTAAATCCGCAGGCCCAAAGAACCCCCCCCCCCCCCCAGCCATGTGGCTCTAAATCTGCAGGCCCAAAGACCCCCCTTCCCTCCCCCCAGCCATGTGGCTCTAAATCCGCAGGCCCAAAGACCCCTTCCCCCTCCCCCGACATACAGAAGTGGTAAATAAAGGCAGTAATGACTGCACTAGCCATTCGGCCCTAAATCCTCAGGTTCAAAGACCGCCCTTTCCAACATCACAAGAGTAGTAAATTTATCAGTAATGGTAATTATATTTTTAACACTGGTTACTTTTAACACTGGTTACTTTTAAAACTGGTTACTTATAAAACTGGTTACTTTTAACACTGGTTATTATTATCACTGGTTACTTTAAACACTGGTTACTTTTGCTCATAATACACCATGATGCTGATAATTTAAACCTCTATTTTTTAATGTTTGTCAATGGATGTTATTGCTATTTCACAATAACTTAATCCATAACTTTTAAATCCATGTCTCAGTAAAGATTTATTTGAACACATGACCACAGTGCCAGCAGGCATATGTGCTGGCCATTTTGTGACTACTTCTCTCACTTTCACCATACTGAAGGGGACATTTTGTGTTTCACTTTTTAGTGCATCTTCTGTCGCTTTTACATGTGAGCCTCATTTATTTCTGTCTTCTATTCCCTGTACTATAACGCTGATTCATAATATTAAATTGATTAAATACTTTCGCATTGTCATTGTTGTGAGGGCCCTTTGGGAGTGAGTGAACAGTGCGGAGGCACAAATAGATTGTTATGGTCTGTGCAGAATGGCGCACCTGAGTTACCAGGGGATTTAGCCGATGCTTAACGCTCAGGGTAAGGGTGCGACGAATATACAGTCAGATGGTTACTGGTATCATTGGAATTAAAACTCTTTGCTTTGCTGCTGATGATAGGGATGGAGCTCTTATGGGGGTGCCGAGTGCTGAGATGTTGATTCTTAATTCAACATTCAACATTCAACAGTCATTTCATCTTTATCCCTTCAGTCCGAGAAGAGGACAGTAATTACAATAAACAGATAACATATACCTTTCAAAGAGGCAAGATGTATAAGTTTGTTGTAAACATACATTAGATTGCCTACTTATAGTTTCTAGCCAGACTTCTTTAGTATTGTTAAACCAAATTTAAATAAATTTATAACAACACACTAAGTGTCGTTTTATATGCACTCATTGATTACAACTGCTGCATTGCTTGACATCAAAAGAGTTAAATTTTCTGTTGTTCACACACTTCCATGGCCAGTTTGTTTTCTTGTACCAAAGGACCCTTTTCCACAAGTTCAAGTGTACTGGGCATATAGGGCTAGACTGATATTGTCTAGACCAATTGGCACTTGGTGGGTGATGTAGTCAGTATCACTCCGGCCACCTTTACTTCCCAGGACTGCACCTGGTTCCCATTCAAGACTGGATCAGCCTGGGAGCCTAAATCCTTTTGGAAAACAAAGTCCAGCTCTGTCAGGACTCAAACCCACGACCTTCCGATCCACAGGCAAGCATCTAGCTACTACACGATGGTGACTGTCAGAACCAGATGTCTGAAACTTAATTATAATGTTAACTCTTTTAGTCCCAAACAACGCAGCATGTGTTACTATTCCCCCATGTCTCCACTTTACAAATGCTGCTTGGATTATTCAGGTTAATGAAGCAGAGCCCTCAGTGATGTGGCTGTCTGGTCTTCACATCCCAGAATCCTATCTGACAGCATTAGTCCAGGCTACATGTAGAAAGAATGGCTGGCCCCTGGACAAGTCAACACTGTACACGTCTGTAACACAATATAAGCACACAGAAGATGTCACAGAAAGAACAGCTTCAGGTAAATAAATTAATATTTTCTGTTCTTTTAATGATATCAAGGTTACCATATTCTTAACTTCTCTTGTGATCTCCAGATATTAATCTCTGCTGTTTTTTATTCTGTCCTAATTTCTAGTTCAGTAGACTGTTTATATCCATAGTATTAAAGTAAAGGACCCTTTTCCACGCATTTAGGAATATAGGGTTTATAGGGCTAGACCTATATTTTATAGACCAATTGGCACAAGATGGGTGATGTGGTCAGTATCACACTGGCCACGTTTACTCCCCGGGGCTGCACCCAGTACCCATTCAAGACTGGGTCGACCTGGGAGCCAAGGTCATTTTTTTTTTAAACTCCGGCTTCACCAGGGAGCGAACCCACCACCTTCCAATCAGCGGCGAGCGTTTAGCTGCTTTGCCATGGTGACTCCCATATCCATAGCAGTTTCAGATAAAGCTGATCTACATGGGAAGCATTTGGTCTCAACCGGTTGAGAAGATTGAGCCATTAACTCTAAGCAAAACAAATATTGCCACATAAACTAAAACAGGGGAAAAGCCAGATGCAATCTGAGTCCTTTGTCTTCTTTAGCATTCCCAGCCCTTGAGAATCATTACATTGTTGCAGATATCGCCCATCTCCATTCTTCTCTGTGTTGAGCTTTTCCAGTTGGTGATTCCAGGGGTTTGTAGGTCTGCTTGTATATTATCTCCCCACCACCTTCTTGGTCTGCCATGAGGCAGGTCTATTAGACCAGGTCTAATTCCATTTGGCTCTTTTGTATATGCAGTTTCTGTCTCTCTTTCATTTGCTATTCTCTCTACATGTTCCAACCACTTCAGTAAATATCCATACTCGAGGTCTACATATCTATTTTGTGTTGAAATTAGGTTTTATAAACGTGAAGGTTTTAATGTCAGACTTCAACCATGTCCCCCCCCCCATCAACCCCCCCCCCCCCCCCCCCCCCCCCCCCCCCCCCCCCCCCCCCCCCCCCCCCAGTCCTGTAAAACCAGGATGTCCCTCTTTGCCTGTTCTCTAACCTTTGACATATCTGACATGGGAAGCCCTGCCGGTAGTTATGCTAGCACTTGTGTAGCTCTGAGGGTCATTGAGAAACACAATCTCTATAGTCCCCTCAAAGTGGAGACATCTTCAGGGAAGCTGGCTCCCCTTGCACATTGTAATTATTGAAAGTAATTTGTAAGGGGTTATGACAAGTCACATTTAATTTGCAAAAAACTTTTTTTTTCCAGGATGTTTTGTCCATGGCTTGTATTTGGAAGGCGCTGGTTGGGATCTAGAGAAAATGCATTTGATTCCTCAGAAACCGAAACAGTTGATCCAGGAACTTCCTGTTCTGAAGATCATCCCAATAGAATCTCACAGGCTCAAGCTGCAGGTATGGTATCACGTGGGAGTCTTGTATCTTCTGCTTAATTGTTCTGCAAGAGTCTGTCCTTCCTCCATACTGGAATTTTGCTTATTGCTAACAACTCTTTTACAGACAACAGAAGAGATAAACGATAAGAACTATTGCAAACTATAGACCCAATTTGAACTGAGTTAAATTCATTAAAATTAGCTAGTTCCATGCATGTATGTGTATTTTTTTTCTCACACTCTCATTTTCTCCTTTTTTGTATTTTTGTTTTTTAGCGTGTGACTTTTCTTTGAGAAACTGACATTTTTGTTTTAATTTGTGACTGTCTTCTTTGTTCTGGTTAATAGAACAAAAATAACCTAAAAATACATAATTCTTTACACATTAAGGAGCTGTGGTAGCTTAGTGGTTAGATGCTTACCTGCTGGCCCAAAAGTCTTGGGTTTGAATCTGCATTCAGGCAGATTGTTTCAGAATTGACAGCTCCCAGGCTGACCCAGCCTAAAAGGAGTCGCAGGTAACATCCAGCGAATTTAATGTGATCCGCATAATTTTGGCCATATCATCCACTGATGTACCAGACTCTTATCAACATACGAAGAGAAAAATTAAATCAATCAGAAAGCCGCCAAAACAAGATAATTACTATTTTATGGAAAGACCAGAGCAAGTTATTATTGTACACCTTAAAACAGGACACAATCGACGTCGCAGCCACATGTACACAAAATTTTAAATTTGGTGAATCAGCCATGTGCACATGTGGACTGGCACCTGAGACAACAGATCATGTCCTCCAAGACTGTCCCAGATACAACATATCAAGGCCAAACTTTTGGCCAAGAGAAACGTCAGTGCAGGTCAAACTTTACGGGTCGCTGAGTGAATTACATAAGACAGTGAAGTTTATACTAGAGACTACACTGCAGATTTAGATAATCTATTCCAAGCCAACAAAAGAAGAAGAATAAGAAGAATCCACTGTGGTGACTCCACCACCAAACCCTCATATGGACACCGGAAGAGAAAAGAAAACGGGGAAGACCAAGAGAGACTGTGTAAAACCATCATCAGGGAAGGCTCAACCTTGGGTCTACTAAACATCCAAGACCTAAAACGAACCGCCAAACATGGAGAGCTATGACCTCTTCCCTATGAGTCGAACTAGACTCAAGAAGAAAGGCTAACTAACTAACCCAATGAGGGCGGATTAATCCATAAAAATATGTGTTTAGCAACAGTACCCTATTTGCCACTTTCTTACTTTACTCTTTGCATACTTCTTTAAGCAGATGTAAATGGCAAAGTTCTGACAGTACTTCTTTCATTGAACCAATTACGTGACTGATTTCAAAGCACTGCCTTTGATTATACACATATGATATTTTTCAGCTGTGAATCTGCCAGAATTCTCAAAATGTTCATAATTTCATTCTTCTCTGAATAGTCTTGACTTTATATTTTAGACAACCAATTTTTTTTCAAAAGAGGTGTTTTTTTTTTTTTTTATATTAGAAAATAAAGAATTTTGACCCAAATCTAGACTGAAGTCAGGGGAGGTAACTGGTAATTAGTTCTGTTCATGAGAGTCAATTGGTAATTAGTTCTGTTCATGAGAGTCAACTGGTAATTAGTTCTGTTCATTAGTTATTTTCTTTCAAGAAATCTTCATTACGCTTTTTATCTGTCTTTGATGTTCTCATCATTCTTCTATCAAACAGCATCTCCTTATCAATATACTTTATGTTGAACAATAAAATACATCTACATGACTGACTTTTTCCACTCTGGGCTGTCAAATGAAGACTTCACCACCCCTGTGATTCTAGGAGTCACATCTGGGATGCCAGTCCAGCGGGACACATCCCGTATCAAAGTTCAACCTCCTAAAATGTTTTGTATTAGGACATCCATAACAACCATACAAAGTCTTACCTTGGTATCACCTGCAGACCTAGGGCTTTAAGGACTGTAATGTAAAATATCTCTCTATATTACAGTCTTCAAAGATAACTAATTGAGGATTTGCTAAAATCAGACTTTTAGGGCCGACAGGCACAGATTAGTTAGTTAGTTAGTTAGTTAGTTAGTTGGGTTATCCTCATTGCACTCCGGACATGTCCATAGGTGCTCAGATCCTCCCCTCAGTATGAACCCCAACGTCCGATGGCTAATAGTACCAGTTCTATGTTGATTAACAAGTCTTCTGGCGTAGCTGGTGTGCGTCTCGTTTTTTGCTGTGCCGATCTTAATTCCCAAGTCTGCCATTCTGGCGAGTGATGTGGATTCACTGCCACCAAAGTCCTCTATCCTTCCCATTTCTCTGAGGGCATTGATAATATCAGCATGATCCATAGGCTGACCGTCGGTAGTGATAGCGGATCCAGCCAACCTGTCAGCTCTTTCATTTCCATCGACGCCTGCGTGTCCCGGAACAAAAATAAAGGTGACCACGGACAGTGGACTTCTGTAATGATTCAAGCCATTGTCTTCGCACTGAACCTGCCTGAACCCTCCGGATCATACTCATTGAATCACTGAGTATACACACGCGGGTGTAATTCAGGCACAGATATTACAGCTTAGCTGACATGTGCCAACTGCCCTTTTAGGGCAAACACAGAGGAAGAAGAAGAAGAAGAAGAAGAAGAAGAAGAAGACGAAGAAGAAGAAAAAGAAAGATGAGGAGGGAGAAGAAGCAGAAGAAGATAAAGAAGAAGGAAGAGGAGGAGAAAGAACAAGAAAGAAGATGGAGGAAGAGGAGGAAGGAGTAAGAATGAAGGAGAAAGAAGAAGAAAAAAAGGAAGAAGGAAGGAGAAGGTGGAAAAAGAAGGAAAAACAAGAAGAAGGAAGAACAAGAAGGAGGAGGAAGAAGAAAAGAAGATGAAGGAGGAGGAGGAGGCAGAAAAAGAAAGAAGAAGAAGAAGAAGAAGGAAGAAGAATAAGGAGGAGGAAGATGAAGAAGGAGAAGAAGGAGGAAGAAGAAGAGGGAGGAGAAGGAAGAATATGAAGATGAAGAAGAAGAAGAGGAAAAGGAAGAAGAAGATGAGGAGAAGGAAGAAGAAGATACGAGGAAGAGCAAAAAGAAGAAAAGGAAGAAGAAGAAATAATTAGGTATTGTGCTATTATGTTGATAGAATTTTTTAAATACCCCTTGCTTGTTTTAACAGAACACTTTGCGTACACCTGTGTACATGACCTCCATGCGTCGCAACGCCATGGGAATTGGGCTTGTCTTTGAGGCTGATCTGGCAACACACGAACATGTCTCTCACTGGGTGTTGCAAGGAGTGTGTCTCATCCTCAACGCTGACTAGACTTCTTAAATAATATTTCTGCATTCAGTGTGCCCCCTCTTATGTATATAACTACTCATATTTGTCAGTATTTGAACATTTCCAAGCATAATTTGCTAATCTGTATTCATAGTGCTGTAATTTATACCCACCACCACCTCACACACGCACATACATATGCATGCATGCACGCACACACACACACTTTTATAGTTGCAAATATATACACATCATTTGCACATATAATTAGCCAGTTCATACATAATTCTGCAATCAGAGCGCTGTAATCTAGGGTGAAGAATTAACTGAAATATACCCCCCCCACCCCCCCCCCCCCCCCCCCCACCACACACACACATGCATACACACACATCATGCACCACACACACACATACACACACACACTCACTTCTATAGTTGCAAATATACACACATCATTTGCACAACAAATTTGCTAGTTCACACAGATTTCTGCAATCAAAGTGCTGTAATTTACACACACACACACACACACACACACACTTCTCTAGTTGTGAATAAACATACATTTCCACAATTAGCTAAATGTACACATTTCTGTATTCAAATTGTTGTAATTATACTTTGTTCACTGTGAATATATTCACATTTCCATGTATAATTTGTTAATGTACACATACTTTAATTTAGAGTGCTGTAACTAATGCACGCACACACACACACACACACTTTTATATTGTAAATATATTCACATTTCCATGTATAATTTGCTATCTTTTTTTAAGTGTCTGAATTTTAATTTTTTTTTTTAAGGAGAAAATACTGTTTATAGGCTATACTTTCCTGGTTACAAAATGGTTTTTTAACACTTTTAGTACCAAATATTTTCCATAGCTGATATCCCAAGGAGGAAATACCACTATGAGAAATATCTAGTCTGTTACTTTCTTAAAGAATGAAGACACAGCGCAAGAAACATTTTAGACATCCTGACTTTTTGTTTTTGTTTGTTTGCTGTAACCTAATATAACAAGCATATAAAATTACGACGACTTGATTCGTGTAATTCATAAGGAAGAAACATTTACGCATGACACATTTATTAGAACTGAGAACTGGGTTCACATAATTGTATAACATGTTGAGTTAAGTTGAGTTGAGTCAAGGAGTTAACATCACAGCACTTGGGGTGTTCCCATGCATGCTCGGTCCTTACCTTCAGCAGCCAGTGCAGAATTCCAATACTGATGGTACCAGTCACAATCTGGTTGTATGTCTGTCTATTTTTTCCTTTGAGTGTATTGAGCCGGCCAGACCCTCTGGTTACACCCAGGTGTCTCATTCTCTCCAGGCCATAATAATCTTCTATCTCTACTGATTCCGTTGCTTGTTCCCAAAGGGCTTTGACCACATCTGCCTTCTCATGTACCAATTCATCACCCAGTGGTTAAACATTTTTGACATGTATAATTATCTAATTTAATAAATCTTATACATATTTTTATTTACTGTATGCACACATTGTTTACTGTATACTTTATAACAAGAACCTGTGTAGTAAAGAAAATGAAGACTTTTTTTTTTTCTCTCTCTCTGAGGCTTTACCTATGTTTTGACATCAAAATGACTCAGTGAGCAAAATGTCAGATGTCACTGCAAGAAGAACAGATAACCTGTTCAACCTTATAAAAGGATTATAATCGGAGACCCTGTGACTACAACAAGTATCAACTTCATGTATCTTGTAGCAGAGGTTGATATTACCAGTTAATGTACTTTCAAGCTAAATCTATTCAGGTTTTTACAATTATTGTACCATATGTTGATCTTTTAAAAATGTTTATGTTTATTTGATACATTTATTTATTGGATGGTTTTTTACAGGATATTACAGAGATCTATTTCCCGGTTACTTTGTCACAATTTCAAATCAATTGTTTAAATGCATGTTGACAGTGTATATAAATTTAATTAACACCACTATTTACTTGGGAGTTGCCGTGGCCGAGCGGCTAGATGCTCGCTGTGGATCGGAAGGTCGTGGGTTCGCTCCCTGGCGAAGCTGGACTTTTTTCAAAAATGACCTTGGCTCCTAGGTCGACCCAGCATTGAGTGGGTACCGGGTGCAGTCCCGGGAAAGTAAAGGCGACCGGCGTGATGCTGACCACATCACCCATCTTGTGTCGATTGGTCTATAAAAATATAGGTCTAGCCCTATATGCCCTCCACGCCTAAAGGCGTGGAAAAGGGTCCTTTACTTTTTTACTTTTACTATTTACTTGATTTGAGAGCAGACAATATATGTTAATATCTGCATTTTAAGTACTGTTAAGAAAAATGTTGTATTATCATATTATACATTTGTGTGGTAGGGGGGGGGGGGGGGGGGGGGGGGGGGGGTAAGGAAAACGTCATTCTTTCCAAGAATATGATTGAAGGCATGAATTTTGATGTTCTAGATAAAAATATAATTGTTTTGTAAAATATATTTGTTTCCCTATGAGTGATGTTGACTATTTTCTGAAATAGTATACTAAGGCAATAGTTTTTAATTCTCAATAAATTATTTTTGTTGTATTCCTTACGTCCTTCTTAGGACGTTATTTTTTGTTATTTGAAGCCCCACTCTGGCTATTGCCAGGGGCCGCAATATAGGCAGGTCATCATTATGGCCAAATGTCTGAACGCGGTTTCTGGGACCTCTCCACGGTGATCCTCATCCGCATGGTGGCACTTTGTGTCATCGGGTGTTTATCGCTTGTGTGATGTCCTGGTGGGGTAAAAAGCCAATCCATTCTCAATAAACAAAAATTATTCAACTTAACTCCAATCCTGTATTTTTATTGTACATAAAATGTAACATATTTTTGTGTTTCAGATTTACTACACATTTTAATCACAATGCTGATGATAAAAAATATCCCTTCTTCTTTATTCATCCTTAAAAGGTCAGTTTGTGCATAGTGTTGTGGATTACAGCTAGACTATGGTATCTGCATCTTTTGGCCCAAAACATTTAATTTCTGGAAGTCTAAAACTAATCACCCTTTAGGACATGCTTGAGTAATGAGTTAAGACATGCTTGTTAAGTGACAGTTAGTCTATTCTTCCTTTCCCTAAAAATAGTTTTACATAGTTTATTTTCTAACTTCACCTGTAACCCACCTATGAGGAGAGAGGGGCCTTGTTAGCACAGTCGATAGGAGACTCGCTTTCAAATCCAGCTGCGACTCGCTGCAGCTCACAGCCAGTGTTTGAAACCAGGCAGTTCCCGGGGTTCACTCAGCCTCTAGGTAATGGGTACCAGAGTTAACACTCTGGGGTAAATGGAAGAACGCCGCTGTAGCTACGTAGTTGCATGCAGACGGCGACACAGGCAGACAGTTTATTATCAGCTGTCCATACTGGTGGCAGAGCACTTATGGTTTATAACCGTGTGCAATGACGCTGGTTCACATCTCCTGACTTTACCTTTACAGTGAGGAGAAACAACAACCTTCACAGCTCTGTGTAGACTATGGATAGTTAGAATGTTTGAACACATCAGAACTCAGAAAAAAAACATTAAGGAAAAAGTAAAGCACCCTTTTCCACACCTTCTGGCGTCATGGGCATATTTGACTAGACCTATCTTTTGTGGAAGTCACAATGGCGTAGCCGCTAGACACTCACCTGTGGATCGGAAAGTCATGGGTTCGCCTCCTGGCGGAGCCAGACTTTTTTCAAAAATGACCCTGGCTCCCAGGTAGACCCAGCCTTGAGTGGGTACCTGGTGCAGTCCTGGGAAGTAAAGGAAGTAAAAACCATCATCATGTACCCTGCCAAGTGTTGAAGGCGCTCATGCATCTCCATAGATCATGATCCCTGGTTGCTTTGAACAGCTCTCTTGGTGATATCCCTCCATGCCATCGTTTCAGCCCATCCAGCATCATCTCTCTTGGTCTACCTCTATCCCTTTTTCCACTGATCTTTCCAGTTGTCACAACGTTCTCCAATGTCTCTCTTTTTATTTTGTGGTTAAAGAACAGTATTGTTTTGCTCTTATTGTTGTATGTAAAGATCTATTTTCATTAGCTTCTTTCAAACAATCGTTAGTTACTCTGGCCGCCCAAGGTATTTGTAACATTCATCTCAGAAACTACATCTCTGTTGCTTCCAAATTCTTCTTAAGTTGTTCATTAACATTCCAAGATTCACTGCCATATAGCAGAACAGGTTCTGTGTAACATTTTAGCACTTTCTTTTTGACACTGAATGAGAGCGATTTTTTGCATAAGATATTTTTCATTTTCTGAAATGCAGCTTTCTCTTGACCTATTCTGCCTTTAATCTCTGTCACACATTTTCCATCTGATAATATGATTGTTCCCAGATATGTTTGAATTTGTTGACTTGGTTAAGTCTTTTTCCTTCAATTGAGATATCACAACATGGAGTTATTTTCTTCTTTGATATTACCATTACTTCCGTTTTCTTCATATTCGATGAAAGTCTTTTCTTAGCACTCTCCATCTCCACAATATCCATCAGTTGCATTTTTACTTATCAAAACTGTATCATCTGCATAATGCAAATTGTTTATATTGTATTCTCCAATTCTTATTCCTGCTTTCTCTTTAATTTCCCTTAAAATTATTTCACTACATAGAGAGAAAAGTCTGGGGATAAGACACATCCCTGTCTTACTCCTTGCTTTGTCTGTTTAAAAGTACTTAATCTGTTTCCCACTTTAATTCCTGCTACTTGGTTCCAGTAAATGTTTTAAAATTATTCTGATATCTTTCCCGTTACATTATTGTCTTTCAACATTTTTATCATCTCCTCATGTTTAACTTTGTCAAATGCTTTAGTATAATCTATAAAGCACAAATATAAGTCCTTTTGTATGTCCATTGATCTTTCTATCAGTGTTCGTAATATGTATATTTCATTACTTGTCCCTCTACCTTCCATAAATCCATACTGCTCTTCACTCATTTCCATTCTCATTTTTCTTCTTGTTCTTCTCATTATATTTCTAAGTAGTAATTTGCTGACATGATTTATAAAGTTGATTGTACAAAATTCTTCACACTCAATTGTTCCTGGTCTTGTGGGTAACATAATAAATACAGATTTCATCAGATCACTTGGAATGTACCCAGTGTTATAAATGTCATTCATCAGTTTAGTTGATATTTCTACCCCACATTCCCCCAGTACTTCTAATTCTTCTACTGAAATTTCATCTGGCCCAGTTGACTTTCCTTTCTTCATATGTTTAATAGCATCACTAACTTCCTCCTTTAGTATAGACGGACCTTCTAAATTTCTTTCTTCTGGTAATTCTGCTCTCTTTCCACCATATAACTCTCTTATGTATTCATCCCATCTAGTTATTATATCATCTTCCTCCATTAAGATCTCTCCTGCTTTTGATTTCAGACATCCTGTGTTTACTCGTATCTTTCTTCCAGTTTGATCGTTAATTTGTTTGTGCACACTTTTTGCATCTTTAACAGGACTGTGTTCAATGTTATTGCATTGTTTATTTAGCCACTCTTCTTTTGCCTTCATATACTAATGCCTTATTTCTTTATTTATCATATCATTTTCTTCTTTATCATTCATACATTGTTTTCTGGTCACCCATTAACTTTAAAATTTCTTCAGTCATCCGAAACCATATTGGAGGAAAACTCGAGACCAGGAGAGCACGAGGAAGACAACAATATAAGTGACAAACAGAAGTCTGAGAGAGTGTACAATGAAGACAAGAGATACAGCATGCGGGAAAACAATTGCAGCAAACTTTCCTAGTGGAGAAAGCCTCTGATTGACTCAGAATAAAAACCTACTGCTGAAGAAATTCTAACATTTTTACAGCATTCCAATTCGTTATCATGTGCTGCGCCGGTAAGCGTGGCTGTCATGTTTCACTATCTCACACGATCACCAGAATCAGGGATCAGTTCAATGAATTTGTCTCGCCCCCATCCATCTGGCCGATCCATTCAGGTAGCAAAGAGACAGCTTTCCGCTTGTTGTCTTTCCGTAAAACTTGACTGTCTATGTCCAATTGTTTGGCCACTCCATGATTAGTTGCTATGACAGTAATTGCTTCAACACACTTTTGTATAGAACAAGTACTCAATGTAGATCTTCTTCTTCTTCGCGTTCACCAGCTTTACACTCTGGTGGAAAGTTCTGGTTGTTCGTCCACTTCTAAACTGCAGTCCTGCTCCAGAACCTCAGTGTTGTGTGTGCATCAGTTTTACAGATTTGATTCACTTGAATTCAGACTGTTGATTCCTTGCCACTCAGGCAGATGCACTCCGACTTCAAAGGAAGCTTCCCAATTAGTCAACTCTTACGACATGCTTTTGGGTAGGCAGAGGGTCTATTCTTGTTTTCCCCACAATGGGGCCCCAGAACCCACACGGGGACTCAATATAGATGAAGTTATACTAAGTTTACAACATTATCAATATTTCTTGAAATGATGCCTTTGGTCAGATTAAACTTAATCATAATGTTATAGACATTGAACATACTTCTAATAACAGTAAGGGCGAAAGAATGGAATGGATAACTTTTTGATTTATTAAATTCACCACTTATTTTCATCAAAATAATAAGATTATTCATAATTAGTGTAAAGCATATGATTTTTTTTTTAATACTTGTATTACAATTGTATTCATACCACAACAAATAAAACAACCTTTTATTCCTTCTTCAACAAATTTTCACCAGAATGTGTAAGGGAAATTTAAAGTCAATTTGTGTTATTTTAAATTAAATTTGCACAGCACTTAACGCAAATTACATTGTTAAGACAAAAATTCTGATATAAGATAGAATGATGCATCATTATAAATGGGACAAGACAAATTTACACTAATAAATATTTTAGGCATCAAGAGAACAATGGAATTAATATAGAAAATCAGAAAACTTTATACACAAAATCAACCAATTAATCAGGACAGAAATAAATTAACATTATAATACACAAAAACAAAGCTAAGCTGGGGAAGGGCGGGGGAGGGGGCAATCTATTTAGATATCCTGGTTTTTGCTATTAAGCTTCAAATGAATATTACCAGCTTGCAAAATCAGTTAGACTTATAAAAGATAAAAATATTACTCAACAAGGCAACAGTAAGCAAATCATCTGTAAGCATTGTCTATATGTGTCTAGACTGTAAGGTTCTAGGGAAGTTCGAAGGAATAATAATTTCTTAAAGTTGAATAGAATAATTATTTGGTAAGCCATGTCATATCACAAGTAGTCTGACTATGGAGGTCATGGTAGTCACCAAAACAAAAACATGGCTGGAGACACAGACCTTTTTCCACACTTGCTTTCTCACTGACTCAATGAGTATGCACATGAAGATAGAGAAAGGCTGGGTTCGAAGACAGTGGTTGGAGTCTCGAGAGCGATCAACACACATCAGTTTCATATTTGTGCCAGGGCAGCCAGGTGTGCAAGGAAATGAGCAAGCTGATCGGCTTGCAGGTAAAGCTACTAAGCAGTTAAGCAATGGACCATGCTGATATTCTGAATGCTCTAGGAGAAGAAAGACGTTTGCACGAACCAAGTGATAACTTTGTATCTGCAACCATGACCAGACTGCAAGAATAGGATGTTAAGAGGGGTGTGGCCAGACAAGAGCACTATGCAGGAAGCCAAAGAAGAATAGGAAACCAACACAGAACTGGTGTCGTGAGCCTCTACACACTGTAAGATTTACTAAGGAGGGGATCTGTGGACTGAATGGTTCGACGTACAATAAGGATAATCTGTCGACTAACTAACTAACTAGCCAGGTCATGAGAGAGAGAGAGAGAGAGAGAGAGAGAGAGAGAGAGAGAGAGAGAGAGAGAGAGAGAGAGATAGCGAGCGAACAGCTAAGAAGATATACACATATGAGAATGGCTAAGAACATTAAAACATTAATTATGAAAATGCATGAAAAACGTCTAGAACTTCAATCCTAGCCTTTGTTTAGGTGAAATAATATAAAAACTGAATGGTATGGAAAGCACCAAAAAAACACAGAATCATATTAGAAAAGTTATGTAGAGGCCTACACCACCTCCTGTAGCACTTATGTTATGACACTATCTGAGAAAAACAGATGTGAATTTTCTGAACATATAATCACATAGGAGAATAAAGGGTTGCCAAGAGTAAATGAGCATAGTTACTCAAAGCCATCAACAACCATTTTAATTTCTGCAGAATAGGCATATTATGTCAATATCACTGGGTAGCAGCGTGATACAGTGTTTATTTTCTATGGAGTGGGGGTGGGGGTTTCTCGGTGACGTAGTGTTTAAGCCATTTCCCCTCAAAATCTGAAGGTTTTTGGTTTGATTTCAGATCCTGCTATCGGTTTCATGAATAAGTAAAAGTGTTTCTGAGATCCTTTTGGGGTCACTTTGGTGTGGGTCCTTGGGCCCATTTTGGAGAAAAGAAAAATAGATCTACTTTCCCTTAAGCATTTTGTAAGAGATCACTATTTCAGGTTTTGCAGGCCCATTCTGGAGAAAAGAAAAATAGATCTACTTTCCCTTAAGCATTTTGTAAGAGATGACTATTTCAGATTTTGCAGGCCCATTCTGTAGAAAAGAAAAATAGATCTACTTTCCCTTAAGCATTTTGTAAGAGATGGCCATTTCAGATTTTGCTGAAATCGGATACTGTTAGACCAAGTGAGGCAGATATTGCCGCCTAGCCACACAACAAAATGTGCCAGTTGCCTTTTTAACAACAAATGCAGAAGGAGAAGAACTGCCCAGGTTAATGTTTTCAAGATTTTTCTTTGTGTAAAGCTCTTCAAAAGCTGCTCTATGTTCTAGGGGGATAGACTGAGCTATATGATGCAAATATGGTGCACTGAAGTTGATCTTCTCACTTGTAAACATCCTTTTAAAGCATTTACACTGCATTTTTATTTCCCATGAACAGTCTGGATTTTACTGATTTCTTAATATGTTTGGCACATTATTTCCTTGAAGCCTGGCTTGGTCCGTTGCCTGGAACTGTTTGTTGTCCACCTGTATGTGAAACTCTCTATTGGCTGGTGAATGTTGAAACAGAGACACCACAGGACTGCCAAACCCAAAATTCTGGTTTAATGCATCTTTGATTTCAAGTGACATTTCTGGATTTTGCAATGCCAATAGTTTATCACTCTGCTGACTCCTGGTCTGATCTTTCTTTGGTGGAAAGCCATATGAAGGACCACTGTCAATATGGCCTTTTTCATTTCCACTAGATATTGCATGTACATGCTGGTAAGATGCATTTACATCATAAGTTTCTGATGCAACATCATCTCCATCATCATGATCTTCACCATCATAATCATCATCAGTAAAATTAGAATAATCATCATCATATTCTATTATGTCATTGCTATTTACCAGCTTCAATGTGTTGGCATTACTGTAGGCAGATGTTGCAAACATCATGGAAAGTCTGGCATTATCATGCAAATTGTTTAAAGAACTGTCTGTCACCAAGGATGATGGTTTGTTGTTGCTTGTGAAATCTGCTAGTGTCTTCTCATAAACAGCAGGTGTGTTTTCTGTGTTACTGTTCTTGTTTACCTGAGAACCATCTGGTGTAGCACCCTGCAAGTCTGCTGGAATTAAGTCTTGTCTTCTGGACTGAACAACACTGTTGTTAGTGAGGATCTCAGATGGTGTCACCTGTTCATTATATTGAAGGTTCAAGTTACCAGCTGGAGTTGACAGCTGAGGCTCCTGCCTGTTGATGTCACTTGGAGTGTACAAGCCAAACTCCTGCTTGCAAATATCAGAAACAGTGCTCAAATATGCAGACTTATACTTTTCCAGGTCTTCTCTAGATTTGGACTTCAGATAGGCTAAACTCAAATCTGCAGCTGATGGCATCCATCTCTCATCTTGGGGTGTGCAGGCTCTGTTTGAAATATCTGAGATAGCTGAGTCTGCATTGTCAAGATTATCTGGCATTCTGTCATTTTGTTCTGAAGTGTTGTTTGTAGATGAACATGCCAGTTCATCCTCATGTGCTTGGACAGCTGATGCTGTCACCTCATCTTCTTCACTGTCATCTATGTTTGGAGGCTTATCTGTGCACCACATTTCTTCTGCTGAATAGAAAGGAGCAGCCATCTGACAAAATTCACAAGCTTTAACAAGATGGGTGACAAAGATTCTTTTGTTTATGGCTTTATAATCTGTGGATGAGAAGTATTTATGCAGATCGTTGTGCTTAGGGATCCTTTCATTTGCATTGAACATCATTTTACCCATTGTTTCATGTACTTCAAAAAAGGGCAACATGATGTCTTTGTGCCTCTTATAGTCCTCCTCTGAATTCCCCAAAGCCAACAACATTGCGTGCTCACATGCCAGAAATAAATGATGGTAACCATCATCACTGTGGTTGCCTGTAGTTCTTTTTGCCATCTCCACAGATCGATTGAAATATCCCTGCGGTGATGTCTCTACTTGAATTCCTGCCTCCTTCTTACCTCGCTGTCTTTCCATTTCCAACAGCTGGCTTAAGTGACCTAATGTGTTACTGATGCGCAGTCGTGTGTCGTGGTTGGAATTAATTTCCTGAAGAATCGCATCAGCCTCCTGTGTATTTCTGTAAGCTGCAGCAAAGTCACCACTGCAAAATAAAAATGTAAAATGATAGCTTCATACTGTCATAAAAATTATACACGACAAGGCAGATGTGGTCAAGGCCCTTTAGGAACAAGCAACGGAATCAGTAGAGATAGAAGATTTTTATGGCCTGGAGAGAATGAGGCACCTGGGTTTAACCAGAGGGTCTGGCCGGCTCAATACACTCAGAGGAAAGGCAAGATGGACATATAACCAGATTGCGACCGGTATTGGAACTCTGCGCTGGCTGCTGAAGATGAGGACAGAGCATGCATGGGAAAGCCTTGAGTGCTGTGATGTCAATAAAGAGAAGATACTGGACAGTTTGTCATCATGGTATGCAAGAACATCTTTACCAGAAATGACTTACAGTACTTGAGACAGAAGGATGTGCGCAGAATTGATTACCAAACCCATCTAGTATCGATTATAATAAGAAACAGAATACAGTTAATAATAGATTATGACAGTGGTAAGAAAGAAGCAGAAAGAGTTAATAAAATAAGGCACTAGATGTTGAAGATCTTGTAAAACATAATAAGTAAAGGACCTTTTCCATGCCTTCAGGTGTATTGGGCATATAGGGCCTGTGGGTAATGTGTCAATCCAGCCGCCTTTACTATAGGACTTCACTTGGTACCCATTTAGGGCTGGGTCGACCTGGGAGCGAAGGTTATTTTTGAAAAAGTATGGCTCCTTCAAGACCTGAATCCACAACATTGCCATCTTCAGGCAAGTGGCTAGTTGTTACATCACAGCAGCTCCCTAAAACATACAAAGGTAAGGTAAAGACAGCAGATGTGAACCAGCTTCATTGCACATGGTTATAAACTATAAGTGCTCTACCACCAGTATGGACAGCTGATAAGAAACTCTCCGCCCTGGTCACTATCTGCACGTAACTCTGTAGCTACAGCGACATTCCTCCATTCACCCCTGAGTGTCAACTCTGGTACCAATTTCCTAAAAGCTGGGTGAACCCAGCGAACCCCCCTATCGACTGCGCTAATGCAGCTCCAGAAACATAAAAAGGCAAATGTGAAAATGTTCCAGAAACTGGGCAGTTGTTCTAGAATGAGCTTACCTTCTGAAGTCGACCACACCCATGTGTGTCAGTGAGAGGGATGTATTTGAATGCTTCCAACCAAGGTCACGTCTGATGTTCAGGGCTTCTCTCAAAAACTGCTTACACAGAGCTGTTTGGCAATAAACAATAACAATACAGAAACTATACAATAAACAGAAAAAACAAATATATTAAAGACATAAGTAGCAGATCATGGAGAATTCATTTTTTTTTCTTTAAAAAATAATAATTTCAATTTTTATTTAGATTTCAACATATGTTTTGAAAGTGGAATACCACTGAAGATAATGAATGAAAAATAAATACACTCAAAAAATAAATACCAGAGGAAACATTAATTGGCATGTTTCAAGAAAAGTAAAGAAATAAGAGAAATGTCAGGACAACCACTGGAAGCAACAGTTATAAGACAAAGAAGATTGTATTCTATTGAGCACATTCTGAGCAGAAGTGGACAGAGAATCACCAGACAAGCTGTAAGGATCAGAAGCCTTGTCCTGTCCTTGCTTTCCTGTTGAATCTTTATCAGTGTTCTACTTCTCAGCCCTGAAGCCACCAACAAAATCTGCCTTAACAATCAACCCTTGCTTTATGAGGGCAGTTGCTGTGGCCAAGCAGCTAGCCACTCGCCGTGGATCCGAAGGTCGTAGGTTCGCTGCCTGGCGGAGCCGGAAATTTTCAAAAATGACCTTGGCTCCCAGGTCGATCAAGCCTTGAAGAGGTACTGGGTGCAGTCCCAGGAAGTAAAGGCAGCCGGCATGATCATGATGCTGACCACATCATCCATCTTGTGCCGATTGGTCTATAAAAATATAGGTCTCGCCCTATATGCCCTATATGCCTAAAGGCGTGGAAAAGGGTCCTTTACTTTACTCACTTGCTTTATGAACAAGTCAGCGTCTGTGGCTTAGGTGTTGTGAACGCTCTTCATAATGCCAGTGATCCCAGCTGGGGACAATCTGTCTTGCCCTAGTTTTGATTGTGGTACCGAAAGCTGACAATTCAAAAAGCAATGGCAAACTACTGAACGTAAAGTTTGCCTAGAAAAACCACAACAGCTAAAAAAAATGCTGGGGTTGGTTCTTCAACCTCCTGTAAAGGATAGGCAACTAACTTTGTGGAAAAGCCCTTTTGCTTTTTTATTTTTTAAATCTTCTTTTGTGAACAGAAAGCAACACACGCATTGATATTGACGGTGATAGTGATAGTGATAGTGATAGTGATAGTGATAGTGATAGTGACGGGCTCAATGCACCTGCTTAAGAAGATCTAAACTGGCCTGTTCTGGACAGAATGGGTTTAGAGCATCCAGAAGAAACTTATCTTGTCTGTACATGACAGGACATGAGGGTTTATAGGAAATGAAAGAGCCAATAGACTGGCCATTCACGAAGTGGTTAGTGGAGGATGAAGTATGGGCAGGGCAGACACACTGAATGCTTTACCTTCTAGAGGTGTTGAGACAAGCAAGTCAGAGAGGATGAAGTATGGACAGGGCAGACACACTGAATTCTTTAACTTCTAGAGATGTTGAGACAAGCAAGTCAGAGAGGATGAAGTATGGGCAGGGCAGACATACTGAATGCTTTAACTTCTAGAGATGTTGAGACAAGCAAGTCAGAGAGGATGAAGTATGGACAGGGCAGACATACTGAATTCTTTACCTTCTAGAGGTGTTTAGACAAGCAAGTCAGAGAGGATGAAGTATGGGCAGGGCAGACATACTGAATGCTTTAACTTCTAGAGATGTTGAGACAAGCAAGTCAGAGAGAATGAAGTATGGGCAGGGCAGACACACTGAATGCTTTAACTTCTAGAGATGTTGAGACAAGCAAGCCAGAGAGGATGAAGTATGGACAGGGCAGACATACTGAATTCTTTACCTTCTAGAGATGTTGAGACAAGCAAGTCAGAGAGGATGAAGTATGGGCAGGGCAGACACACTGAATGCTTTACCTTCTAGAGGTGTTGAGACAAGCAAGTCAGAGAGGATGAAGTATGGACAGGGCAGACATACTGAATGCTTTACCTTCTAGAGATGTTGAGACAAGCAAGTCAGAGAGGATGAAGTATGGACAGGGCAGACACACTGAATGCTTTAACTTCTTGAGATGTTGAGACAAGCAAGTCAGAGAGAATGAAGTATGGACAGGGCAGACATACTGAATGCTTTACCTTCTAGAGATGTTGAGACAAGCAAGTCAGAGAAGATGAAGTATGGACAGGGCAGACATACTGAATGCTTTAACTTCTAGAGATGTTGAGACAAGCAAGTCAGAGAGAATGAAGTATGGGCAGGGCAGACACACTGAATGCTTTAACTTCTAGAGATGTTGAGACAAGCAAGCCAGAGAGGATGAAGTATGGACAGGGCAGACATACTGAATTCTTTACCTTCTAGAGATGTTGAGACAAGCAAGTCAGAGAGGATGAAGAATGGGCAGGGCAGACACACTGAATGCTTTAACTTCTAGAGATGTTGAAACAAGCAAGTCAGAGAGGATGAAGTATGGGCAGGGCAGACACACTGAATGCTTTAACTTCTAGAGATGTTGAGACAAGCAAGTCAGAGAGGATGAAGTATGGGCAGGGCAGACATACTGAATGCTCTGAATTCTACAGACTTTGAAATGAAGGGTCAGTGAAGATGTGCCACCTGTTGCAAGTGTGTTTTAAATGAGGACAGGCATGCAGAAATCAGTTTCTATGCAAAGGAAGATTTGCCAGTCAACTCCTACTGGGTATATTGATCATGGAGATACTGTGATGGCTGCTGCATCGGAGGATTGAGCACAAGAGGGTTGGAAAAACGTCCTAGTATGTCAATATGAATAACAAGTATCTCTTCTTGTGTCTTAGCAACACAGTTTTCTTTTGATCACTGTTCAACTATGTATTTGTATGTCAAACTATTTGACTTGACCAAATAAGTAACATAAAACTAGCACGGAATAACAAAGTTAGTTGTATACATGCCTAGCTGTCCTTGCCTCAGAAGTATCATCCCAATGTTGTTCAATGAAACCACCAAGATCTCCCTGTTGAAATTGGCATAGTCTTGTCGTATTTTGTAGGACTCCAAGTACTTTTCAAGTGCTTTTGCTAAGTCGTGATTACCTTTTAAAGTTAAAAATGAAAGCATAAAATGAACATTGAGAGATCAAATATAAGTGTTAAAATGTATTTTTTTTTTTCAATATTAAAGTAGGCTGTGTGTATGTTACATGATATTAGAAAAACTGCACAGGTTAGTGGTGGAATGGAGGAATCTGTGTGCCTTTTGGGACATCTACAAAGTGCAACATAATAATGATAATGATGATGAACTATTATTTTGGGACATCTAAAGAGTGCAAAAAAATAATAATGATAATGAACTATTATTTTGGAACATCTAAAGAGCACAAAAGAATAATGATGATGATGATGAACTATTATTTTGTGACTTCTAAAGAGCGCAGCAAAATAATGATGATGAATTATTTTTTTGTGACAACTAAAGAGCACAACAGAATAATGATGCTGATTACAATAAACTATTATTTTGTGACATGTAAAAAGCTTAGCAGAATAATGATGATGATGATGAACTATTATTTTGTGACAACTAAAGAGCACGACAAAATTATGATGATGATAATGATGAACTATTATTTTCCAACATCTAAAGAACACAACAGAATAATGATGATGATAATGAACTATTATTTTGTGACATGTCAAGAGCACAACACAATGATGATGGTGATGATGATGAACTATTATTTTGTGACATCTAAAGAGCACAATACAATTATGAAGATGGTGATGAATTATTATTTTGTGACATGTAAAGAGCACAACAGAATAATGATGATGATGATGATGAACTATTTTTTTTGACATCTAAAGAGCACAATAGAATAATGATGATGATGATGATAAACTATTATTTTGTGACATCTAAAGAGCGCAACAGAATAATAAGGATGATAATGATGAATTATTTTTTTGGGACAACTAAAGAGCACAACATAATAATGATGATGATGAACTATTATTTTGGAGAATTTATAGAGCAAAACATAATAATAATGATGATGACGATGAACTATATAAAACTTAAACACTGATCAGAAATATGGGCGAATAATAAACTCCTTCCTGATACCATGTCTTCTCAGGGTTGTCATATTGGCATTTTTTATGCCAGATTCCACAAATTTGGCATATTTGAAATTGAACTGGCATAAAATAATGAACTGGCATATTTTAACATATCTGGGATTTTCCTGGCAATGTAGACCAACAGTTAACATGTTTATTTCGGTTTGACTTTGTTGTGATGTCTTGGTACGGACTAACGGAGATCCGCGCCATTTCATTTTGAAGTTGTTGTCTTCCTAAACGGATCGTGACTTAGATAAACCAGGGCCCTTGTAATTTATGTTGATCTACAAGAATAAATGCGGGACTTAAAACCAAAACCCATCATTGATATCAACTGATTCAGACTGCTCAGAAACTACTCGAGGACAGAAAATAGAGAGGATTTACCAAATAGACCTAGTTCTATCTGTGACAGATTTTATTACTTTTACCAATAGCCACGTCATAAAAAAAAAAATTAAAAAAACAATGAAAAGCATCTTATGACATTGCAAGTATAATAGTAACTGGAAGAAAACAAAAGAGAAAAAAGAAAACTCAAAAGATCTTCAGACGGATCAGAGTCAGCATATTGTAAACTGTGACATTGCACTAATGCATACAAACAAAACTGCCATGGAGAAGGAAATATATGTTAATGAGGAAAGATTGGAAGTGGTGGAAAATTTCGAATATCTTGGGTCACTGGTTACCAACAATGGTGACACAATGAAAGAAATTAAACGGCGACTATCAATTGCTCTTCAAAGACTAAAACAACTGAATAAATTATGGAATTGTACAGATAGAATTACAAAGGTCAGATTTTTAAGAGCATGCATCTTTCCCATTGCAACATACGCCTGTGAGCTCTGGACACTTACTAAACAAGCGGAACAGCGCATAAATGCATTTGAATATAAATGTTACAGACAGGTTCTAAGAATATCTTGGGTAAAGAAAAGAACAAATGCATCCATACTTCAAGAGCTGAATATTGAAGAGGGTTGGCTAGTAAAGACAATAAAACAAAGAAAATTGAAATATTTTGGTCACTTGAAACGTCATGGAAGTCTAGAGAGAACAATAATGGAGGGGTATATGCCTGGGAAGAGAGGAAGAGGAAGGCC
Organism: Candidula unifasciata; assembly: GCA_905116865.2. Classification (NCBI taxonomy): domain Eukaryota; kingdom Metazoa; phylum Mollusca; class Gastropoda; order Stylommatophora; family Geomitridae; genus Candidula; species Candidula unifasciata. The sequence goes on along the minus strand of CAJHNH020002225.1, from coordinate 353,207 downwards.
AAGGAGAAGATGGGTGCAGGATGTGGCAGATGATCTCCAGATGGGTGTATCAGACGCAGGACATCTTGCTCAGGATAGGAAGGTTTTCCGGAGGGTTGTTATGGCAGCGAGGTTCCGCGAGGGACATGCTACTGAATGAATGAATGAATGAATGACATTGCACTTATGCACCAAGAATTAGTAGCATTTCAAATTAGGAAAAATCCGAAAAACACAGGATGAAAATTCCGTCAAAAAGCCAGTCACAGCTTATTACAACTGTGACTGCTAGGCAAGGTAATGATAAAGTTAAAGGCAGCAGAGTTGCAACTTGCTGTAGGCATGACCTGCCATTGTACAATACGCACAAACGATTATCTAAGTGAAATCATGAGAGCGCATGGTCTGGGGAGTACATTGAAGCACATACAGTTGCATAGAGCTTAATGTTTATGCCTAAAAAAAAAAATGATGTATCGCCTGCTCTTAAAGATGACCTTATTGATGATTTTCGGAAAAAGAAATATGTCATCATTATAGATGAGTTGCAAAGATTTAATTCCATGTGAGATAATTCTTAAAGATTTTACATCCGAAAAGGTTTACGCTGTATCTTCCACTGGTTCCAGTGAGGATGACAGTGAAGAATTCAGTCTAGAGCTTTTCATGTGAAGTGATACAATGTTACACTTTATTTGGCATTTTCTGGCATATTTTGGGTAATTGTTTGGCATAAAATGAAGTTTTTTATCTTGCAACCCTGTGTCTTCTGCTATATTGTTCTTCCCAATCCGCCGTGGCGCTTGAGATGGCCAAAAAATCACAACTTTTGAGACAGGAGGCTGTTTATTAGCCAATCTTTCTAGATGTTTAAATTTTATTGAATGTCGGTATTTCTTTTCTCTTTAGTCCACGGTATTCTGAGAATCTCTATCATTTATGCTCAAAATTCCCTATTTTCCCTCTATAAGAACTGGTAGACAGTTCACAACTCATATCCGTATGTTGCTACAGGGAAGATGGAAGCTCTCAAAATCGTTACATCCTGGTGCTCAACCATAGACTTTTCTTGCTGTGTAATTTTTGTACTGCTTTGGCCATCCTCCTTTTTATCTCTGTTGAACAGTCTCCAGTGCTGTTTATTATGGAGCCTAGAGTTTCAAAGTATCTATGCACATGGATAACATATAAAAGTAAAACCAAAGACCCAAAGTTTAAGTATCTAGTCACATGGATAACGTATGAAAGTAAAACAAAAGAACAAAATTTAAGTATCTAGTTACATGGATAACGTATGAAAGTAAAACAAAAGACCCAAAGTTTAAGTATCTAGTCACATGGATAATATTATGCTGGTAGCCTTTTCTTTCTAGGACATTTCTTTGTACCTGTTTAATGCTAGGTCGAATTGGGAGCCAAGGACGATTTTGAAAAATGCAGATTTGAATGCAAGTGAGCCTTTGGCTGCTATTGCGGCTCCGGATTTTAACTCTTTTGGTACCATGCAACTCACAATTATTTCGTTGTGTAGTCCTAAAGATAGTACACATTTCTCATTCTCCTCTGCCGCAGACAACTATTGTTTTGAGTCATTATATCCAAATTGTTAGTTTTACTTCTTCTTTTAAATATGATGGTTTTACTTCTTTTCCACATGATAGTTTTACTTCTTTTCCATATGATAGTTTTACTTCTTCTTTTCCATATGATAGTTTTACTTCTTTTCCATATGATAGTTTTACTTCTTCTTTTCCATGTGATAGTTTTTCTTCTTTTCCATATGATAGTTCTTTTTTCTCATATGATAGTTTTGCTTTTTCTTTTCCATATGATAATTTTACTTCTTTTTTTAAAATATCACAGTTTTACTTCTTTTTTTTCCATTGGATAGTTTTACTTCTTATTTTCCATATGATAGTTTTACTTCTTCTTTTCTATATCATAGTTTTACTTCTTCTTTTCATATGATAGTTTTACTTCTTATTTTCAATATGATAGTTTTACTTCTTCTTTTCCATATGATAGTTTTACTTCTTTTTCAAATGATAGTTTTACTTCTTCTTTTTCCATATAATAGTTTTACTTCTTCTATTCCATATAATAGTTCTTTTTTTCTTTTATGATAATTTTGCTTCTACTTTACCCTACGATAGTTTTACTTCTTCTTTTCCATATGACAGTTCTGCTTCTTTTTTTTTTTTTTCATTTGATAGTTTTGCTTCTTCTTTTCCCTATAATAATTCTACTTCTTTTTTATATGATAGTTCTGTTTCTTCTTTCCAAATGATAGTTTTACTTCTTCTTCTTTTCCATTTGATAGTTCTACTTATACTTTTCTATATGATATTTTTACTTCTACTTTTCCAAATGATAGTTTTACTTCTTCTTTTCAATTTGATAATTTTGCTTCTTCTTTTCAATGTGATAGTTTACTTCCTATTTTCTATATAATAGTTTCAGTTCTTCTTTTCCATATGATAGTTTTACTTCTTGTCCATACTGTTATTTTTTTTTTAGCAACTCTGGCCACAAATACTGGTCAGAAAAAAGGAGTTAAAGTCATCAGAGGCTGGTACCGAAAGAGTGAAGTTTACATTTCTGATTTACTTGCAGGTTTTTAACGTTTATCTAGGACTCCCAGGTCAATACAGTGTTTAATGAGTATCAGGAAATGCCACAAGAAGTAAAAGCAGATGTCATGATACCCACTGAATGTCAATTGTCTTTAGAAAGACTGATCTAGCACCACATACACATTGTGCCAAACAGGAAAAGGGGTGTCATTTTGTTTTTTAGATCTGGGTTAACTATTTACTCTTTCCTTTCAAAAACGATAGGTCTCACCTCTCTCTTCAATAAGTCCAAGAGAGTTAACAGCTGTTGACAGTTCTGGATGATCTGCAAACTCGCTCTGCATGAATTCACAGCAATCCTCCAGTTTCTCTTTCGCCATACCATTCTCACCTGTGTAGATGTTAAAATATTAGATCTAAGTCTGTGCCTAGTCTGTTAACTGTACACCCTCCCTACTGTCTAGATTAGTGGTTCTCAACCTGTGGGTAGTGACCCCTTTAAGGGGTCTAGTGACTCTTTCACAGAGGTCGTCTAAGACCATCGGAAAACACATATTCACTGAAGTTATGAAGTAGCAGTCGGCTCTGTGGCTAAGTCGATGGGAACCCTTTGTAATGCCAGGGTGCCGGGTTCGATCACAGCTGAGGGTCATGCGCCTTGCGTTGGTTTCGACAGTGGTCGAAGGAGCTGACCGTCCAGGAAGCAATGGCAAACTACTAGACGTAAATTTGCCTAGAGAAACCACACAACAGCCAGGGGCTGCTGGGGTTGGTTCTGCAAAATCCTGTAAAGGATAAACAACTAACCTTATGAAGTAGTAATGAAAATTATTTTATGGTTGGGGTCACCTTGACATGAAGGGACTGTATCAAAGGTTCGCGGTATACGCAAGGTTGAGAACCACTTGTCTAGATCTAGTAATAATGCTGTGTGGTTTAATATTAAAAGCTTTATAATGCACGAAGAATCAAGACCAAAAGATACCAACGATCCTGTACAACACAAACTAACCTAGAAATATCATGGCATTGGCTGTATAGATATCTCCAGTTATCTTCTCTTCCGTTATTTGCAGCCTTGACACACCAAATGCTTCCCTCAGTTCACTGTCGTCAGCTTCAACAACAATGACACTTTTGGCGTCTTTAAACATCCTGAAATCAGAATAGTTCACAGACAGACTTGAGCTGGGTGCTATTTTAGTGGTTAATGTGCTTGCTTGCAGCTATGTGTAGGTTCTTCAGCCAAATAGATTTTAAAATAATATTTACTAAGAACTAGAATGGTGTAGGTACCAGGTTTGACCTGGGAAGTAAAGGCGATTAGTGTCATACCGATCATATCTTCTGTGGTAGTCATACATTTATTTATGTCTGTGTGTTCCTACTTTCTTTCCATCACACCCCCCCCCCCCCCCCCCCCCCGCCCCCATTTTCCACATAACTTATGATGCAAGCATCCATTTATATATGTCTGTTTGACCCTGCCCTCTTCCAACCCCCACCACCCCCCACCCCACCCCCCCCCCCACCCAACCCCCCCCCACACCCCACCCTTTCCACACCCTGCCCTCTTCCCAACCCTCCCCCCCCACCCACCCCCACCCCCCCCCACCCCTTTCCACATAACTTCTGATGTAAGCATCCATTTATATCGGTCTGTTTGACCCTGCCCTCTTCCCGAGCCCACCCCTTTTCCACATAATGTCTGATCTGGTCATAAATGTTTGTACCTGAAGGAGAGAAGAAAGAATTATGAGAAAATAAATGTTTGGGTCTGTAGGAGAGAACAAAGACGCGACATAGTCCTACATTCTGCGTAGAAACGTCAGCTCACCCTGATCGAGCTGACCGTGCCGTATGAGTCGCAAATGGACGAAAGTTATATGTATAAGCTCGAGAAATACAGTAACCTCGCGACTGGCCCCTTAAATATTTTGGGACCGTTATTCGGAAGAGTGCCCCATATTGGTACATATATGCTGTCTTTTTTCTGCTCACTCCTTTTCACAAGGTCATTCTTTCTATAGCAGTGGCAACTCAACTAATCCAGTTCCATATTTCTATAATGTTGCTGTAGGGCAGTGTGATTAAATATCTTTACACACGCGGCCTACCAAAACAGAGGAACTTGTTCCGCGGGCTACCTGACAGCTAGCCGAACACAGAAACAACAACACGTGTAGATAGCGGTAATTCTGTTAAATTCGATGTCACAAAATTACAATTTTCAGTTACTCCGTTACGTAATTTGGCAAAAATAATGAGGTGGTCCACTTTTCCGTGGTTCACCAGTGGACCCACAGGTTGAATAACACTAAAATATTAAAGTTAAAGTTCTTCTTCTTCTTCAGCGATATCTGGTCATGCGCATAATCCACTGTGGGTCATAAACTGGGATGTCTTTTCAAGGTCCTCTAGGTTTTCCCCAAAGCTTAGTTGTCAGTTCTACTGGGTGTTTGCCATATGTCGCTCCGCAGCTCCGCCAGGAGATGGACAGTCTTGCAGACATGTTCTGGAGTCTGTTCAGCGAAGGCACCGGCAGAGAGCTGTTTGGCTCATACCTAATTTATATGAGTGTTTTTTATTGAGTCTGCAGTGTCCAGTGCGTAAGCGAAAAACTGTGACTTTGGTCTGTTCTCTTCAAGTGTTTCAGAAAATCTTTTTCGTAGTTATAACCACCCGTGTTGGTTTTCCCATCTTTTTGATTTTCTCTTAATGAGAATTTTGACTTCTGGAAAAGATAGTGGCTGGTAGGTCTGTGGTTTGTTTACTGGTACTGCCTTCCTTGGCTAAACATCTGCGCTAGCCGACACAGTGTGACGGAAACAAGTGAACTTATTTGACAACAATAGCAAGTTCATGGGTTAGACTTTGTAGTGTGCTGTCGGTAGGTTACTCGGCCTGTAAGCTTCAGTGTCAGTGAGAAAAAATCCTGCCTCGGTGATGATTCATATACAAAATAAGCTGAGAGTTTGCCTTGTAGTTAGGAGGTTGTATTCTCCGGTGGGGCTGCTAGGGACACGTAGTGGCATATGGGGCATGTAAAACCTAATTATGCCTCTTTTGCTGAATCCATCCTTTTCCTGTGGAACATGTTGTTGAGGTGTTCCATTGTGAGTGCTTTCTTCACTAAGGCGGCACAGCATCTTTGT